>OX638131.1:114759698-115260002 GCA_951804985.1 Dryomyza anilis | reverse complement strand
TTAACTTCCAGAGTTGCCAACTTGTTAATATTTACACATATTCATCCTTAAAGGATGCTGAATCTTGTCGAGTAACCGGTTTCTCTGTAAAGAATCCCGTTTGTAAGTTATCGTGAATTCCCCTCAAAAGTGATACATTTGTCAAAATTATGACATATCAACTTACAAAACGGTTCAAAACTTAACTTCCAGAGTTGCCAACTTGTTAATATTACACATATTCATCCTTAAAGGATGCTGAATCTTGTCGAGTAACCGGTTTCTCTGTAAAGAATCCCGTTTGTAAGTTTATCGTGAATTCCCCTCAAAGTGATACATTTGTCAAAATTATGACATATCAACTTACAAAACGGTTCAAAACTTAACTTCCAGAGTTGCCAACTTGTTAATAATTACACATATTCATCCTTAAAGGATGCTGAATCTTGTCGAGTAACCGGTTTCTCTGTAAGAATCCCGTTTGTAAGTTATCGTGAATTCCCCTCAAAAGTGATACATTTGTCAAAATTATGACATATCAACTTACAAAACGGTTCAAAACTTAACTTCCAGAGTTGCCAACTTGTTAATATTTACACATATTCATCCTTAAAGGATGCTGAATCTTGTCGAGTAACCGGTTTCTCTGTAAAGAATCCCGTTTGTAAGTTATCGTGAATTCCCCTCAAAAGTGATACATTTGTCAAAATTATGACATATCAACTTACAAAACGGTTCAAAACTTAACTTCCAGAGTTGCCAACTTGTTAATATTTACACATATTCATCCTTAAAGGATGCTGAATCTTGTCGAGTAACCGGTTTCTCTGTAAAGAATCCCGTTTGTAAGTTATCGTGAATTCCCTCAAAAGTGATACATTTGTCAAAATTATGACATATCAACTTACAAAACGGTTCAAAACTTAACTTCCAGAGTTGCCAACTTGTTAATATTTACACATATTCATCCTTAAAGGATGCTGAATCTTGTCGAGTAACCGGTTTCTCTGTAAAGAATCCCGTTTGTAAGTTATCGTGAATTCCCCTCAAAAGTGATACATTTGTCAAAATTATGACATATCAACTTACAAAACGGTTCAAAACTTAACTTCCAGAGTTGCCAACTTGTTAATATTTACACATATTCATCCTTAAAGGATGCTGAATCTTGTCGAGTAACCGGTTTCTCTGTAAAGAATCCCGTTTGTAAGTTATCGTGAATTCCCCTCAAAAGTGATACATTTGTCAAAATTATGACATATCAACTTACAAAACGGTTCAAAACTTAACTTCCAGAGTTGCCAACTTGTTAATATTTACACATATTCATCCTTAAAGGATGCTGAATCTTGTCGAGTAACCGGTTTCTCTGTAAAGAATCCCGTTTGTAAGTTATCGTGAATTCCCCTCAAAAGTGATACATTTGTCAAAATTATGACATATCAACTTACAAAACGGTTCAAAACTTAACTTCCAGAGTTGCCAACTTGTTAATATTTACACATATTCATCCTTAAAGGATGCTGAATCTTGTCGAGTAACCGGTTTCTCTGTAAAGAATCCCGTTTGTAAGTTATCGTGAATTCCCCTCAAAAGTGATACATTTGTCAAAATTATGACATATCAACTTACAAAACGGTTCAAAACTTAACTTCCAGAGTTTGCCAACTTGTTAATATTTACACATATTCATCCTTAAAGGATGCTGATCTTGTCGAGTAACCGGTTTCTCTGTAAAGAATCCCGTTTGTAAGTTATCGTGAATTCCCCTCAAAAGTGATACATTTGTCAAAATTATGACATATCAACTTACAAAACGGTTCAAACTTAACTTCCAGAGTTGCCAACTTGTTAATATTTACACATATTCATCCTTAAAGGATGCTGAATCTTGTCGAGTAACCGGTTTCTCTGTAAAGAATCCCGTTTGTAAGTTATCGTGAATTCCCCTCAAAAGTGATACATTTGTCAAAATTATGACATATCAACTTACAAAACGGTTCAAAACTTAACTTCCAGAGTTGCCAACTTGTTAATATTTACACATATTCATCCTTAAAGGATGCTGAATCTTGTCGAGTAACCGGTTTCTCTGTAAAGAATCCCGTTTGTAAGTTATCGTGAATTCCCCTCAAAAGTGATACATTTGTCAAAATTATGACATATCAACTTACAAAACGGTTCAAAACTTAACTTCCAGAGTTGCCAACTTGTTAATATTTACACATATTCATCCTTAAAGGATGCTGAATCTTGTCGAGTAACCGGTTTCTCTGTAAAGAATCCCGTTTGTAAGTTATCGTGAATTCCCCTCAAAAGTGATACATTTGTCAAAATTATGACATATCAACTTACAAAACGGTTCAAACTTAACTTCCAGAGTTGCCAACTTGTTAATATTTACACATATTCATCCTTAAAGGATGCTGAATCTTGTCGAGTAACCGGTTTCTCTGTAAAGAATCCCGTTTGTAAGTTATCGTGAATTCCCCTCAAAAGTGATACATTTGTCAAAATTATGACATATCAACTTACAAAACGGTTCAAAACTTAACTTCCAGAGTTGCCAACTTGTTAATATTTACACATATTCATCCTTAAAGGATGCTGAATCTTGTCGAGTAACCGGTTTCTTCTGTAAAGAATCCCGTTTGTAAGTTATCGTGAATTCCCCTCAAAAGTGATACATTTGTCAAAATTATGACATATCAACTTACAAAACGGTTCAAACTTAACTTCCAGAGTTGCCAACTTGTTAATATTTACACATATTCATCCTTAAAGGATGCTGAATCTTGTCGGAGTAACCGGTTTCTCTGTAAAGAATCCCGTTTGTAAGTTATCGTGAATTCCCCTCAAAAGTGATACATTTGTCAAAATTATGACATATCAACTTACAAAACGGTTCAAAACTTAACTTCCAGAGTTGCCAACTTGTTAATATTTACACATATTCATCCTTAAAGGATGCTGAATCTTGTCGAGTAACCGGTTTCTCTGTAAAGAATCCCGTTTGTAAGTTATCGTGAATTCCCCTCAAAAGTGATACATTTGTCAAAATTATGACATATCAACTTACAAAACGGTTCAAAACTTAACTTCCAGAGTTGCCAACTTGTTAATATTTACACATATTCATCCTTAAAGGATGCTGAATCTTGTCGAGTAACCGGTTCTCTGTAAAGAATCCCGTTTGTAAGTTATCGTGAATTCCCCTCAAAAGTGATACATTTGTCAAAATTATGACATATCAACTTACAAAACGGTTCAAACTTAACTTCCAGAGTTGCCAACTTGTTAATATTTACACATATTCATCCTTAAAGGATGCTGAATCTTGTCGAGTAACCGGTTTCTCTGTAAAGAATCCCGTTTGTAAGTTATCGTGAATTCCCCTCAAAAGTGATACATTTGTCAAAATTATGACATATCAACTTACAAAACGGTTCAAAACTTAACTTCCAGAGTTGCCAACTTGTTAATATTTACACATATTCATCCTTAAAGGATGCTGAATCTTGTCGAGTAACCGGTTTCTCTGTAAAGAATCCCGTTTGTAAGTTATCGTGAATTCCCCTCAAAAGTGATACATTTGTCAAAATTATGACATATCAACTTACAAAACGGTTCAAAACTTAACTTCCAGAGTTGCCAACTTGTTAATATTTACACATATTCATCCTTAAAGGATGCTGAATCTTGTCGAGTAACCGGTTTCTCTGTAAAGAATCCCGTTTGTAAGTTATCGTGAATTCCCCTCAAAAGTGATACATTTGTCAAAATTATGACATATCAACTTACAAAACGGTTCAAAACTTAACTTCCAGAGTTGCCAACTTGTTAATATTTACACATATTCATCCTTAAAGGATGCTGAATCTTGTCGAGTAACCGGTTTCTCTGTAAAGAATCCCGTTTGTAAGTTATCGTGAATTCCCCTCAAAAGTGATACATTTGTCAAAATTATGACATATCAACTTACAAAACGGTTCAAACTTAACTTCCAGAGTTGCCAACTTGTTAATATTTACACATATTCATCCTTAAAGGATGCTGAATCTTGTCGAGTAACCGGTTTCTCTGTAAAGAATCCCGTTTGTAAGTTATCGTGAATTCCCCTCAAAAGTGATACATTTGTCAAAATTATGACATATCAACTTACAAAACGGTTGCAAAACTTAACTTCCAGAGTTGCCAACTTGTTAATATTTACACATATTCATCCTTAAAGGATGCTGAATCTTGTCGAGTAACCGGTTTCTCTGTAAAGAATCCCGTTTGTAAGTTATCGTGAATTCCCCTCAAAAGTGATACATTTGTCAAAATTATGACATATCAACTTACAAAACGGTTCAAAACTTAACTTCCAGAGTTGCCAACTTGTTAATATTTACACATATTCATCCTTAAAGGATGCTGAATCTTGTCGAGTAACCGGTTTCTCTGTAAAGAATCCCGTTTGTAAGTTATCGTGAATTCCCCTCAAAAGTGATACATTTGTCAAAATTATGACATATCAACTTACAAAACGGTTCAAAACTTAACTTCCAGAGTTGCCAACTTGTTAATATTTACACATATTCATCCTTAAAGGATGCTGAATCTTGTCGAGTAACCGGTTTCTCTGTAAAGAATCCCGTTTGTAAGTTATCGTGAATTCCCCTCAAAAGTGATACATTTGTCAAAATTATGACATATCAACTTACAAAACGGTTCAAAACTTAACTTCCAGAGTTGCCAACTTGTTAATATTTACACATATTCATCCTTAAAGGATGCTGAATCTTGTCGAGTAACCGGTTTCTCTGTAAAGAATCCCGTTTGTAAGTTATCGTGAATTCCCCTCAAAAGTGATACATTTGTCAAAATTATGACATATCAACTTACAAAACGGTTCAAAACTTAACTTCCAGAGTTGCCAACTTGTTAATATTTACACATATTCATCCTTAAAGGATGCTGAATCTTGTCGAGTAACCGGTTTCTCTGTAAAGAATCCCGTTTGTAAGTTATCGTGAATTCCCCTCAAAAGTGATACATTTGTCAAAATTATGACATATCAACTTACAAAACGGTTCAAAACTTAACTTCCAGAGTTGCCAACTTGTTAATATTTACACATATTCATCCTTAAAGGATGCTGAATCTTGTCGAGTAACCGGTTTCTCTGTAAAGAATCCCGTTTGTAAGTTATCGTGAATTCCCCTCAAAAGTGATACATTTGTCAAAATTATGACATATCAACTTACAAAACGGTTCAAAACTTAACTTCCAGAGTTGCCAACTTGTTAATATTTACACATATTCATCCTTAAAGGATGCTGAATCTTGTCGAGTAACCGGTTTCTCTGTAAAGAATCCCGTTTGTAAGTTATCGTGAATTCCCCTCAAAAGTGATACATTTGTCAAAATTATGACATATCAACTTACAAAACGGTTCAAAACTTAACTTCCAGAGTTGCCAACTTGTTAATATTTACACATATTCATCCTTAAAGGATGCTGAATCTTGTCGAGTAACCGGTTTCTCTGTAAAGAATCCCGTTTGTAAGTTATCGTGAATTCCCCTCAAAAGTGATACATTTGTCAAAATTATGACATATCAACTTACAAAACGGTTCAAAACTTAACTTCCAGAGTTGCCAACTTGTTAATATTTACACATATTCATCCTTAAAGGATGCTGAATCTTGTCGAGTAACCGGTTTCTCTGTAAAGAATCCCGTTTGTAAGTTATCGTGAATTCCCCTCAAAAGTGATACATTTGTCAAAATTATGACATATCAACTTACAAAACGGTTCAAAACTTAACTTCCAGAGTTGCCAACTTGTTAATATTTACACATATTCATCCTTAAAGGATGCTGAATCTTGTCGAGTAACCGGTTTCTCTGTAAAGAATCCCGTTTGTAAGTTATCGTGAATTCCCCTCAAAAGTGATACATTTGTCAAAATTATGACATATCAACTTACAAAACGGTTCAAAACTTAACTTCCAGAGTTGCCAACTTGTTAATATTTACACATATTCATCCTTAAAGGATGCTGAATCTTGTCGAGTAACCGGTTTCTCTGTAAAGAATCCCGTTTGTAAGTTATCGTGAATTCCCCTCAAAAGTGATACATTTGTCAAAATTATGACATATCAACTTACAAAACGGTTCAAAACTTAACTTCCAGAGTTGCCAACTTGTTAATATTTACACATATTCATCCTTAAAGGATGCTGAATCTTGTCGAGTAACCGGTTTCTCTGTAAAGAATCCCGTTTGTAAGTTATCGTGAATTCCCCTCAAAAGTGATACATTTGTCAAAATTATGACATATCAACTTACAAAACGGTTCAAAACTTAACTTCCAGAGTTGCCAACTTGTTAATATTTACACATATTCATCCTTAAAGGATGCTGAATCTTGTCGAGTAACCGGTTTCTCTGTAAAGAATCCCGTTTGTAAGTTATCGTGAATTCCCCTCAAAAGTGATACATTTGTCAAAATTATGACATATCAACTTACAAAACGGTTCAAAACTTAACTTCCAGAGTTGCCAACTTGTTAATATTTACACATATTCATCCTTAAAGGATGCTGAATCTTGTCGAGTAACCGGTTTCTCTGTAAAGAATCCCGTTTGTAAGTTATCGTGAATTCCCCTCAAAAGTGATACATTTGTCAAAATTATGACATATCAACTTACAAAACGGTTCAAAACTTAACTTCCAGAGTTGCCAACTTGTTAATATTTACACATATTCATCCTTAAAGGATGCTGAATCTTGTCGAGTAACCGGTTTCTCTGTAAAGAATCCCGTTTGTAAGTTATCGTGAATTCCCCTCAAAAGTGATACATTTGTCAAAATTATGACATATCAACTTACAAAACGGTTCAAAACTTAACTTCCAGAGTTGCCAACTTGTTAATATTTACACATATTCATCCTTAAAGGATGCTGAATCTTGTCGAGTAACCGGTTTCTCTGTAAAGAATCCCGTTTGTAAGTTATCGTGAATTCCCCTCAAAAGTGATACATTTGTCAAAATTATGACATATCAACTTACAAAACGGTTCAAAACTTAACTTCCAGAGTTGCCAACTTGTTAATATTTACACATATTCATCCTTAAAGGATGCTGAATCTTGTCGAGTAACCGGTTTCTCTGTAAAGAATCCCGTTTGTAAGTTATCGTGAATTCCCCTCAAAAGTGATACATTTGTCAAAATTATGACATATCAACTTACAAAACGGTTCAAAACTTAACTTCCAGAGTTGCCAACTTGTTAATATTTACACATATTCATCCTTAAAGGATGCTGAATCTTGTCGAGTAACCGGTTTCTCTGTAAAGAATCCCGTTTGTAAGTTATCGTGAATTCCCCTCAAAAGTGATACATTTGTCAAAATTATGACATATCAACTTACAAAACGGTTCAAAACTTAACTTCCAGAGTTGCCAACTTGTTAATATTTACACATATTCATCCTTAAAGGATGCTGAATCTTGTCGAGTAACCGGTTTCTCTGTAAAGAATCCCGTTTGTAAGTTATCGTGAATTCCCCTCAAAAGTGATACATTTGTCAAAATTATGACATATCAACTTACAAAACGGTTCAAAACTTAACTTCCAGAGTTGCCAACTTGTTAATATTTACACATATTCATCCTTAAAGGATGCTGAATCTTGTCGAGTAACCGGTTTCTCTGTAAAGAATCCCGTTTGTAAGTTATCGTGAATTCCCCTCAAAAGTGATACATTTGTCAAAATTATGACATATCAACTTACAAAACGGTTCAAAACTTAACTTCCAGAGTTGCCAACTTGTTAATATTTACACATATTCATCCTTAAAGGATGCTGAATCTTGTCGAGTAACCGGTTTCTCTGTAAAGAATCCCGTTTGTAAGTTATCGTGAATTCCCCTCAAAAGTGATACATTTGTCAAAATTATGACATATCAACTTACAAAACGGTTCAAAACTTAACTTCCAGAGTTGCCAACTTGTTAATATTTACACATATTCATCCTTAAAGGATGCTGAATCTTGTCGAGTAACCGGTTTCTCTGTAAAGAATCCCGTTTGTAAGTTATCGTGAATTCCCCTCAAAAGTGATACATTTGTCAAAATTATGACATATCAACTTACAAAACGGTTCAAAACTTAACTTCCAGAGTTGCCAACTTGTTAATATTTACACATATTCATCCTTAAAGGATGCTGAATCTTGTCGAGTAACCGGTTTCTCTGTAAAGAATCCCGTTTGTAAGTTATCGTGAATTCCCCTCAAAAGTGATACATTTGTCAAAATTATGACATATCAACTTACAAAACGGTTCAAAACTTAACTTCCAGAGTTGCCAACTTGTTAATATTTACACATATTCATCCTTAAAGGATGCTGAATCTTGTCGAGTAACCGGTTTCTCTGTAAAGAATCCCGTTTGTAAGTTATCGTGAATTCCCCTCAAAAGTGATACATTTGTCAAAATTATGACATATCAACTTACAAAACGGTTCAAAACTTAACTTCCAGAGTTGCCAACTTGTTAATATTTACACATATTCATCCTTAAAGGATGCTGAATCTTGTCGAGTAACCGGTTTCTCTGTAAAGAATCCCGTTTGTAAGTTATCGTGAATTCCCCTCAAAAGTGATACATTTGTCAAAATTATGACATATCAACTTACAAAACGGTTCAAAACTTAACTTCCAGAGTTGCCAACTTGTTAATATTTACACATATTCATCCTTAAAGGATGCTGAATCTTGTCGAGTAACCGGTTTCTCTGTAAAGAATCCCGTTTGTAAGTTATCGTGAATTCCCCTCAAAAGTGATACATTTGTCAAAATTATGACATATCAACTTACAAAACGGTTCAAAACTTAACTTCCAGAGTTGCCAACTTGTTAATATTTACACATATTCATCCTTAAAGGATGCTGAATCTTGTCGAGTAACCGGTTTCTCTGTAAAGAATCCCGTTTGTAAGTTATCGTGAATTCCCCTCAAAAGTGATACATTTGTCAAAATTATGACATATCAACTTACAAAACGGTTCAAAACTTAACTTCCAGAGTTGCCAACTTGTTAATATTTACACATATTCATCCTTAAAGGATGCTGAATCTTGTCGAGTAACCGGTTTCTCTGTAAAGAATCCCGTTTGTAAGTTATCGTGAATTCCCCTCAAAAGTGATACATTTGTCAAAATTATGACATATCAACTTACAAAACGGTTCAAAACTTAACTTCCAGAGTTGCCAACTTGTTAATATTTACACATATTCATCCTTAAAGGATGCTGAATCTTGTCGAGTAACCGGTTTCTCTGTAAAGAATCCCGTTTGTAAGTTATCGTGAATTCCCCTCAAAAGTGATACATTTGTCAAAATTATGACATATCAACTTACAAAACGGTTCAAAACTTAACTTCCAGAGTTGCCAACTTGTTAATATTTACACATATTCATCCTTAAAGGATGCTGAATCTTGTCGAGTAACCGGTTTCTCTGTAAAGAATCCCGTTTGTAAGTTATCGTGAATTCCCCTCAAAAGTGATACATTTGTCAAAATTATGACATATCAACTTACAAAACGGTTCAAAACTTAACTTCCAGAGTTGCCAACTTGTTAATATTTACACATATTCATCCTTAAAGGATGCTGAATCTTGTCGAGTAACCGGTTTCTCTGTAAAGAATCCCGTTTGTAAGTTATCGTGAATTCCCCTCAAAAGTGATACATTTGTCAAAATTATGACATATCAACTTACAAAACGGTTCAAAACTTAACTTCCAGAGTTGCCAACTTGTTAATATTTACACATATTCATCCTTAAAGGATGCTGAATCTTGTCGAGTAACCGGTTTCTCTGTAAAGAATCCCGTTTGTAAGTTATCGTGAATTCCCCTCAAAAGTGATACATTTGTCAAAATTATGACATATCAACTTACAAAACGGTTCAAAACTTAACTTCCAGAGTTGCCAACTTGTTAATATTTACACATATTCATCCTTAAAGGATGCTGAATCTTGTCGAGTAACCGGTTTCTCTGTAAAGAATCCCGTTTGTAAGTTATCGTGAATTCCCCTCAAAAGTGATACATTTGTCAAAATTATGACATATCAACTTACAAAACGGTTCAAAACTTAACTTCCAGAGTTGCCAACTTGTTAATATTTACACATATTCATCCTTAAAGGATGCTGAATCTTGTCGAGTAACCGGTTTCTCTGTAAAGAATCCCGTTTGTAAGTTATCGTGAATTCCCCTCAAAAGTGATACATTTGTCAAAATTATGACATATCAACTTACAAAACGGTTCAAAACTTAACTTCCAGAGTTGCCAACTTGTTAATATTTACACATATTCATCCTTAAAGGATGCTGAATCTTGTCGAGTAACCGGTTTCTCTGTAAAGAATCCCGTTTGTAAGTTATCGTGAATTCCCCTCAAAAGTGATACATTTGTCAAAATTATGACATATCAACTTACAAAACGGTTCAAAACTTAACTTCCAGAGTTGCCAACTTGTTAATATTTACACATATTCATCCTTAAAGGATGCTGAATCTTGTCGAGTAACCGGTTTCTCTGTAAAGAATCCCGTTTGTAAGTTATCGTGAATTCCCCTCAAAAGTGATACATTTGTCAAAATTATGACATATCAACTTACAAAACGGTTCAAAACTTAACTTCCAGAGTTGCCAACTTGTTAATATTTACACATATTCATCCTTAAAGGATGCTGAATCTTGTCGAGTAACCGGTTTCTCTGTAAAGAATCCCGTTTGTAAGTTATCGTGAATTCCCCTCAAAAGTGATACATTTGTCAAAATTATGACATATCAACTTACAAAACGGTTCAAAACTTAACTTCCAGAGTTGCCAACTTGTTAATATTTACACATATTCATCCTTAAAGGATGCTGAATCTTGTCGAGTAACCGGTTTCTCTGTAAAGAATCCCGTTTGTAAGTTATCGTGAATTCCCCTCAAAAGTGATACATTTGTCAAAATTATGACATATCAACTTACAAAACGGTTCAAAACTTAACTTCCAGAGTTGCCAACTTGTTAATATTTACACATATTCATCCTTAAAGGATGCTGAATCTTGTCGAGTAACCGGTTTCTCTGTAAAGAATCCCGTTTGTAAGTTATCGTGAATTCCCCTCAAAAGTGATACATTTGTCAAAATTATGACATATCAACTTACAAAACGGTTCAAAACTTAACTTCCAGAGTTGCCAACTTGTTAATATTTACACATATTCATCCTTAAAGGATGCTGAATCTTGTCGAGTAACCGGTTTCTCTGTAAAGAATCCCGTTTGTAAGTTATCGTGAATTCCCCTCAAAAGTGATACATTTGTCAAAATTATGACATATCAACTTACAAAACGGTTCAAAACTTAACTTCCAGAGTTGCCAACTTGTTAATATTTACACATATTCATCCTTAAAGGATGCTGAATCTTGTCGAGTAACCGGTTTCTCTGTAAAGAATCCCGTTTGTAAGTTATCGTGAATTCCCCTCAAAAGTGATACATTTGTCAAAATTATGACATATCAACTTACAAAACGGTTCAAAACTTAACTTCCAGAGTTGCCAACTTGTTAATATTTACACATATTCATCCTTAAAGGATGCTGAATCTTGTCGAGTAACCGGTTTCTCTGTAAAGAATCCCGTTTGTAAGTTATCGTGAATTCCCCTCAAAAGTGATACATTTGTCAAAATTATGACATATCAACTTACAAAACGGTTCAAAACTTAACTTCCAGAGTTGCCAACTTGTTAATATTTACACATATTCATCCTTAAAGGATGCTGAATCTTGTCGAGTAACCGGTTTCTCTGTAAAGAATCCCGTTTGTAAGTTATCGTGAATTCCCCTCAAAAGTGATACATTTGTCAAAATTATGACATATCAACTTACAAAACGGTTCAAAACTTAACTTCCAGAGTTGCCAACTTGTTAATATTTACACATATTCATCCTTAAAGGATGCTGAATCTTGTCGAGTAACCGGTTTCTCTGTAAAGAATCCCGTTTGTAAGTTATCGTGAATTCCCCTCAAAAGTGATACATTTGTCAAAATTATGACATATCAACTTACAAAACGGTTCAAAACTTAACTTCCAGAGTTGCCAACTTGTTAATATTTACACATATTCATCCTTAAAGGATGCTGAATCTTGTCGAGTAACCGGTTTCTCTGTAAAGAATCCCGTTTGTAAGTTATCGTGAATTCCCCTCAAAAGTGATACATTTGTCAAAATTATGACATATCAACTTACAAAACGGTTCAAAACTTAACTTCCAGAGTTGCCAACTTGTTAATATTTACACATATTCATCCTTAAAGGATGCTGAATCTTGTCGAGTAACCGGTTTCTCTGTAAAGAATCCCGTTTGTAAGTTATCGTGAATTCCCCTCAAAAGTGATACATTTGTCAAAATTATGACATATCAACTTACAAAACGGTTCAAAACTTAACTTCCAGAGTTGCCAACTTGTTAATATTTACACATATTCATCCTTAAAGGATGCTGAATCTTGTCGAGTAACCGGTTTCTCTGTAAAGAATCCCGTTTGTAAGTTATCGTGAATTCCCCTCAAAAGTGATACATTTGTCAAAATTATGACATATCAACTTACAAAACGGTTCAAAACTTAACTTCCAGAGTTGCCAACTTGTTAATATTTACACATATTCATCCTTAAAGGATGCTGAATCTTGTCGAGTAACCGGTTTCTCTGTAAAGAATCCCGTTTGTAAGTTATCGTGAATTCCCCTCAAAAGTGATACATTTGTCAAAATTATGACATATCAACTTACAAAACGGTTCAAAACTTAACTTCCAGAGTTGCCAACTTGTTAATATTTACACATATTCATCCTTAAAGGATGCTGAATCTTGTCGAGTAACCGGTTTCTCTGTAAAGAATCCCGTTTGTAAGTTATCGTGAATTCCCCTCAAAAGTGATACATTTGTCAAAATTATGACATATCAACTTACAAAACGGTTCAAAACTTAACTTCCAGAGTTGCCAACTTGTTAATATTTACACATATTCATCCTTAAAGGATGCTGAATCTTGTCGAGTAACCGGTTTCTCTGTAAAGAATCCCGTTTGTAAGTTATCGTGAATTCCCCTCAAAAGTGATACATTTGTCAAAATTATGACATATCAACTTACAAAACGGTTCAAAACTTAACTTCCAGAGTTGCCAACTTGTTAATATTTACACATATTCATCCTTAAAGGATGCTGAATCTTGTCGAGTAACCGGTTTCTCTGTAAAGAATCCCGTTTGTAAGTTATCGTGAATTCCCCTCAAAAGTGATACATTTGTCAAAATTATGACATATCAACTTACAAAACGGTTCAAAACTTAACTTCCAGAGTTGCCAACTTGTTAATATTTACACATATTCATCCTTAAAGGATGCTGAATCTTGTCGAGTAACCGGTTTCTCTGTAAAGAATCCCGTTTGTAAGTTATCGTGAATTCCCCTCAAAAGTGATACATTTGTCAAAATTATGACATATCAACTTACAAAACGGTTCAAAACTTAACTTCCAGAGTTGCCAACTTGTTAATATTTACACATATTCATCCTTAAAGGATGCTGAATCTTGTCGAGTAACCGGTTTCTCTGTAAAGAATCCCGTTTGTAAGTTATCGTGAATTCCCCTCAAAAGTGATACATTTGTCAAAATTATGACATATCAACTTACAAAACGGTTCAAAACTTAACTTCCAGAGTTGCCAACTTGTTAATATTTACACATATTCATCCTTAAAGGATGCTGAATCTTGTCGAGTAACCGGTTTCTCTGTAAAGAATCCCGTTTGTAAGTTATCGTGAATTCCCCTCAAAAGTGATACATTTGTCAAAATTATGACATATCAACTTACAAAACGGTTCAAAACTTAACTTCCAGAGTTGCCAACTTGTTAATATTTACACATATTCATCCTTAAAGGATGCTGAATCTTGTCGAGTAACCGGTTTCTCTGTAAAGAATCCCGTTTGTAAGTTATCGTGAATTCCCCTCAAAAGTGATACATTTGTCAAAATTATGACATATCAACTTACAAAACGGTTCAAAACTTAACTTCCAGAGTTGCCAACTTGTTAATATTTACACATATTCATCCTTAAAGGATGCTGAATCTTGTCGAGTAACCGGTTTCTCTGTAAAGAATCCCGTTTGTAAGTTATCGTGAATTCCCCTCAAAAGTGATACATTTGTCAAAATTATGACATATCAACTTACAAAACGGTTCAAAACTTAACTTCCAGAGTTGCCAACTTGTTAATATTTACACATATTCATCCTTAAAGGATGCTGAATCTTGTCGAGTAACCGGTTTCTCTGTAAAGAATCCCGTTTGTAAGTTATCGTGAATTCCCCTCAAAAGTGATACATTTGTCAAAATTATGACATATCAACTTACAAAACGGTTCAAAACTTAACTTCCAGAGTTGCCAACTTGTTAATATTTACACATATTCATCCTTAAAGGATGCTGAATCTTGTCGAGTAACCGGTTTCTCTGTAAAGAATCCCGTTTGTAAGTTATCGTGAATTCCCCTCAAAAGTGATACATTTGTCAAAATTATGACATATCAACTTACAAAACGGTTCAAAACTTAACTTCCAGAGTTGCCAACTTGTTAATATTTACACATATTCATCCTTAAAGGATGCTGAATCTTGTCGAGTAACCGGTTTCTCTGTAAAGAATCCCGTTTGTAAGTTATCGTGAATTCCCCTCAAAAGTGATACATTTGTCAAAATTATGACATATCAACTTACAAAACGGTTCAAAACTTAACTTCCAGAGTTGCCAACTTGTTAATATTTACACATATTCATCCTTAAAGGATGCTGAATCTTGTCGAGTAACCGGTTTCTCTGTAAAGAATCCCGTTTGTAAGTTATCGTGAATTCCCCTCAAAAGTGATACATTTGTCAAAATTATGACATATCAACTTACAAAACGGTTCAAAACTTAACTTCCAGAGTTGCCAACTTGTTAATATTTACACATATTCATCCTTAAAGGATGCTGAATCTTGTCGAGTAACCGGTTTCTCTGTAAAGAATCCCGTTTGTAAGTTATCGTGAATTCCCCTCAAAAGTGATACATTTGTCAAAATTATGACATATCAACTTACAAAACGGTTCAAAACTTAACTTCCAGAGTTGCCAACTTGTTAATATTTACACATATTCATCCTTAAAGGATGCTGAATCTTGTCGAGTAACCGGTTTCTCTGTAAAGAATCCCGTTTGTAAGTTATCGTGAATTCCCCTCAAAAGTGATACATTTGTCAAAATTATGACATATCAACTTACAAAACGGTTCAAAACTTAACTTCCAGAGTTGCCAACTTGTTAATATTTACACATATTCATCCTTAAAGGATGCTGAATCTTGTCGAGTAACCGGTTTCTCTGTAAAGAATCCCGTTTGTAAGTTATCGTGAATTCCCCTCAAAAGTGATACATTTGTCAAAATTATGACATATCAACTTACAAAACGGTTCAAAACTTAACTTCCAGAGTTGCCAACTTGTTAATATTTACACATATTCATCCTTAAAGGATGCTGAATCTTGTCGAGTAACCGGTTTCTCTGTAAAGAATCCCGTTTGTAAGTTATCGTGAATTCCCCTCAAAAGTGATACATTTGTCAAAATTATGACATATCAACTTACAAAACGGTTCAAAACTTAACTTCCAGAGTTGCCAACTTGTTAATATTTACACATATTCATCCTTAAAGGATGCTGAATCTTGTCGAGTAACCGGTTTCTCTGTAAAGAATCCCGTTTGTAAGTTATCGTGAATTCCCCTCAAAAGTGATACATTTGTCAAAATTATGACATATCAACTTACAAAACGGTTCAAAACTTAACTTCCAGAGTTGCCAACTTGTTAATATTTACACATATTCATCCTTAAAGGATGCTGAATCTTGTCGAGTAACCGGTTTCTCTGTAAAGAATCCCGTTTGTAAGTTATCGTGAATTCCCCTCAAAAGTGATACATTTGTCAAAATTATGACATATCAACTTACAAAACGGTTCAAAACTTAACTTCCAGAGTTGCCAACTTGTTAATATTTACACATATTCATCCTTAAAGGATGCTGAATCTTGTCGAGTAACCGGTTTCTCTGTAAAGAATCCCGTTTGTAAGTTATCGTGAATTCCCCTCAAAAGTGATACATTTGTCAAAATTATGACATATCAACTTACAAAACGGTTCAAAACTTAACTTCCAGAGTTGCCAACTTGTTAATATTTACACATATTCATCCTTAAAGGATGCTGAATCTTGTCGAGTAACCGGTTTCTCTGTAAAGAATCCCGTTTGTAAGTTATCGTGAATTCCCCTCAAAAGTGATACATTTGTCAAAATTATGACATATCAACTTACAAAACGGTTCAAAACTTAACTTCCAGAGTTGCCAACTTGTTAATATTTACACATATTCATCCTTAAAGGATGCTGAATCTTGTCGAGTAACCGGTTTCTCTGTAAAGAATCCCGTTTGTAAGTTATCGTGAATTCCCCTCAAAAGTGATACATTTGTCAAAATTATGACATATCAACTTACAAAACGGTTCAAAACTTAACTTCCAGAGTTGCCAACTTGTTAATATTTACACATATTCATCCTTAAAGGATGCTGAATCTTGTCGAGTAACCGGTTTCTCTGTAAAGAATCCCGTTTGTAAGTTATCGTGAATTCCCCTCAAAAGTGATACATTTGTCAAAATTATGACATATCAACTTACAAAACGGTTCAAAACTTAACTTCCAGAGTTGCCAACTTGTTAATATTTACACATATTCATCCTTAAAGGATGCTGAATCTTGTCGAGTAACCGGTTTCTCTGTAAAGAATCCCGTTTGTAAGTTATCGTGAATTCCCCTCAAAAGTGATACATTTGTCAAAATTATGACATATCAACTTACAAAACGGTTCAAAACTTAACTTCCAGAGTTGCCAACTTGTTAATATTTACACATATTCATCCTTAAAGGATGCTGAATCTTGTCGAGTAACCGGTTTCTCTGTAAAGAATCCCGTTTGTAAGTTATCGTGAATTCCCCTCAAAAGTGATACATTTGTCAAAATTATGACATATCAACTTACAAAACGGTTCAAAACTTAACTTCCAGAGTTGCCAACTTGTTAATATTTACACATATTCATCCTTAAAGGATGCTGAATCTTGTCGAGTAACCGGTTTCTCTGTAAAGAATCCCGTTTGTAAGTTATCGTGAATTCCCCTCAAAAGTGATACATTTGTCAAAATTATGACATATCAACTTACAAAACGGTTCAAAACTTAACTTCCAGAGTTGCCAACTTGTTAATATTTACACATATTCATCCTTAAAGGATGCTGAATCTTGTCGAGTAACCGGTTTCTCTGTAAAGAATCCCGTTTGTAAGTTATCGTGAATTCCCCTCAAAAGTGATACATTTGTCAAAATTATGACATATCAACTTACAAAACGGTTCAAAACTTAACTTCCAGAGTTGCCAACTTGTTAATATTTACACATATTCATCCTTAAAGGATGCTGAATCTTGTCGAGTAACCGGTTTCTCTGTAAAGAATCCCGTTTGTGAAAAAAACACAAAAATTAACTGAATATCAGGGATTAAAAAAAAGCATATATAATTCTGTTCAGGCTTCTGTGCCCATGTATATTCTTGTGTTGTGCTGAATTCTCGCGGAAAATTGCCCCCCCTATGCCCCCCCACGGAATTCAAGCCATAACAACAAGCGTAAATAACACACGCTGCGAACAACACATTCTATGTACTACTTTGAATCTCCTACTTATGCAAACTCCTGCTCAATTTGGGCCTTACGAATTATATACGTATAATCATTCGAAGAAAATAAAACAAAACAGTTTTAAAGCTTTGTAACAAAAAAAAAGTTATAGAGGTTTGTGTAATTGCTAAAAGTATGTTTCTCATTTTACTTCCGGTCAAAATTAGCTGCGTTTTTCCTTTCTGAATATATGAAAGGTTTGTGTCTATAAGACGTGCGACTTCGCAAAAAACATGTTCAACATATCAAAATACTGTTTTTTATGATATTTTGGTACACGGATTGTGTACATGAGCTCTGCCGCATCTCTGTTTGCATTGTTGTTGTTTCACCGTGTAAAATTTTCAACAACACAAAACAGCTGTTTGTTAATTCAGATGCTAAAAATTTTGTGAAATTTGCACTCAAATGCAGAAGTTTTGAGTTACACGTAATAAGTCTAAAAATTAGCACTATTTTTTTAAAACTACACCCAGAAAAAAATTCGCTCAAATACCATTAAAATTGGTCAATGGGATAAATATTAATTCAATAGTATACAAAAAATAAATCTTTTCATATAAACTCAATGGCAATGTCATGGTATTTTCTAGTATTTAATGGTATTTTCCGATTAAAATAATAATTTATCCTATTGACTATTTTTAATAGTAAAAAACTATTATTAATATAGTATTTTTTTCTGGGTGTATGACTAAAATTCATAGTCTAAGGGAAAAGTGAAAAAATAATTAACATTTACGAGAAAAAAATAGCAATTTGGTGAATAAAACCAGTGTGTCCCCCTTTTCATTAGTTTAGGGAAAAAGGGACAAAACTTTTGCAAATATTACAATATTAAAATAACTTTATTATGTTTATCTTAATAATGTTTATATCGCTGTAAATACCAAATATGGAACAATATTGTGCTTAAATATAATGAGGACGTTAAATAAAATAAACTAAAATTGTGAATTTACTTACGGCCGGTTGAATACAGTTATCAGTTTAAAACAATCTGACAAATAAATTTAATTTTTTGTTTTAATATCAATATTGAAATTGTCAGATTAACTAATCGATTTCCATCGCTAACTCATGGTTAAAAGTTGTATGCATCCGGGCATTAAGCAATTAACAGTCCGATAATCCCTTTCCATACAGATATTTTAAAATTTTGTTCTACTTGACAATTTCGTACGCTTGTTCAGCCAAATATAGCTCCTCATCATGACTGACAACGATATCATCCATAATTCGTATCAAAATCGGTTGAAAATTGTACTCACACGATCAATTTTTGAATAAAACTAAATATATATAAACTAAAACGTTGTTTACGTTTGTTTTGAGTATTTTTATGTTGTCAGAAAAATAATTTGTTCTTAAATTTCTGTTTGGCGCAAACATCAAAAGCAGTGGTGAATATGTTGAATATAAAGGGGGAAAAATGTCTAAAATGCGAAAATCTGTGGCATTATTGTCCAAGTTGAATAAAAGTTGTCTAAGTTGAATAAAAAGTTGTCCAAATTGCGACTGCGACGCACACTAACAAAACGATTTTTACGTCTACATTGACGGAGTTTCATGTCTTGTGGTCTATGGTGCCAGACGCATGACACTGCAAGCCAAAGACTATAAGACGTGCGACTTTGCAAAAATCGAAAAAATAGCGCTGATCGTAGTTTTATGATATTTTTTAGTAAACGGATTATGCTCTGCCGGCATTGCTGTTGTTTCATCGTGTAAATTTTTTGACAACTTAAAACAGCTTTGTTGATTCAGAAAATTGTAAAATGTGCCAACTTGACACATTTTTTGCAACTGAACTACTCAAATGCAGAAGTTTGGAGTTGCACGCAACGAGAATTAGCTGCTAATTCATACAATGTCGTACCAATAACAGAGAGTATACATATAGCATATTCACAGTTTCATGGTATTGATATGACATTGTACGAATACGACAGTACGGCTATTGAACTGTGAGCACCACATTTCTTATTGTTAAAATATTTTGACTTATAAATGCAGCTGATTCTAATAAAATTAGGATTTTTGAAATTATCATAAATATTTTATCATTTTACAAATATTTTACAAATAAATTATCATTTTATGCGCACTATTTATCTTAAATTTCACAATTTTCCTTCATTTCACAAAATACGACACCAAAAAAACATGCCTCAAGGCTACTCTCAAATACAACACTTTTGGAATTTTAATTTTATAAGGGATGCAAAAACAAATTGACGTTTCTGTGTTATTATATCGTATGGTACGTACTACATGGTACGAATACCATACTAAAATACGATGAACTGTGAATACCCTAATAGTAAAGAGATGTCATCCGAGTTGGTTGCAGTTCGATGACCCGATTGTACACCCAGAAAAAAATCATGGTAAATTGATAGTATTTCAATAGAAAAACAATAATTTATACCATTAAAATTGGTCAATAGGATGCGTCCCATTAGTTCAGTAATATTGAAACTGTTAATACAATGTGTGGTTGTACCATAAATTTTATAACGTGATATTTTAATTACAATAAGAAAGACATATACAAATTTAATGATACGTATTATTAATTTTATGGTAAAATCGAATTACATTTTCCTAATAATTTATTAAAACAAAAATGTATTTTAGTTAATTTATTGTATAATTTTTTTTATTTAAATGTCGAAATTGATATTCATTTTAACAACACACACATAAAAAGACACTTCTTGCTGCAAAAGGTTATAACACATATAATGTTTGCTTTGGTTTCCAATAATTGATTGTAGTACTTGAGTCTGCAGTTATTTTCGAGTCCGTTGCCATAATAGAAGTTCGATGTATTATTTATTTTCTGTAATAAATAAAAATATAAATATATAAATATAATTTATTTACATTAAATACATTGAGTCCTTACCAATGTCGCGTTTAATAATGTGGATTATTACAAAAAAATACATGCGACCATTTTGAGTAAACACGCAGAATGACGTACAAAACGAACATGTTTGTATTCGTTTTATGTTTTTTTACACCACGTTTATAATTATAGGAGGAAACCATTAAAACAACAGTATTTATTCTATTTAAAATAATAATATTGAAATATTTAAATTTATGGTACTGAATTGTTCAAATACTATTGAATTAATTAGAAAACTTTTGATTTAAAAAGAAAAAACTATTAATTCATGAACCATAAGATCAATGGTCGTACCATAAAGTACTTAATGGTACATTTTCTTCTGAGTGTAGCAAGTAAACATGAGTAAAATGGTTTTTCTTATATTAAATTCGTCGAATTAAGGCTGAAAAAATATAAATATTAATAAAACAGCTATTAACAATATTAGGGAGATACAAATTTTGTATATTTTCGGTCTACATTTGACGAATTAAATTAGAGTTTAGAAAATCGAATAATTTAAAAACGATTGGTTGTTCACTCCAATAAGCAACAATGTTATTGCAATGGCGAATGGGGAAAAATGTAAAGCTGCGCAAAAAATACACCAAAGCAATAGTGGTGAAATAATTCATTAACTACGATTTTTCCTCACAAATTTAAAGATGCTTCTTTTTAATGAAAATATCAAAAGTTCTAGATTTTTTTTTAAATTCATTGATAAAATATTCATTTTGGCATTTTTCTATACTAATTCTGTTTCTCTTTTTCACAGACAGACATTAGTTTATCTTTCATCCAAATAGCTATCATGCTTTCAACTAAAGCTTTCGGTCACTGCGCGCCGAAAAGAAAATCTCAGATTAATTAAGTTTCATCTAATTTATATGAAATTTTTATAAAGGCAATTTTTTAGATTGCAATATCAAAACATCGACAATTTTATTCTTTAAATACTGATATTTTTGCAATATTTATTCATTCATTTTATCTTTCATAATAATTCATTTTATTTATGTGCAAACAGAAAGACGGACACTTATATTATATTTTAGTGTCGTCTCATTCTCTCTGACATGGCAATAATGACATGCACGTCACATTGTTTTTATCTATATATCTATTGATTTCTTTTATAATTCTTAATTAAAATATATATAAAAAGAATAAAAAAATGTGAACAAAATTATCAGCCTGGCCGAGGTTCGAACCTGAACTAATTTTGTGTACGTTTTAATTATGTTGAACCATTATGGTTAAAAATTATTAAATAAACAAAACTAATTTTTTAAACCAGTATATATTTTGAACCAAAATTGTTAATGTTTTAAACTTTAATGTACATAATTTAAATTAAAAATGTGAAAAAATTATCATCCTGGCCGAGGCTCGAACCTGACATTCTAAACTAATTTATGTTTTGATTTTGTTTAACCAGTATGGTTAAAAATTATGCATTTGCTTTATTCAAGCGCGCAAGATTGACTTGATCGACGGGTGCGACTGTTGTTGGCCGTCGAAGGAGTTGCTGATATTGCAGTTGCTCATGATTTGCGACACTAGGGTGGGAGAGCTAAGCATATTCTTGTCGGCTGATTCTGAAAGCTGTGAAAACACTTGTAGTTGTTTGCATATTTTTTTTTAAGATAAGACAAACCTTGAGTTGGCTGCCATCACCGGTGGCCTTGAGCACATCTATGACCACGTCTTGATGGTCCTGCTTGAGCTGCAGTATGCCCAGTGGCAGCGGCTGTGTGACATAACGAAGGTTTATGAGCGTCTGCAGATGAAGCTGTAAAAATTATATAGTAGTCTTTATGTTTTAATAAATAAATGAAGTATAAATTTAAAACAAACCTGCTATAAATACGTGCGCCTGCATAGCGACTGCCGCCGTGCGTGTACATGAGGGCGGCACCTAGTCCCGACTGCACGATGTGCAACACTTTGTCGCTGTAGCGTGGGCACTTTAAACAAAAGACATGTTTGCAGGGAATCATACGACCGTAGAGCTTGACTTCTCGTAGCAATGTATCATGGATTTGAGAACCTTTTCGACGATCAGCGACACCTTGCGACCCCACTTGATGCGCAGCATAGGCTTCGGCGGACCACGCGAAATCGTTGTGAAGGTGGGCGACTCCAGCTGCGATGTCAACGTCAACTGTAAAAGTGAAAGAAAATATTTAATTTTTTTAATTAAAAGAATAAAAAAATGTGAAAAAATTATCATCCTGGCCGAGGCTCGAACCTGCGATTGTGGACTAATTTTATGTATGTTTTAAGTATGGTTTAATCAAACACCAAGCACGAAGTAGGCTCTAAAACAGAAAGCAATTGTTGCTAAGACACCGCGCAAATGGTCTTCCAGAGAGTCGCTGCAATTTGTCGCATTGTTGCGTGATCAGCTTGCACTTTGGCAACAACCAACGTCGATAGATAGTGCACCAAGCTGCGCTGGTTTGCATTGGCAGATGCGTTTCTGCGACTGATGCCGCCGGCAGAGCGGCTGCGAAAAACTGCAGAAGAGGGAGACGAAGCGAAGGAGGAGGATTCAGACTCGGAGCTCGAAGAAGCTGTAGTGTTTGCGATCGATCCGGAGATATTGATACCTTTGGAAGATGATGCGGCAGAGCAAGAGGCAGGCGCGAAATCGTTGTGAAGGTGGGCGACTCCAGCTGCGATGTCAACGTCAACTGTAAAAGTGAAAGAAAATATTTAATTTTTTTAATTAAAAGAATAAAAAAATGTGAAAAAATTATCATCCTGGCCGAGGCTCGAACCTGCGATTGTGGACTAATTTTATGTATGTTTTAAGTATGGTTTAATCAAACACCAAGCACGAAGTAGGCTCTAAAACAGAAAGCAATTGTTGCTAAGACACCGCGCAAATGGTCTTCCAGAGAGTCGCTGCAATTTGTCGCATTGTTGCGTGATCAGCTTGCACTTTGGCAACAACCAACGTCGATAGATAGTGCACCAAGCTGCGCTGGTTTGCATTGGCAGATGCGTTTCTGCGACTGATGCCGCCGGCAGAGCGGCTGCGAAAAACTGCAGAAGAGGGAGACGAAGCGAAGGAGGAGGATTCAGACTCGGAGCTCGAAGAAGCTGTAGTGTTTGCGATCGATCCGGAGATATTGATACCTTTGGAAGATGATGCGGCAGAGCAAGAGGCAGGCGCACAAAATCAAATCGCTGCTTTTGAACCTTTGCCACACGATAATCTTATGGAAATGGACGAAGTAGGCTCGACAGAGTCTATAAAACAGACAGCAATTGTTGATAAGACACCGTGCAAATGGTGTTCCAGATAGTCGCTGCAATTTGTCGCATTGTACGTAGATAGCGCTCAATATCTGGTTGCACTGTAGCATGTTTCCAAAGCTATGCACAAAGACTTTAAATTATTTATAGTCTTGGTTGGAGGCGCCGCGAATGCATTTCACGTTGGGCATGATAAAATGTAAGCCCAACATAAGACTGCAATTGTCATTGTACTTTACTTGGTGTTGCAGTATTTTTTGTCAGGTTATTTGCTCAAAAGTAAAAAAAAACAACCTTTTCACAACCATTTCACAACCATAAATCATCTAGTCGAACACGTAGTATTAACTACAATATAACTACTGGCCTATAGATATAAAATTCTGGTATAAAATTATTAAATATACAGAAAAATAAACTATTTGAGTTTAAATTTTTGTCACATTATTTTTTATCGGTTGATTTTTTTTATAATTCTTAATTTAAAAAAAAAATAATTAAAGAATAAAAAAAAATATAAAAATTATCACCCTTGCCGAGATTCGAACCTGAGATTCTGGACTAATTTTATGTATGTTTTAAGTATGGTTTAACCATAATGGTAAACAATTATTAAATATACAGAGAAATACACTATTTGAGTTTATTTTATTTATAATTCTTAATTAAAAATTAAAAAAAAAAATGATTAGAAAATAAAAAAAATGTGAAAAAATTATAACCCTTGCCGAGATTCGATTCTGCGATTCTGAAATAATTTTATGAATGTTTTAAGTATGGTTTAACCATTATGGTTAAAAATTATTAAATATACAGAAAAATATGTTTACAAAATTTAAGTTTCATCACCAATTTAACCAAAAGTTTAAATTTATGGTGCAGTAAAGTATAAAAAATATATATTAAAGTTAATAAATTAATTTTGAAAGTTTTAATTTGAAACCATCCTGGTAAATAAAAAGTAACCAAATGTTTAAAAATCGTTTATAAACCAAACTAAATTGATATAGGTTGAATAAATTAACCTGAATTTTGCTCCGTGTAGGGGGTGATGTTTATTATTGTTTAAAATTCGAAAGTACATTGCTAAAAACAAAATGTTGGAATATTAATATTTTATGATATAATTAACTTCTGTGTCGCGAAATATAGAAAAATACTTTACTATATGGTTTTTGAACATTTAAAAAACTCACTTTTATTTTTTAATTATGTTAAAAATTAATTTTCACTTTATTTCGCGATAAATAAAATAGTTCACTAAAAATTTCAATTACTCACTACAAAATCACAAATTTTTCACATTTTCGACCTTTTATATCGAACAATATAATATTCAATTACTTTATAGATTACAAAAATTGTCAAGCTTTACGTTCTACCAAAAAAAAATCGCCTAAAATAAAATTCCATGGTATATACGCTCTCTGTTCAGCGTCTGCGCCGTCACTTCCTTTATCTATAGTATGGATTTTGCTGCCAGGAACCTTGTTGCTATTGTGTCGGCTGTTGCGACGATAAACCAACGTCCAACGATGGTACATCGAAGGCATGGCCAACGGCAACGGTGCTGCTAGCATTCGGCGTTACATGTCGCCCGAAGACTGACCGACGCCGGCATCAGAGTCAAAAGAGTTCAAGACTCTGCTTTAGTAGGAGGTATCGGCCACCGATTCAGCCGTTTGTTGGGAGTCACTTAGATTGGGGCGCCTGACTTCTTGAGGCTCTGAGCAGCGCTGCTTTACCCTGATGACAGTCTTGTGCATTGGCGACTTGTGTGAGTGACGAGTGCGACTGTTGTTGGCCGGCGGAGGAGGCAGCAGCGGCGGCAGAGACGAGTGGCGGTATGTTGCCGATGTTGCTGTTGCGCATGATTTGCGATACCAGGGCGGAAGAGCTATGCATATTGTTAGAGGCTGACTCTGAAAGCTGTGCCAACAGTTGTAGTTTATTTTGCAAATTTTTGTTGTTTTTTAATATAAGACAAACCTTGCGCTGGCTGCCAACACCGGCTTGAGCCGTGAGCACATCCATGGCAACCTCCTGCTGCTGCTTGAGCTCGTTTTGTTAAAACTAAAAGAAAATACTAAATGACTGGACGGAGATACCATTTAAAGTTTTCATTTAAAATGTTTTAATTTTAAACTTCTGTAGAATACAAAATTATCCGACTTACTTGTCTGTGGCAACACGGTTTCCTCCAGCACCACCACCGCTGGCGCCAACACTACATTCGGCGCAGAAACTATTGTGTAGCGCGTCCACGGCCGCGTTAATGCCGGTATCGTCTGCGTCCATTGTTTGGATCAAAACTTCCGAGAACTACGTTGGTTTTTTTTTTATTTTTGCTTACTGGACTTTCTTTTGACGGCTTGTTTTTATAATTTTTGTATTATTTTATATAGTTAATATTTTTATAATCTTATACATTCACAACCAAGTTGGAACTCTTTTTGCTAAATTCACTTATTTTAATAACAGATTTCACTATTTTCAAGTTTCGTCTGCCGTGTAAAAATTGAAAATTGTTTGGCAATTAAAAAGAAAAAAACAAAAAGCCACTTCGAATATTTCGAAACTTCAAAAGTCCATTTCGAAAATATTGCGATGTATCGTTATCGAAAAATTGATTATCCAGAGCATAGTTGCCAGGTCTTTATCCCACAGAAAATTCCTTTATCCCATGCCAGAAAATAAAAAAATACCACAGAAAATACCATGAAATTTTTTCAATAAAAAATCCTTTTGCCATTTAAAAACACCACAAAATATCCCACGGAATTAAAAAAATTAAAACATAAAAATACCACAGACAAAAAAAATACCGCGAAAAATACCACAAAATTTAAAAATTTATGAAAATAGACTCTAAAATAATAAAATGTGTATTGTTGGCAATAAAAGACTATTTTTATTTTTAAAATTATACTCTTGTATGATTTTTTTATTTTATAGATTAAAATTTTATGAATTTAACTTACAGATTGTTTTTGAAAAACAATAGCTGCGTTTTTTTTCATAATTTTTTGTTCCGGATAAAAGCAGTTATGAATATAGTATATTTAGTTTGATCATAACGTTCGAGGGGCTATTTAATACAATAATACTTATTAATAAAATATGTTTATAATTTTAAAATTTATCTATAAATAAAATAACATTATATATAAAAATGACCAAATCAATAAACAGAATTACCGATAGCCACAGATAAAAATACTTTCTTGATAAATATCTATAATACTAATAATGATGTTCAGCTCCAAGTAACCTGTAAAAATTAAACATAAATAAGATAAAATAAACTAAAATAAAATATACACTCTCAGAAATAAATTGTTAATTCTAACAATAAATTAATAATTATATTGGTCAAAATGGCACTGGCAATAATCGATTGTTAATTTATTGTTGATATTCACAATTACAATTGTTAATTGTTCGAAATTAAATTTTGAAGCAACTTTACTCAAATTTGACGTTCAAAATTAAACGTCAATATTAACAATTGTAATTGTTATTTTGGATTGTTGAATTGTTGTTGGTGACGCAGACTAAATTAAGAATCGGATTGTTAAAAATGAGAATAAAAATTTTTAACATACACGCATAGAAATATATTGTTACATTTTACAATATGCTATTGTCATTTAAAAACAATAAATTATAATGTGGCAGCTCTATTTTGTTTTGTCAAATTTTGTTATTGTTTTTAATATTTTAAAATAAAGTCAAACAAATTGGCTCCAAAATTGTAAAATTAACAAATATATTTAAATTTCTTAAGTTTTATATTGTTTATTTTAGGGCAATCTGACCATCAATGTGAACACATTGCACCTGAATGATATCAAGCACATGGGCGAAGGAAAACATATGCGCTTGCAGAGAAAAGAACTTCTTCGGTTTGCCGTTCATCACCGCACCGCAGCCAAAGGAGCAGCTGCATGCCAGGCGAAAATCGCGACAAGAACAACAACGCGCAACTCGGTCACAGCTGTCGACAGCGTTGATGACCAGCCATGTCACCGTTCTGCCCTCCTCCAGCACCGAGTTCTCAGTTTTTTATAAGAGGGCTTGTTATAGGAGGTTTGGTGCCTCCTATCATATATTTTCAAATATACTAATTAAATAAAATATGAAACATGCATGTAAAAATAATTGTTTGTTTTTTTTCTTGGTTTATTTATTAATAAAATGACAATTTCATTATATTTAAAATTGTCAATATCAATTGTTACAATCAACAATCAAATGAATTTTGAAAATTCACAATCCAAAATTTAAAACCGACAATAAAATGATTGTTATTTTATTGTCGGATCTAACAATATATTTCTATGCGTGTAGCCTACTGCATATCTTTTTATAAAAATAATTGTATACAGTGTTTTTATATATCTATTTTATTTATACATATTTTTTAAATATATTTTCAACCATTATTATTACAACATACATTATTAATACCAAAACAATTAACTATTTGTTACAATTTTAATTTAAACATCAACTAATTAAGACAAAATGAGATATTTCATATTAAAAATGTTTTATATTTTATTTATCCAAAATATTTCGTCACTATCAGGAAACCATTCCTGAGCTAAACCGTTAAAAAATACTGCTTTAAAATTTACTTTTGTTCGTTAAACGGTGCAGAGCGTTCTGCAGGACTTGCTGAGCATTATATGGCAGTTGTTCCTACTTGAACCGATCAATGCCAATGAAAATAATGATAAATAAAATATGAAACATGCATGTAAAAATAATTGTTTGTTTTTTTCTTGGTTTATTTATTAATAAAATGACAATTTCATTATATTTAAAATTGTCAATATCAATTGTTACAATCAACAATCAAATGAATTTTGAAAATTCACAATCCAAAATTTAAAACCGACAATAAAATGATTGTTATTTTATTGTCGGATCTAACAATATATTTCTATGCGTGTAGCCTACTGCATATCTTTTTATAAAAATAATTGTATACAGTGTTTTTATATATCTATTTTATTTATACATATTTTTTAAATATATTTTCAACCATTATTATTACAACATACATTATTAATACCAAAACAATTAACTATTTGTTACAATTTTAATTTAAACATCAACTTATTAAGACAAAATGAGATATTTCATATTAAAAATGTTTTATATTTTATTTATCCAAAATATTTCGTCACTATCATGAAACCATTCCTGAGCTAAACCGTTAAAAAATACTCCTTTAAAATTTACTTTTGTTCGTTAAACGGTGCAGAGCGTTCTGCAGGACTTGTTGAGCATTATATGGCAGTTGTTCCTACTTGAACCGATCAATGCCAATGAAAATAATGATGTTGGGAATATCTGCATAGGTGGTGCCCTTTTTATACCAGAACGCTAAAATAAAACAATTCAATATTTCTGATATTAGTAAAAAATATGTACATCTGATAGAACTGATCCTAAAGCGCTCCATCTACCGATGGAGCAGCTACCCTGTTACAAATATATTTTTCACTGTCAACTTTACGGACACCGTGCCAAAGACTTTAACTATATTAAGAAAGAAACATTGCACTTGTAGTGGCAGTTTGAGGCATTTCGAAAAATGACCCAATTTATTTGTTAAAAAAATGAAACATTCTGATAAATACAATTTATGATTTCAGGCATATTTGCCTCAGAAAATAATTGTTGAATCTAACAATAAATTAACAATCATATTTGTGAATATACGTTCAACAATCAACAATTGTTAATCATTGTTGGAAACAACAATAGCAATTATTATTTTTTCGAAATAGATTTTTGAAGTAACTTAACTCAAACATGACGTCTAAAATTAAAAATAAAACATCAAAATCAACAATTTATTGTTATTTTGGATTGTTGAATTGTTAAATAGTAATGAACGAAGATTAACAATCGAATTGTAAAAATTAGCAATCAATATATATATAACCCAGCCTACTTCATATTTATATTTTATTCTCTTAGCACAGTATTGTTGCAAATATCGCTACTTCCTACATATTCATTAAAATAATGATGTACAGTTATGTTTTTTAATTTAAAATTATCTTTAATATTTTTTTAAAACATTACAATAAAAAAATGTGTGTATTAACACATCAACTGTTAAAATTAAACATAAATAATTACAAAATAATTAACATTTTTAATCAATCCATTAAAATGCATCATAAGAAAACATTAAATCATGAAAAATGCATCATAATAAGAAAGTAACATTTACTGTTATAATTGAACATTGTGTAATAACAAAATAATTAACATTTTTAATCAATGCATTAAAATGCATCATAAGAAATCATTAAAACATTAAAAATGTATCATAAGAAGAAGCATTGAGTATTTTAATCCAACCATTTATTGTTGGGGTTGGTAAACATACAAATGAAATAATATATTTTATGTTATTTTGGACAATATTAAATATATACACACTCAGAAGAAAATGTACCATTAAGTACTTTATGGTACGACCATTGATCTTATGGTTCATGTATTAATAGTTTTTTCTTTTTAAATCAAAAGTTTTCTAATTAGTTCAATAGTATTTGAAAAATTCAGTTCAACTTTTTAAAAATGAAGTAATTTTATATTTAATATTGTCCAAAATAACTAAAAAGTATTCTAGTTCATTTATACTTTTACAAACACCAATAATAAATGATTGGTTTGAAATACCCATAACTTGGCATAAACTCATGCGCTGCCTCATCACTACTTCCACCCCGAACACGTCATCAGTAATTTAAAAAAAACTGTAATGAGAGTTCTTTATCGTAGGTAACCAAGGCTTTTTTGCTTTCTAGTGCTGTGCAACCGGCTTGAGCACTGCATGAAGTCTCAACATCATTGCGATAATTTTAGCTTCTGTAAATTAATAAAATTTCATTAATACACAAATATGTAGTTTTAGAAAATATATTTGTGGAAATACCTTCATTAGAATGGGTGACTTCTTGCAGCAATTCCAGCGTTGAGACGTCTTTAATTTTATTTTTAACAACATCGTATTTTAACACGAATGACGTCCAGTTCTCAACTAGTCCCCGGCTGTTGTCATGGAGTTTTTCGTTGTCTTCACAAATCTGTAAAATGTAAAAAAAATGATAATTATAAATTCTCAAAAATTAAATAAGCTAATAAGCGAAGTAAACAAAAACAGCTGATTGAAGTAGTGTTGGTAGAGTGGTTTAAAATTTTGAAATCTATATATATAAAAATGAAATGTCCTGTGTGTGCCAGAGCATCACGGGAGAACGATCTGACGGATTTGCCTGATTCTTTTTGTATTTTGTTCGTATCAATGCAAGAGTGGTTTAGGAAAAAAGAAAAGTCGGAAAAACTCAAAGGAAAATCCGGAAAATCGAAAAAATCTAAATTTGACCCTAGGAACTTGATATTTGGACAGGGTGTTGATTTCCCGACGTGAGAGCGCACTACGAAGGGATTTTTGGAAATTTGCCTCCTAAGGTACAAAAATGGGCGTGGCAAAACTAAACTTTTATTTCTAAATAGCTGTATAAGATAGCCACAGTTATGAAATTGGGCTCAGTAATGTATTTTGTTGTTGTTTATATTTTTGCTAAATGTGGGCGCAATTTGATAAAGGGGAGTGGCACTTCCCATATAACCATAACTTTAAAAATGCAATAACTCCTGACCAGAGTTATGAAAATTGAAACAAATGTTCATATTAAAAAGTAAAATCGTCACGTAGAATGTGGGCGGGATTGTATAAAGGGGCGTGGCACCTTTCATATAACAAAAACATTAAAAATGCTATAACTCCTGACATACTAAAAGTAGAGTTATAAAAATCAAATCAAATGTTCATATTTAAAACTCCGATCATCACGCCGAATATGGACGGGATTGGACAATGGGTCGTGGCACCTCCCATAAAAAAAAAACCTTAAAAATTGCTATTACTCCTTATCTACTAAGTGCAGAGTTTAAAAAATCGAAACAAAAGATTATATTAAGGTGTTTTCTTCAGATCCATTAGATTCAATCAATATCTACCGCTTCAAAAATTGTCATAGAATTGACTTGAATTAAATCCATAGTTTCGGCGACTACATCATTAAATTATTTGGTTCTACATAAAGGCCTTGGGTAATATGTATGTTGGCTAATATAATATATGAATCATTTCATTACCATCTTTACCAGAGATTTCATCCTGCAGTGGTTCAAATAATTATTTTCGATTTGGTGATTTATAACAAATACTTAAATTTTCAAAACATAAATTGTATCCTGAAAATCACAAATATATTTCCTTAGTTATAATTCGAAAAATGTTCAAAAATAAAAAAAAATCCAAAAATCTTGGAATTTTTAAGTGAATGAAATCCAAAATAAAAACGAATGGATTTTTTGGGAGTGGAGAGCCCTGCGTAGAATTTGGACGGAATTGGACAATGGGGCGAGACACCTCCCATATAACAAAAATTTTAAAAATGCTAAAACTCCTGACTTACTAAGAGCAGAGTTGTACAACTCGAAACAAAGGATCATTTTTAAAAATGTTAATAGCCACGTGGAATGTGATCGAGATTGAAAATAGAGGCATGACACTATGATCCATATGGGAGTGAAAAGGCGCCGTAGACATGCCCTAAAAAGGGACGTAAATGTATCCACACTTTATGAACGATATAGTTTTACAATTACAAAAACTTAGCACGGGCGAAGCTGTGAACGGGTCCAGCTAGTGTTAGTATAAAGTCATCTCTACACTTTTCAAACATTTGTGAGATTAGTAAACATTAAATATATCAATAGTAATTTTACCAAAACGTAACCACTTGAATTTTTAAAAATTGCCCAATCCTCCAAAATTTTATCCAAATTTTTGTCAGCCGACGACTGCAAATGTTGGGTTCTATTTTCAAATAGTTCCGACCACACTTTCCTTCCTTCGTCGAAGTCCTGCATATTATGCTCCATGTACATTTATTTGTTACACCCAGAAAAAAATACTATATAAATAACAGTTTTTTACTATTAAAAATATTCAATAGAATAAATTATTATTTTAATCGGAAAATACCATGACATTGTCATTGAATTCATATGAAAACCTTTTTTTTTTTTTTGTATACTATTAAATCAATAATTGTCCTATTGACAAATTTTAATGGTATTTGAGGGATTTTTTTTCTGGGTGTACGCACTTCTTAAGCATCAATAACAGCAAATGGCGAGTACGCAGTTAATTTTCTTTTTCGCACTACGTGTGATGGTTCCTTCCTCAGTCTATTCTGATATCGGTAATATAAAACTCCAGCCGCCGCCGTTTTCCTTGTTTCTTTATAATAGTACTTTATCATTTTTTAAATTTATATAATTAGTTTAAATTCCATATAATCTATATAAATTATGCCTCTTTTTCGCCTGGAAAAATTGAAATAATTTGAGCGGAAATATCTTTGAATTTGTTCATTTTTAATTTAATATTTTTGCGAAATGTATAATCCAGAATTAAATTCACTAATGATTTCCTATATTCGACATCTAATTTAGAATTTTTATTATAACAGTCCTTTATAAAATTTCCTTTGGGATTATTCAGAATTGAATCAAGATCCTAGTTTATTTAATAGGCATTGAATATTTTGAAACAAATGTACTTAAAAACTAATGAACTTACTAATATTTGAAATTCGTGAACATTTTCCAAAATGTTTTTTTTGATGTTGTCGGGATTTCGGCAGCCATGTCCATAGGATGCGGTAACATATTTATTTCTCTCTTCCACTAACCAATTAAAAATGATACTTTGGAATAGAGAGACCGCTGCGTCGTGTCTGTTTTCGCTCCAGTAATTGGCAATATGTCATCTTCACATATGTATTTTAAATTTTCCAAATTATCGTACCCGTAACCTTTAAGTTTTAAAATTAAAATATTAAAGAATTCAAAAAAAGTTAAAGTACGAAGAGCTCAGAGTAGCATAAGTTCGTACTTTCGTACTATTCTCAGTACGTTTTTATTTTCTCAGTACGAAATATTCAGACCTAAGTACCCGTACAAACGAATAGTACTTTATGTCAATTTCAACCGTGATTGTTGTTTTTCTTTTCTTTTGCGAATGTCAAGCGTATAAAGAGCGTACGGAAAATGTATAAATACGCTGACGACTTTGTACTCCGTCGTATTCGATTTATATGGGTAATGAATGCAAGTTTTGGAGCACAAAATACATTGTACTGATGGTACTCTGTATAAAATTCGTTCAGATTTCTTTTTCACATTACTTTAATTACGATAAAATTGATTAAATACACTAATTAAATAGTTTGAATTAACTAAAAACACTTATCAACATGATAAATATTAATAATTGAATGCTCCAATGTATGCATTATTTTATGTAATGATAATAAAGAGATGTAACTGTAACACTACAAATTTGTTCACTTTTTTATTCATAGAAACTGATAATAATTATAAATTTAGTTAAGAAGTTGAACAAACGCAACCTTTGCAAACAATAACAAAAGCAACTGCTGATTCTGCACTGCAGATTGCGGAACAGACAAGTAAATTAGCGTTGGCTTTGTTTTGCTATGTTTCCCAGCTGCTGGCTGCCATCTGTTGTTAGAACCCATAAACACAAATGTATTTGGGTACTTGTGTTTATAGGTTCTAACCACAGATAGCAGTTGCCATCTGTTCATATTTTCAATTTCAGCGGTATTTGCGTTTGTTATCAAATATTTCACACAAAACATTTTGAATTAAAAAGATGTGTATATAAAATATATAAATAATTAAAAAAATAATTAATAAATAATATATATATATATATATATATATATATATATATATATATATATATATAAACTTTTTATTGCCTTTTAATTGTTGGCTATGGAAAAATTATTGAATGACTGTTTGCGATGAAATTTAAACGTGAGAATTTGTCATCAAATTCTTATCATATATATATATATATATATATATATATATATATATATATATATATATAAACTTTTTATTGCCTTTTAATTGTTGGCTATGGAAAAATTATTGAATGACTGTTTGCGATGAAATTTAAACGTGAGAATTTGTCATCAAATTCTTATCATAAAGTATAAAATATATTAGCGTTTACACGATGCATTATTTTATAAGATGTATTTTTTTTATGTATTAAAACATATTTGTAATAATAAAAATTTTCAAATTTAAAATAATAAAATATATTTTTCAAAATATTAATGAGAAGATACAACCATCGGATATTGATTAGCGAATGAAAGGAGAAAATGGAACAAAATTTTAGGTCATGCTTTCATAGGTTTAAAATACTTTTTATTTTCAATTATTTATTTACTTGTGATAAATAAATTTATCAAAAAAAAAAATAAGAAATTAAAAATTAACAGCACATTTTTGTTTTCCTATATTTAGAAAAAAATACCAGCAATGCAAAAATGTCCGTCTGTCCTTTTTTTTCTGAAAAATTTCCGTCTGCCCTTCATTTTATTTTTTGGTCAATAATTTAGATCCCACTGGAAAAATATATACCTTTTTCGTCAATTTTTACTTTTCTGCATAAAAGTACGTTTTTATTTTTTTTATGATACTTTTTTATTTTTTCAAAGTGCTTCTCTGGGAGAGCTCATTCTTTTTCTTTTGTGAGTAGCATAACGTTTGGCCTGGGGACGTTTCGCCATTCCATTGTGAATTTTATTTTGAATTTATTTTATCAGGGTTGCCACCACTTTATTTAAGTTTTACCCAAAAAATATATAAATACACAATATTATTTAAAATTAGAAATATAGTAAATAATTTAAATTTATAAAAAGGACTAAATTATAAATAATAGTAAATGATTTTCTATTCAAACCATGGAACCAATTTCAATGTATTCATGTATGAAAGCAGTTATGTAAATATGAATGAGGACATATATGTGCGAAACCTCTGTACTAAACCTCTTTTTATGTTGAAGTTAAACCTCCAAAAGTAATGGGATTTATTTATTTATGTATCACTAGAAACAAAGTACACAGAAAGGTACATTAATTGAGATAAACATTTATAAATGTTAAATTCGAATCTCAGAAAAAAATAAGTTTCTTAAATATACATAAATAACTTGTTTTCATCGATTTTTTATATCAATTAAAAAACCTGTTTTAATTTTTTAATTACTTCGGGGTTAAGAATAAATTAATATATTTTTACTATGGGTGTATGCGAGTTTGTTTTAATTTTGAAAATAATGCAGTGTTTACTATTCAAGTTATGATGGCTAAATAAATTGCTAATAAAAACTATATTTTATGATAGCAAACAAACAGAATTCCGGTTATCAAATAACGATCAAATGAAAACCCAATATTTGAATTTTGTCTTCAAATTTTAGAAAAACTCGCATTTCCTTTATTATCATCAGAAAAATATACAATCATTCCTAAATTTGCAGATTTAATATAATACTTTCAAAATATAATATATTGAAAATCATCCATTTTTATATTTAATTAAACAGATTATAATAATTGTAATTCTTTAAAAATTACCTAAAAATAAAATTACAAATACATTTTCATAAATTAAATTTAGTATGGCAACTCTGACTCTTTGTCGTTTCTTCATTCTCTTCAATTTCGTAATATTCACAATTAAATTCACAATGAAATGGCGTGGTATCCCCAGGCGAAACGTCCCAAGGCGAACCATCCCCAGGCCAAACGTCATGCTACACTTTCGTGGTATTTTTTTGTAATGGAGCAATACAAAAATTGCAACCCTAGGCGGTACATAGCTGCATTCAGCGATCTCAACAGTTGCGAAAATGCCGTTTTTATTTATAAATATTTGAGTTATGCCCGATTTACATTGTGTCTCCTGTGAGTCTCACTGTATCTCCTAGGGTTGCATTTGTTTAAATGTTCATATAAAAATTTTTGAAAAATGCAACCCTAGGAGATACAGTGAGACTCACAGAAGATACAATGTAAATCGGGCATAACTCAATTATTTATAAACTCAATATAAACTCAAATATTTATTTATAAAATATAACTCATAATTATATAAATGGTAGCATGACGTTTGGCCTGGGGACGGTTCGCCTTGGGATGTTTCGCCTGGGGACGTTTCGCCATTCCATTGTGAATTTTATTTTGAATTTATTTTATCAGGGTTGCCTCCACTTTATTGAAGTTTTACCCAAAATATATATAAATACACAATATTATTTAAAATTAGAAATATAGTAAATAATTTTAATTTATAAAAAAGGAGTAGATTATAAATAATAGTAAATGATTTTCTATTCAAACCATGGAACCAATTTCAATGTATTCAAGTATGAAAGCATTTATGTATATATGAATGAGGACATATATGTTTAAAACCTCTGTACTAAACCTCTGTACAAAACCTAAATTAATATATTTTTACTATGGGTGTGTGCGAGTTTGTCTTAATTTTGAAAATAATGCAGTGTTTACTATTCAAGTTATGATGGCTAAATAAATTGCTAATAAAAACTATATTTTATGATAGCAAACAAACAGAATTCCGGTTATCAAATTCCGATCGAATTTATATTTGAATTTTGTCTTCAAATTTTAGAAAAACTCGCATTTCCTTTATTATCATCAGAAAAATATACCCTATACAATCATTCTGTAATTCTTTAAAAATTACCTAAAAATAAAATTACAAATCCATTTTCATAAATTAAATTTAGTATGGCAACTCTGACTCTTTGTCGTTTCTTCATTCTCTTCAATTTCGTAATATTCACAATTAAATTCACAATGAAATGGCGAGGCATCCCCAGGCGAAACGTCCCAAGGCGAACCGTCCCCAGGCCAAACGTCATGCTACCATATAAATACAATGTAAATCGGGCATTAAAATGTGATTGATTGAATGTCATCGAATGTTATCGATAACAAAGGTAGCGCAAATGTAGCGTAAAAATTTATAGTTGGAAAAAATGGCGACCGCGGCTAGCATTAAATTCAGGCACAAATTACTCAACAGTTGCACAACAGCTCAGCTTGCTGATTGCAGCCAGTGAAACTCACAGAAGATACAATGGCTGCATTCAGTGACCTAAGCAGTTGTGAAACTGTTGAATAAAATATGACTGAATGGCATGTAACCCGCAAAATGTTGAGTGACTTTCGCCTATTTTTCATCAAAATTTTACGCTTCATTTGCGGTACCTATGTATCGAGAAATTCAAAGACATTTTAACTCAAATATTTAAAAAAAAAAATGGAATTTAGATTTTAAAAATATGTTTTCTATCGGGTAGCATGAAAGTTAGACACATGAAGTTAGACATATGAAGTTAGACATATGAAGTTAGACACCAGATGGCGAACAGCTGTTTTTTACTATTGTGAACGTAAAATATTTTTTTAAACACCATGCATAGAGAATATTAATTAGATTTCAATTAAAAAATCTTATTTTAATTTAATAAAAACAAATTTTATTGTATTCAATGTGGCGCACTATTGCAAATAAGCTGGAACGTGAAAACTTTCGCGAAAAATACCACTGCAAGGAACATGAAAAATATCACGGCAAGAAACGCAAACCGAAGATTATGGATAAGTGGCGCAAATTGTTGGAGCTGTTGGAAATCAAAGCTTCCATCTGTCGCAAATGATAAGCTAATAATTATGTTGCGTGAAATTGTGAGCATCACCATAGCCGTGAAGGACCTGCTACAGGCACACTCGTAGCAATAATTGCATGTGAATACGTTTGTCGAAACATTGAAGCGATTCAATCGCTTAGGACAGCCCTACAAAAACTCCGTGCAATAGGATGCAATGCTGTTTTTGCTGCGAATGGAAGAGCTGGACAATGCGTATGCAATGTAAGTGTTGGCGTGGTCATTATAAATTATGTTTTATTTAAATTGTTTATTTTATAAAAATGTTTAGTTTAATAAAACTCTGTGCCAAGCGTCGTGCCTGCCACGAAGAAGCACGCAGGTTCCATCATTTCATGGAGGATTACGCCAACGAAAATAGCTCGCTGGTCGACAAACAGAGCATCTACAAGACCGGCATTACGGCCAAGGATTTACGTGTTGTGCTCTCACAAGGCTCTCAAGGTGCGCAAACCCAAGTCTGTACAAACGTCTGAGACGGGCAAGAAACTAATCTGCGACAAACATCCACGCTCGGCCGAGGTAAAGAGTCGCATCGAGTCATTGGCCGAACACATGAAAGCATTGGAGGAGTATCAATTCTATACGGACGCAAATGAGGGTGTCATGGCTAAATGCAGGTAAACTATTAAATTTACGTCAAGAGCTTTTAAATATATAAAAAGTTTTAAAATTAAAACTAACATACTTTATTTCTATTGCTGTTTCTTTCTCCAGCTCTCAGACAACGAACCAGAACAACCACTGCCAGAAATCGAGAAGTCTGGGAATACGAACTGGTCGAGAAGTTCGAAGATGTTAATGTTACGGAAATCAAGCTTTTGCCGCAGGTATGTTTCCCTTCGAGGGACATGGCATGAAAATGAACAAGGTCGAGGTAATGCTGCTCAAATCCAAGACCAACGACGATAAGTGGTGTGTGCGCAAGGAGAACGCTGCGTGCGCCAACACAGTCGACGTCGTCTGCACGATGTCGGCACACGCAACAACAAACACAAGGGACATAAGGAAAATGCAAGTGGTCGAACGTATGACTGTCGAGTGGTTCGTCGCAAAAAGTGCTGCGGCCGTCAACAAGGAGAACATGAACCTGGGTAATGAAATCAAAATAATGACGGATAAAAATGTGGAGGTAAAATGCACCATTTTTTATTTAATTACATTATAAAATATTTTATAACAATTTAAATCCTTTGTCAATATTTTTTCACCGTCTGGGCCATCAGCTATCTCACTGATGGCGGCAATGATCAGATTCAAATGGTGATCGACAGCGGTGTAGTGCCAAAACTGATTCCATTGCTGAGACATGCAGAGGTCAAGGTGCAAACGGCAGCACTGCGTGCCGTCGGTAATATTGTCACCGGATCCGATGAACAGACACAAGTTGTGCTGAATTTCGATGCACTGTCGTATTTCCCGGCACTTTTGTCACACACAAAGGAGAAGATCCGCAAGGAGGCTGTATGGTTCCTGTCCAACATTACGGCCGACAATCAATCACAGATGCAAGCTGTCATAAATGTTAGACTTTTGCCGAATATCATCGAGAACCTGAGCAAAGGTTAATTCCAAACGCAAAAGGAGGCCGCTTGGGCCATTAGTAATTTAACTATTAGTGGCAATCGCGATCAAGTATTTACGCTCATCAAGGAAGGCGTAATACCGCCATTCTGTGATTTACTATCCTGCCAGGATACTCAAGTCATCAACGTTGTACTCGACGGTCTGAATAATATGCTCAAAATGGCTGAGTCATGTGCAGGAACTCGCCAATCTTATAGAAGAGTGCGATGGTCTGGAAAAAATTGAGCGATTACAAAATCACGAAAATGCCGAAATCTATAAATTGGCATATGAAATTATCGATTTCTCAGATGAGGTATGTCATGTTTTATTGGGTCCCTTATTGGTTGCTTATATATTTTTTAATTTCAGACCGAACAAGCAAACTTGGCACCCACAACCGATGGCAATCAATTCTAGTTTGAACCCAATGCTGAGAAGCTGAACTCCTTCAACTTTTAACAACATAACCCGCCTAGCTCAAAACATATTACGACGGGTTCAGCGACGCAGGCAGATGCGTAATGTATCAAAAACAAATAACACACCATTGAGTCCATGATAAAATAATAATTATTATTATTATTATATAAATTATATATATATATATATATATATATATATATATATATATATATATATATATATATATATATATATATATATATATATATATATATATATAAATTATATATATATATATATATATATATATATATATATATAAATATATATATATATATATATTTATATACATATTGAATTTTGAGTTGTAGCAAAAGAACCCTATTTGAAGATAAATTAACTTTACAAATATTTCTCTATTTTATATTTACACACAAAAAAAAATATTACTATTATATTATTATATTATTATATTATACTATTATATACAATAGTATAGAATAGTATAGAAGAAATTGTTTATTATTATTATTTTAAACTATGTCCAAATTTTAGTAGCTACACCATCACAGCAAATTGTATATTTTACGTCTAAAAATAAATCCTTCGACGCTTTGTTTTTCAAAAATAAATTTATTTTGAACAGATCTTTTGAACATATTCAAGCTAAACCACAAACGGTTATGAAATTACTCATGTAAATCGATTATAAATGATTATGATTATAAGGATTGATAAAAAGCAACATCAACTTGGATATTAAAGTAACATCAAAAAAAAGTCGAAATTGTGCAAACAGCAGAATAAAGTATAGTAAGCTGAAAAATCGTCTTCGATAACAATAAAAACCAACCGCATACATATATTTGAAATATATATTAATATAAAATAAAGAATTATTTAAATTAATTCGAAAACATGCGTCTTTATATTTCATATTTTTACAATTTCTAATAACAAAGTTCACATAAATTAATGAATTCAATCACCTTTGAAGATCGTGTACTAAATTTATATATTGAAAAATTCAAATTCTTATTGAATCGGTAAAGAAAAACATCCTCTTTAAAGTTACATGGTCGTAGCGGCGGGCTACTGTAAATATTAACGTTCTTTTAGGCGTAAATAAAATATTTCGTCGGAATTATTTAATTCAAAGAAAGCATTTGTATCATGGTTCATAGCATGATTCAAAGAAAACAAGACGAAATATTTTAATCACGATTTTTAGAATTTGATGTTTAACATTTCTAGTCTTCAAAAAGTGGTTATTTATACAACCATGACGTCGTTTCCATCCAAATTATATAATTCGGTGATCAGTACCGTGGATGGCTTTGTTCCTAGTAAACTTCTTCCATTGTGGTTACATCCTGCGGGTAAATTAAAATTATTACATGTGGTAAATACAAAATTAAATTATCTTTGCAGGCCCAAAGACGATCTTCTTTTGGGCACCTATCTTCAAATGGGTAAGAAATGGTTGCATTGGCTTTATTTTACTTATATGGCCGGTCGAAATACCCAAAAAAAAAATTGTCACGACGTTCTTTGTGGGGGGAGAGTGACGACCCCTGGAACCGACTAAAAATCGAAAACCGACCGAGGTCATAAGTGGTTTTTGAATTATAACGAAGTGGGCGGGGCAAACAAAAAATAAAAAATAAAATATCACACGATGCAGAAACAAGACCTAAAAATTTAAAAATAAAAAAAAAGTGACCTCAAGGTCACGTGGTACCCTTTAAAAATCAAAAACTATTTTTTTTAAACTCAAATTCCTGGAAAAGGGAAGTGGCAAAATGAAAACAATAAAATATTGAAAATCCTTTATATTCAGTTAAATAATGCTATGGAAATTCATATGGAAAAAAAAACTGAAAACGGCAAATTTTTTTTTCGAAAAAATCACGCGATGACCACGGTCGCTTTTCGATTTATGAGCGGTTCCAAGGAGGCGGGCGACAAAATATGTGTTGTTTTCCGACACTATCCGCCTCTTTTAGGAGGCGTGGCATTTTTTTTTTTTTGAGACCGGCCCTATAAAGTAAAATTCTCCCGTTGTATTTAGTATGTATAATTTTTAATAATTGACGGGAAATAATGTAAAAAAAAATGTGGGCGGATCACGCCCATTTTCAGACCAAATATTTTTAGGCGAATTCTAACAATACGTTTTAAATTTTAAACCTATATCTTGAATACTTTTCGAGTTATTGGTTCCTAAAGAGTTATATAAAAGTGACTTGTTTGGGAGGTGGGCGTGTCCGTTAACCGATTTGGCTCATTTCCATACTCAGTTCATACTTTTGGCTAAAACGTATAGTAACCAAATTTCATCGCATTCGGACCAGTTTTTCTCAATTTTCCTCGTATACGGACAGCAAGACAGACAGACAGACGGACATGGCTAAACGGACTCGGGTAGTGATGCTGATCAAGAATATATATACATTTCTATACCAGACACGCCTCCTAAGGGGCGTTACAATATATGCACAAAGTTAATATACCCTGTACCTCATAGGTGTAGGGTATAAAAATTAAACTTTGTTTTCGGCAAATATTTTTGTTGGTTTCACTCGGCTAATATAAGTATTAACTGATTCGTAATTCTATTTTTTTGGTATTGTCGAAATGAATAACTTTTTTTAATACTTTTCTGATCATAAATTATATTTTTAATGCATAATAAATACATTTTATTAAAATTACAAAATTAAAATCCACATACAGAAAAGCACACATTTTGCACAGCTCGTATATACAATAATTCATGCTTAATATAATATGCATGGCAATCGCATATAATAAATAATCTATACACGTATTCTTATGAATTTAGTTTGACGTTTCTTCATTCTCTCCAAATTCTACAAATTCACAATAACATCAGCTCTGGCTGCCTAACGTTCATGTGAGCTAACTCTCATATGTCTAACTTCATATGTCTAACTTTCATGCTACCTTTCTATCGATGTAAGTCGGGCATAGTGCAATGTTATATCGGTGTGGCAGCACTATATGAAAATAAAGCCATTTGCAACACTACGTATAAATGACTGTATTCAAAAATAAAATTTAACCGCCGAATTTGTTTTATAATTAAATTTATTTGTGTTAAGTAAATAAAAAATTACGAAGCAAAAGTGTATTCAATACCATCGAAATCTCGATGACCACCATAGCTCATAGCTTCCCATGGCAATTGGATGGCAGTGGCTATTTGTGGCCAGCAGCGCTATGCTGCTACATACGACCTACATCGGTTGTAATCTGGATACTTTTGGACATCTATCATTTACGCAATTCACGAATGTCTGCATTGGCATTGATTTTCAAGCGAGAATGTCACAATGCGCTTCCTCATCTGCGAACCAAATCTAAACAACAAGCAGCCAATCGTAGATAAAACCGTTCTATGAATCGCTCACTCACTGGCTGCGCTCACATTGCCATCGTATCCGCGCACTGCGTTGCTCTCGCATGTGGTTATGTACGAACCACTGGCGGCTCAAATCAACTCAATCGGTAAGAATGTACTTGTGTATCAGCGCTTGCGTGCCGGCGAAAAAAAAAACCTAAAACCGCGAAGAATTCATGCAGCTCTATGACAATGATGAAGTCAGTAAATTGAACGTGGTTGAGCCCAACATTGACTACGCGGACGGCAACTTTGAGCAGGTCGAAGAGTGGTAATATTTTAATTTAAATGTATCTGGCCGAACAATTTTTTTTTGGTGTTGATAAACGCAGAAAATATATAAAAGAACTTACCTATAAATGCGCCGTGCAGGTGTATTAATCCCCATTCGTGTAACTTTTCGCACAAGTTTGAATTTATATTGGTGTCTTCTTCTATATCAATCTCTTCAACGATGTCACATGTACGGAGCTCCTCGAACTCTTCTTCAACGTCATTATAGTTGAGAAGCTCCTCCAGCGTCTCAGATATGGTTTCGTCTTTAGGAAAAAGGTAATGTGAATAACATAAAATAGTCAAGCGAGAATGTCACAATGCGCTTCCTCATCTGCGAACCAAATCTAAACAACAAGCAGCCAATCGTAGATAAAACCGTTCTATGAATCGCTCACTCACTGGCTGCGCTCACATTGCCATCGTATCCGCGCACTGCGTTGCTCTCGCATGTGGTTATGTACGAACCACTGGCGGCTCAAATCAACTCAATCGGTAAGAATGTACTTGTGTATCAGCGCTTGCGTGCCGGCGAAAAAAAAAACCTAAAACCGCGAAGAATTCATGCAGCTCTATGACAATGATGAAGTCAGTAAATTGAACGTGGTTGAGCCCAACATTGACTACGCGGACGGCAACTTTGAGCAGGTCGAAGAGTGGTAATATTTTAATTTAAATGTATCTGGCCGAACAATTTTTTTTTGGTGTTGATAAACGCAGAAAATATATAAAAGAACTTACCTATAAATGCGCCGTGCAGGTGTATTAATCCCCATTCGTGTAACTTTTCGCACAAGTTTGAATTTATATTGGTGTCTTCTTCTATATCAATCTCTTCAACGATGTCACATGTACGGAGCTCCTCGAACTCTTCTTCAACGTCATTATAGTTGAGAAGCTCCTCCAGCGTCTCAGATATGGTTTCGTCTTTAGGAAAAAGGTAATGTGAATAACATAAAATAGTTGAAAAATGCATAAAAGTAATTCATTAACCGTGAATTACTTTCATACAATTATAATATATATATATATATATGTATATAGGTACAAACCAAATAACTGCTGCGACATTTTTCTTCAGTTTAGCGAGTCGTTCCGTTGCGTATATATCTTTCAAAATGACAATAAAAATGTTCATATAATTTCAAAAAAAAAAATCTAAAACGTTTCAGTATTAATATAATTTTATTTATAAAGAACAGTATAAATTGTTTTTATAAATATTTTGGCCTCATTGCCTTCCTACCATCTATTAAAGTATGAAGGTGACCGGGGATATCACTTCGGAAAATTGTACTATTTTTAATACATTGCAATTCAATTTCTGCTCCAACTATATAAGACACTAAATTTGGGTCAAAATACACATATGTGTGCGAATGCAAAATAAAATGTATTACCTTACTATGCCTAAAAAATATAATTAAACCAATTTTGTAAATGTCACAATCACCTAAACTTAAATACTGACCAATTTTATATCGTTGTTCCCATAAAGTTATATAGTTCATATTATTACTTCTTCTTCATTTATTTTGTGCGATTTTAGAAAGTGTCTATAACATAGATTTGAGCTTCTTTATAGTCATATTTTAAATCTAAATTATTATCAAAGGATTTTAAAATTTTGTACGCAAATGCTAAACTGAATTTTGTTGCAATTGATTGTGGAAGATTAATTAAATTATTTGTTGTTCTGGAATAAGATTTTAGAATTTGGTGTTTCGCTTCATATCGTAAGCAATTAAAAGTTTTAAAATAAAATGTATTACCTTACTATGCCTAAAAAATATAATTAAACCAATTTTGAAAATGTCACAATCACCTAAACTTAAATACTGACCAATTTTATATCGTTGTTCCCATAAAGTTATATAGTTCATATTATTACTTCTTCTTCATATATTTTGTGCGATTTTAAAAATTGTCTATATCCATAGATTTGAGCTTCTTTATAGTCATATTTTAAATCTAAATTATTATCAAAGGATTTTAAAATTTTGTACGCAAATGCTAAACTGAATTTTGTTTCAATTGATTGTGGAAGATTAATTAAATTATTTGTTGTTCTGGAATAAGATTTTAGAATTTGGTGTTTCGCTTCATATCGTAAGCAATTAAAAGTTTTAATAGGTCCATTTTTTTTAATAATTTCAGGATAATGCAAAATGAAATGATGTTTTGGCTTTAATGGCAAATTAAAAATTTTTATGTACTTTCATTTAAATTTTCTTTGGTAAAACATGTTTGTAAAATAAAATGCAATAGTTCCACATTTTCTAAAACGAACTTCCAAATTTCTCAATTTTTTGGAATTAAATCTTCAACAAATTTCAGGATAATGCAAAATGAAATGATGTTTTGGCTTTATTGGCAAATTAAAAATTTGTATGTAACTTTCATTTAAATTTTCTATCAAAGCTTTTAACGCATCAGTTTTGTCTTTGGTAAAACATGTTTGTAAAATAAAATCCAATAGTTCCACATTTTTTAAAACAAACTTCCAAATTTCTCATTTTTTTGTAATTAAATCTTCAACAAAAAATATAAAATTATGCACGAAACACCACATTTCTCTAGCAGACATAGATAAATGACAACAATTTAAATGATCGCGTTTAATTTTGCAAGGTTTATATTGACTATCATTTTCTCCATAATTGAATGCACTTATTCTACTATTTAAAATGTGTAAACTACATAGATCCAATTCTTCGAAAATTTTAATAATCGCACAAAAATTGTAATGAAATACACCTTCTAAAATGTCATGCATAGGATCACAAATAAAATTTTGAGTTACATGAAAAAAGTTTAGATTATTAAATATAGAATTTTCTACACATTGCCATCGTATCCGCGATGGCAATGTGTAGACTGTTTCTGCATACAGGTTACAACTGTTTCTGATACAGGTTTATTTAGAAATAAATCTTAACTATAATTTTGAATGGTTCTATTATGATTTGAATTAAGCGTAAAAGTTGTTTTCATTTGAATTTTTGGAAGTCGACAAAATCTACAACAAAAATTTGCGTTAAAAGATTTAACAAATCCCAATTTAATCCTAAATTGTCGCCTAGTAAACCAGAAAATACAAAATATACCTTTAAATTTTTATTATTTATATTCATTAACTTCATTAACTAAAATTTTGAAACATCTTTCATTTCCGAATTCTTGGTTATCTTTTGATTCTAATAATAAAGCTATAAAAATATTTTCTAAGGGCCATTCCACACCAAATCGACCAGCGATCGGAACTCACCTTCTTCGATTTCAATGAATAAAAAAAAAATGTTTAGTGCATGTCTCGATACCCTTTAGCAGTGGCCAAAAGTTCATTAAAATCGAAAAGGTAAAATCTCAAATTTGACTTTTTTTGGTCGATTTGGTGTGGAATGGCCCCTAATTTTAAATTCAGTTCGGAAGGAAGTGTTGGAAAACTGTAATATACTGCTGAGATTTTGTGCTGTCCCTTATGTGATCATAATGGGTTGTCCGGTTCGTAGTCGTCAATGTACAAAAGTAATGGTATTACATTGTCCGTTTCCTTATAATTTTTTCTAATTGTTTTCCACCGATCACCATTTACAATATTAACAATTTCATTTTGTTTTTCAAATTTTTGAGTTTGTTCTAAACACGATTTTAAAATATTGGGACAATGGAAAAAATTTTGTATTTGAGATTTAATAGGCCAGTTCTTTTTTTTTCATCATATTCAGGTGCAAACGCTTTAGTAACTATATTAATTGTTTTTGATATTTCAAACTATTGTGTTATGCCTATTAAATCTCTCTTTTCTAAATGTTTTATAAGTGAATATTCACTATTAAACCCCTCCAATGTTCCATCAATAATTTTCAACATTGAATCTATAAAGGATTCTTGTTTGAGAAAGGGTTTTGTTTCTTGAAGGCCAGATAAAATAGTTTTCAATAATGTATGTTGAATATCTATTGAATATCTATATATTGAATCTGCAAAACAGTGCTCCTGGGGATACCTCTGTAATTATGCAGACGTAACAACAATTTTAAAGCAGCTTCCTGAAGTTTTTGTTGAAAATTTTGTATTGGAGAAATTTCATTTTCAGGGTCTATCTCCATATTGATGTGTGTATCTACAGTCTTATATGAACCCACCAAGTCATTCTTATCTTGAACATTATCTTGACTATTGCATGGTTGTTTTTTTTCCTTTATTTCCTGAAACTTTGCATATCATTAAAAATTAAAATGAAAAACCAACATTAGCAAAAGAAGAATTAATGTTAAATTAGCTAATGATGTGAAATTATTCAAAAATAAGGCTTTATTGGTTAGCAGATTTCAAATTATTTAAGAACATAATCGCTTTATCTACACAATTTCGTCAGTGGCTAGTGCGAAAGGTTACGGGTTTGAAACCCCGAGATTGCGACCATGAAAAAATATAAAATATTTTCTATACCGCGATACATCTTTGCAGACAATGACAAACCTGCGAGAGAAAAACATTGCTTTAAAAAGCTTCACCCTGCCGATTGGATTCAGTATTAAACTATAATACTCAGTATTAAACTATAATACTCAAGAGGGATCGGACTATGTAATTCAGAGCTGTTGCGCCGTTATATTATTATTAATTGTATTTAAGTTTCGATTTGAAAATAGTCATATATGGATAAAAGGTTAAATAGTTTCTTAACTTTAATGTTATTTTGCTTCCTGCTACATAAACCACTTAAACTTAATAATACATACCTGCTTCTCATGTTTTTCCAAATGTTTTAAAAAATTGTATTAAACTCCATTTTAAAAAAAAAAACAGGATTCCCACGGGCACTTATATTCCTCAAATAGTTTGGACCCGTGTAACATTCTTAAGTGCCTTCCAAGGACTTTAGCACTTGGAAATGATTTAATGCACTTTGGACACTTTTGCATTATACAATATTTGAAATTATAATTTTCAATTTAAATAATTTTGAAGTTTCGAACAAATAATAGTAAATTGTTAAAATTAACAATCCAACAATCTTTTAACAATCAAGAAATCTTTTAACAATCATACAATTATTTAACAATCAATTCTAAAATAATTGTTAACTTATGAAATTCAACAATCATCACTCAAATCAAAGCAAAAATAATAACAATTTTGATTGTTGAATTAATAACAATCGATATTGTTAATTATTAACAATTTATTTTTGAGAGTGTACTTTTTCATTTTTATTAATATCTTTATTAATATAATCGTGTTTGTTAATTTTAATATTATTATTTTGAATTAAGAAATTTCAGCAAATTTTATAAAAAAAAAAAAATTTGTTTATGAAAAATGTTCAAGTTTTTTTTCTGTCAATTTTTGTCAGCAACATTCAGCACATTTCACATTTTCAATGCGTTGCGCCGGATAGCTACGTCAGAAATTTAACTTGTTCAAATGTTGTTTGTGTTTTGCGTATAAAATTTGTTCCAGTTCAAATATAAATTATCAAAAAAAAAAACGCAGCTATTATCTCTCTAAATTTTTTGATTCACGACAATAGTGGTGAAGGGGTGAAATAATAAATTTTCTACGATTTTTCCTCAAAAATTTAAAGATGCTTTATTTTTGTATGAAAATATCAAAAATTCTTCATTTTTTAACTTTGTAACTTGATAAAATATTCATTTGGCATTTTTCTATACAAATTCTTTCATTTCAACTATAGCTTTCGCTCACTGCGCGCCGAAAATAAATTCTCAGAATCATTAAGTTTCATCCAATTTATATGAAATTTTAATAAAGGCAATTTTTATACCCTACACTAAGAGTGAAAGGGTATATTCAGTTTGGTACGCCGTTTGTAACACCCAGAAGGAAGCATCTCCGGTATGGAAAAGTATATATATTCTTGATCAGCATGACCTCCTGAGTCGATTTAGCGATGTCCGTCTGTCCGTCTGTCTGTTGAAATCCCTACTACTTTTAGAATTGAAGAGCTAGATAAATGAAACTTATAACTTAGATTACTAATATACCTACGCTGTATGTGCGAAAAAATTGGCGAGATCGGTCCATTGTGACCTATGATCCGACCACTTATGTTCAAATACCTCATATAAAATGTACATATAAAGATCAATTTTTATGTATACGTGCTTAGGTAAACTTTTTTGGTCAAATATATATTGACATCATGCTCAAATACATGATAATAATGTTTTCCGGCGAAAAGACTTGTGGTTCACCAAAAAAAAAAATCGAAATTCGGTACACCTACCCATTTGTAAATATGGGTATCAAATGAATGGAAATTCTTCAGCGATTGAATGTTTGTAGTTATGTTCAGGATTCGTATACCCTGGTGACCTATATATCACTTTGAATGGTAACCACACATATGTGTAGGGTATTTATAGCCGGCTTAGACCGACTATAATTTTGATAATCCTAACTATCATAATTACACCTTCTTTAAAATTTCCCATGTGATCTAACCTTCCCAACTGGTTTAGATTGTAATCGACAATTTTATTATTTAAATACTGATATTTTTGCAATTAATATTTATTCATTTATATATTCATTCATCTACTGGATGTGTGTTTACTGTATACTTGCTTATGTAAGCTTTCTTGGTCAAATATATATTGAATTCATGCTCAACTACATGAAAATAATTCTTTCCCTCGAAAAGACTTCTGCTTCCCAATTCGGTACACCTACCCATTTGTAAATAAATATGGGTATCAAATGAATGGATATTCTTCAGCGATTGAAAGTTTTTAGTTATTTTCAGGATTCGTATACCCTGGTCGGCTTAGACCGACTATAATTTTGATAATCCTAACTATCATAATAACAACTACTATAAAATGTGGCGAGCATCTCCCTCAGAGTGAGGGTTCGTGCGTTGGGTTTGGGTCCCACCACGGAAAAAACCTATGCGCCCAATGAAAACAAAAAAGAAGCCTCGGATAACGACCGATTACAACGATGACGACCCACGCAAACGTTTTAAGGACCATGATTTACGGATATGCACCTGGAATGTCCGGACCCTTTATAGGGAAGGTGCCTCTATCCAGCTGGCAGATGTCCTCGAAAAATATAAGGCTGACATCACCGCTATCCAGGAGATGCGATGGACGGGACAGGGCTGTTCGAAACAAGCGTCCTGTGATATCTACTACAGCTGCCATGCGGAGAGACACGAATTTGGATGTGGATTTGTGGTCGGCAAGAGACTCCGCCACCTTGTCTCTAGGTTCACGCCCGTGGACGAAAGGCTGGCAACAATCCGCATCAAGGCTAAATATTTCCATATCAGCCTAATTTGTGCACACGCTCCGACGAACGAGAAAGATGACGAGACAAAAGAGCGCTTCTACGAGCGCCTAGACAACGGGTACGAACGCTGCCCCCGCCACGATATCAAAATCGTGCTAGGCGATTTTAACGCCAAGGTGGGCAGAGAAGCCATCTATTGTCCCACAATCGGAAAATTTAGCCTCCATGCCAACACTTCCGATAACGGAACGAGGCTAATCGACTTCGCCGCAGCACGAAACATGGTAGTTAGTAGCACTAGATTCGAACATTTCGATATCCACAAGGCCACATGGTTGTCGCCCGATCAAAAAACTCGAAATCAAATTGATCACGTTGTGATTGACGGAAGGCACGCTTCAAGCGTGATGGACGTACGCACTATCCGAGGTGCCAATATGGACTCGGATCATTACCTTGTAGCAGCCAAGGTCCGCACACGCTTAAGCGCTGCGAAGAACGTACGGAACCAAACGCAGAGAAAGCTAGACGTCGGAAAGCTGCAATCACAACAGACAACGCAAGCCTTTTCCACTCGACTCTCACACCTGCTTAGACAAAGCACTCCTCCTCTCGATGATATAAGCGCGCAGTGGAATCATATCTCCTGCTCTATGCGTACGGCTGCCGAAGAGGTGCTTGGATTCCAACGCCCCCTGAGGAATCAGTGGTATGACCAAGAGTGTCGCGCGGCCACTGCAGAGAAAGACGCTGCGTACAAATCCACCCTGCAGTCAGTAGCTACGCGAGCTGCGAAGGAGCGATACAAAGAGAAGAGGAGGGAAGAGAGACGTCTTTTCAGGCGTAAAAAAAGCGAGGCAGAAAGACGTGAGTGTGAGGAGATTGAGATGCATGGGGACAGGAATGAGGCTCGAAAATTCTTCGAGAAAATAAGACGCCTAGCCGGAGGTTCAAAATCCGGAGCCTCTTCCTGTAAAGATGAGAACGGGAATCTAGTGACAGATATTCAGAGCACACTGAAAATATGGAGGGATCACTTCTCTAAACTGCTGACCGGTGATGATGACCTCATCAATTCCACCGATAGAGAAGCAAACGAGACAAAAGAGCGCTTCTACGAGCGCCTAGACAACGGGTACGAACGCTGCCCCCGCCACGATATCAAAATCGTGCTAGGCGATTTTAACGCCAAGGTGGGCAGAGAAGCCATCTATTGTCCCACAATCGGAAAATTTAGCCTCCATGCCAACACTTCCGATAACGGAACGAGGCTAATCGACTTCGCCGCAGCACGAAACATGGTAGTTAGTAGCACTAGATTCGAACATTTCGATATCCACAAGGCCACATGGTTGTCGCCCGATCAAAAAACTCGAAATCAAATTGATCACGTTGTGATTGACGGAAGGCACGCTTCAAGCGTGATGGACGTACGCACTATCCGAGGTGCCAATATGGACTCGGATCATTACCTTGTAGCAGCCAAGGTCCGCACACGCTTAAGCGCTGCGAAGAACGTACGGAACCAAACGCAGAGAAAGCTAGACGTCGGAAAGCTGCAATCACAACAGACAACGCAAGCCTTTTCCACTCGACTCTCACACCTGCTTAGACAAAGCACTCCTCCTCTCGATGATATAAGCGCGCAGTGGAATCATATCTCCTGCTCTATGCGTACGGCTGCCGAAGAGGTGCTTGGATTCCAACGCCCCCTGAGGAATCAGTGGTATGACCAAGAGTGTCGCGCGGCCACTGCAGAGAAAGACGCTGCGTACAAATCCACCCTGCAGTCAGTAGCTACGCGAGCTGCGAAGGAGCGATACAAAGAGAAGAGGAGGGAAGAGAGACGTCTTTTCAGGCGTAAAAAAAGCGAGGCAGAAAGACGTGAGTGTGAGGAGATTGAGATGCATGGGGACAGGAATGAGGCTCGAAAATTCTTCGAGAAAATAAGACGCCTAGCCGGAGGTTCAAAATCCGGAGCCTCTTCCTGTAAAGATGAGAACGGGAATCTAGTGACAGATATTCAGAGCACACTGAAAATATGGAGGGATCACTTCTCTAAACTGCTGACCGGTGATGATGATTCCACCGATAGAGAAGCAAACCCGGCAACCCCAGTACTTGATGACGACGTTGAGATTCCGCCACCCGACCATGACGAGGTCAGAACAGCCATTGCTCGGCTGAAAAACAACAAAGCCGCAGGTGCTGATGGCCTGCCTGCTGAATTGTTTAAGACCGGAGGCGAAGAGCTAATAGAGAGCATGCACGAGCTCGTAAGCAGAATATGGTCGGATGAAGCATGCCAAGTGACTGGAACCTCAGTGTACTCTGCCCAATCCTTAAGAAAGGGGATCCCACTATCTGCGCCAACTACCGTGGGATCAGCCTACTCAATATCGCATACAAGGTTCTATCGAGCGTATTATGTGAAAGACTGATTGGACCTTATCAGTGCGGCTTCAGACCTGGAAAGTCCACCATAGACCAGATTTTCACATTGCGCCTAATCCAGGAAAAGACCCTAGAAAAACAGATCGACACCTACCACCTATTAGTCGACTATAAAGCCGCCTTCGACACTCCGATAAGGGAACGATTATACGCCGCAATGTCTGAGTTCGGTATACCTGCGAAACTTATAAGGCTTTGCAGGATGACCCTGAGCAACACACGTTGCTCAGTGAGAATAGGAAAAGACCTCTCCGAGCCATTTCATACCGAACGAGGTTTCAGACAGGGTGACTCCCTATCGTGCGACTTTTTTAACTTATTGATGGAGAAAATAGTTCGAGCTGCCGAACTCCGTCAAAGCGGCACTATCCTCAACAAAAGTGTCATGCTGCTCGCATATGCCGACGATATTGATATCATTGGCAGGAGCACACGAGCAGTCAGCGCAGCATTCTCCAGATTGGAGAAAGAGTCGCGTCGAATGGGTCTAGCGGTGAACGAGGACAAGACGAAGTTCCTTGTGTCAACAAGCAAAAAAGAGTCCGTGCGTCTTGGACAAAAAGCTGATTTTGACACCCACAAGTTCGACATTGTGAAGGACTTCGTCTATCTGGGATCCAGCGTAAACAGCAACAACGACGTCAGCCTGGAGATCAAACGGAGAATAACTCTTGCCAACAGGTGCTACTTTGGGCTCAGTAGGCAATTGAGAAGCAGAGCCCTCTCTCGCCGGACAAAAATAACGCTCTACAAGTCACTCATCATGCCCGTCCTACTTTATGGTGCAGAAACATGGACGCTGGCCACCACCGATGAGAGAGTACTGGGAGCGTTCGAGAGAAAGATTCTCCGTAAAATCTTTGGCCCTATCTGCTTTGCTAACGAGTATCGAATCAGGATGAACCACGAGCTGTATGAGATATTCGACGACATTGACATAGTCAAGCGCATCAAGATCCAGCGGCTTCGCTGGCTAGGTCATGTCGAACGAATGGATGAAAACACTCCAGCCAAGAAGGTGCTTGAATCGAAACTCGAAGGTGGACAGCGTAGAAGAGGGCGTCCAAATCTGCGTTGGAAAGACCAAGTTGAGGACAACCTGGCAACGCTTGGTATTTCTAACTGGCGTCAGCGCGCGCAAAGCAGATCCGACTGGCGCGGCTTCATCTCAGCGGCCAAAACCGACCCACGGTTGTAAGGGCCATTTAAGTAAGTAAGTATAAAATGTCTCTACATTAAAATTTCCCATTTAATCTAACCTTCCCAACTGGTTTTACTTGTTAAACATAAAAAAAAATGAAATAAAAAGGGAAATAATCAGTTTATATATGGGACAGATAATCATGAACATGTTCAAAAATATTACCAATATTACAAAACAATATTACCAATAATCAAAAAAATAATTTCCAACTTAAGATAGTGGTAAATTTTTGACATTAATTTGTATTTATTTATAATTTATAGTTTATAATTTATAATTTATAATTTATAATTTATAATTTATAATTTATAATTTATAATTTATAATTTATAATTTATAATTTATAATTTATAATTTATAATTTATAATTTATAATTTATAATTTATAATTTATAATTTATAATTTATAATTTATAATTTATAATTTATAATTTATAATTTATAATTTATAATTTATAATTTATAATTTATAATTTATAATTTATAATTTATAATTTATAATTTATAATTTATAATTTATAATTTATAATTTATAATTTATAATTTATAATTTATAATTTATAATTTATAATTTATAATTTATAATTTATAATTTATAATTTATAATTTATAATTTATAATTTATAATTTATAATTTATAATTTATAATTTATAATTTATAATTTATAATTTATAATTTATAATTTATAATTTATAATTTATAATTTATAATTTATAATTTATAATTTATAATTTATAATTTATAATTTATAATTTATAATTTATAATTTATAATTTATAATTTATAATTTATAATTTATAATTTATAATTTATAATTTATAATTTATAATTTATAATTTATAATTTATAATTTATAATTTATAATTTATAATTTATAATTTATAATTTATAATTTATAATTTATAATTTATAATTTATAATTTATAATTTATAATTTATAATTTATAATTTATAATTTATAATTTATAATTTATAATTTATAATTTATAATTTATAATTTATAATTTATAATTTATAATTTATAATTTATAATTTATAATTTATAATTTATAATTTATAATTTATAATTTATAATTTATAATTTATAATTTATAATTTATAATTTATAATTTATAATTTATAATTTATAATTTATAATTTATAATTTATAATTTATAATTTATAATTTATAATTTATAATTTATAATTTATAATTTATAATTTATAATTTATAATTTATAATTTATAATTTATAATTTATAATTTATAATTTATAATTTATAATTTATAATTTATAATTTATAATTTATAATTTATAATTTATAATTTATAATTTATAATTTATAATTTATAATTTATAATTTATAATTTATAATTTATAATTTATAATTTATAATTTATAATTTATAATTTATAATTTATAATTTATAATTTATAATTTATAATTTATAATTTATAATTTATAATTTATAATTTATAATTTATAATTTATAATTTATAATTTATAATTTATAATTTATAATTTATAATTTATAATTTATAATTTATAATTTATAATTTATAATTTATAATTTATAATTTATAATTTATAATTTATAATTTATAATTTATAATTTATAATTTATAATTTATAATTTATAATTTATAATTTATAATTTATAATTTATAATTTATAATTTATAATTTATAATTTATAATTTATAATTTATAATTTATAATTTATAATTTATAATTTATAATTTATAATTTATAATTTATAATTTATAATTTATAATTTATAATTTATAATTTATAATTTATAATTTATAATTTATAATTTATAATTTATAATTTATAATTTATAATTTATAATTTATAATTTATAATTTATAATTTATAATTTATAATTTATAATTTATAATTTATAATTTATAATTTATAATTTATAATTTATAATTTATAATTTATAATTTATAATTTATAATTTATAATTTATAATTTATAATTTATAATTTATAATTTATAATTTATAATTTATAATTTATAATTTATAATTTATAATTTATAATTTATAATTTATAATTTATAATTTATAATTTATAATTTATAATTTATAATTTATAATTTATAATTTATAATTTATAATTTATAATTTATAATTTATAATTTATAATTTATAATTTATAATTTATAATTTATAATTTATAATTTATAATTTATAATTTATAATTTATAATTTATAATTTATAATTTATAATTTATAATTTATAATTTATAATTTATAATTTATAATTTATAATTTATAATTTATAATTTATAATTTATAATTTATAATTTATAATTTATAATTTATAATTTATAATTTATAATTTATAATTTATAATTTATAATTTATAATTTATAATTTATAATTTATAATTTATAATTTATAATTTATAATTTATAATTTATAATTTATAATTTATAATTTATAATTTATAATTTATAATTTATAATTTATAATTTATAATTTATAATTTATAATTTATAATTTATAATTTATAATTTATAATTTATAATTTATAATTTATAATTTATAATTTATAATTTATAATTTATAATTTATAATTTATAATTTATAATTTATAATTTATAATTTATAATTTATAATTTATAATTTATAATTTATAATTTATAATTTATAATTTATAATTTATAATTTATAATTTATAATTTATAATTTATAATTTATAATTTATAATTTATAATTTATAATTTATAATTTATAATTTATAATTTATAATTTATAATTTATAATTTATAATTTATAATTTATAATTTATAATTTATAATTTATAATTTATAATTTATAATTTATAATTTATAATTTATAATTTATAATTTATAATTTATAATTTATAATTTATAATTTATAATTTATAATTTATAATTTATAATTTATAATTTATAATTTATAATTTATAATTTATAATTTATAATTTATAATTTATAATTTATAATTTATAATTTATAATTTATAATTTATAATTTATAATTTATAATTTATAATTTATAATTTATAATTTATAATTTATAATTTATAATTTATAATTTATAATTTATAATTTATAATTTATAATTTATAATTTATAATTTATAATTTATAATTTATAATTTATAATTTATAATTTATAATTTATAATTTATAATTTATAATTTATAATTTATAATTTATAATTTATAATTTATAATTTATAATTTATAATTTATAATTTATAATTTATAATTTATAATTTATAATTTATAATTTATAATTTATAATTTATAATTTATAATTTATAATTTATAATTTATAATTTATAATTTATAATTTATAATTTATAATTTATAATTTATAATTTATAATTTATAATTTATAATTTATAATTTATAATTTATAATTTATAATTTATAATTTATAATTTATAATTTATAATTTATAATTTATAATTTATAATTTATAATTTATAATTTATAATTTATAATTTATAATTTATAATTTATAATTTATAATTTATAATTTATAATTTATAATTTATAATTTATAATTTATAATTTATAATTTATAATTTATAATTTATAATTTATAATTTATAATTTATAATTTATAATTTATAATTTATAATTTATAATTTATAATTTATAATTTATAATTTATAATTTATAATTTATAATTTATAATTTATAATTTATAATTTATAATTTATAATTTATAATTTATAATTTATAATTTATAATTTATAATTTATAATTTATAATTTATAATTTATAATTTATAATTTATAATTTATAATTTATAATTTATAATTTATAATTTATAATTTATAATTTATAATTTATAATTTATAATTTATAATTTATAATTTATAATTTATAATTTATAATTTATAATTTATAATTTATAATTTATAATTTATAATTTATAATTTATAATTTATAATTTATAATTTATAATTTATAATTTATAATTTATAATTTATAATTTATAATTTATAATTTATAATTTATAATTTATAATTTATAATTTATAATTTATAATTTATAATTTATAATTTATAATTTATAATTTATAATTTATAATTTATAATTTATAATTTATAATTTATAATTTATAATTTATAATTTATAATTTATAATTTATAATTTATAATTTATAATTTATAATTTATAATTTATAATTTATAATTTATAATTTATAATTTATAATTTATAATTTATAATTTATAATTTATAATTTATAATTTATAATTTATAATTTATAATTTATAATTTATAATTTATAATTTATAATTTATAATTTATAATTTATAATTTATAATTTATAATTTATAATTTATAATTTATAATTTATAATTTATAATTTATAATTTATAATTTATAATTTATAATTTATAATTTATAATTTATAATTTATAATTTATAATTTATAATTTATAATTTATAATTTATAATTTATAATTTATAATTTATAATTTATAATTTATAATTTATAATTTATAATTTATAATTTATAATTTATAATTTATAATTTATAATTTATAATTTATAATTTATAATTTATAATTTATAATTTATAATTTATAATTTATAATTTATAATTTATAATTTATAATTTATAATTTATAATTTATAATTTATAATTTATAATTTATAATTTATAATTTATAATTTATAATTTATAATTTATAATTTATAATTTATAATTTATAATTTATAATTTATAATTTATAATTTATAATTTATAATTTATAATTTATAATTTATAATTTATAATTTATAATTTATAATTTATAATTTATAATTTATAATTTATAATTTATAATTTATAATTTATAATTTATAATTTATTTTCTTGTTGAGTTCATCGCGTATACGATCGGCGAATGTATTGACAAGTAGCGGGTAACGTGCTAAATGAAATTTATTATCTAGTTCGTAATGTTTCTTTCTTGTTTCTTTCTTTTGATTTTATTTATAATTCTTAATTAAAGAATAAAAATGTGAAAAATTAGCACCCTGGGCGTGATTCGAACCAGCGATTCTGAACTAATTTTATGAATGTTTTAATTACAATTCTTCACTACAAATTCACAAATAAAAATTCCATGGTATTGTGACGCTCTCTGTTCAGCGTCTGCGCCGGCATTACTTTCATCTGTAGTATGGATTCTGCTGCCAGGAACCTTTTTGCTATAGTGTCGTATGCTGCGGTGATAAACCATCGGCCAACGATGGTAGCCAACGATGGTAGCATTCGGCGGTACATTGTCGTCCGATGACTGACCAACGCCGGCATCAGAGCCAAAGGAGTTCAAGATGCTGCTTTAGTAGGTGGTATCGGCCACCGATTCAGCCGTTTGATGGGAGCCACTTAGATTGGGGACGCCAGATTTCTTGAGGCTCTGGTGCAGCGCTGCTTTACCCTGATGACAGTCTTGTGCATTTTCTTTATTAATGCTCGCCAGATAGACTTGTGTGATCGACGAGTGCGACTTTTGTTGGCCGGCGAAGGAGTTGTCGATGTTCCTGTTGCACATGATTTGCGACACCAGAGCGGAAGAGATGGTGGCTGACTCTGAACCAAAGACAAAGAAATCCATTCGGATATTGCCTTAACTTTGCCATTTCTGACTACATTTCATAATCCCAATAGAAAAATGTTAGTATTATTATATAAAAATAATTCATTATAATAATTTAACAAAAATAATGAAAACTAATTTTATAACTATTTCACAAAAATGACAATGGTAATGAAAATTACTATTATTATTTATTGAAAAAAAAAAAACAATGAAAATTAGTTTTTATTAATATTTCTCAAAACTAAAAACGAACATTACTTAAATAAATATATTTTTATCATGCCAAAGGGGCGAATGTGCATTTTAAAAATGTTGGGAAATCAAATTTTAACGTTTGAAGTGTTTTAAAAATTAGTAAATTTTTTTTTCTGTTATTTTGTTTATCCATCAATTATTAAAACGTATATAAAATATTTTTGAATGTGTACGTCTCACAGAATTATAAATTAGGATTTTGTGAGGCTATGTCCAGACTAAAAAGCAAATATTTTTGTTTTTTTGCTATAACTTTTTATTAGCGCAAGATAAAATAGTACTGTAAAGCCATTATTTGGTTCTCAAACTACCTATTGATTGGCATCATTATTTAAAAATATTTTGGTAAAAATTTTGCTTGCAAATGATAGAAATTAAAAAAAAACGGACCACTCCGTTAGAATTCCGTTTTACTCCGTATTTTTAAATAACTCCGTATGATTACCGTTTTGTTGTAGTCGTTTACGGTACCGTTGAAACGGAGTACTCTGTAACTTTTCCGTTTATACTCCAACTTAACGGCACCGATTTCTTCCGTTATTAGTTTATTTTTGAAATTTCAATACATTTGATTTTGTGAACAAAAACAATGAGCTTGGAAGGAGCGCTGATGGTGCATGGAAACCAAACATAATAAGTGAATCAAATATAAATAATATAAGTTTTTATACAAAACATATTTGCAGAATGTACATAAATTCACAGTCCATTTTTGCAAATCTCCGATGACTTCAAACTACTTTTATGTAATTCAAGAACTATATATATTTCCAATGACCTGCAGAAATATAAAAACCTAAGCACGCGTGCAAACATATTGGGAATGGGGCGAGAAGCGACGACGATGTCGAAGAGCTGTTGGTCGAAAACAGCCGCTGCATCAAGGTGTACATCTTCCTATGGTTTGCACTTCTTCGGACTGATTAGATGGTGGGTTGACGCGATTCAAGTTTCGAATAGCGATCGCTAGTCGCTGTCGCCTTGCCCAAACACGCGCAGCTTCCTTTAAATTCAAATTTCAAATAAATACCAACAAATGTAAGTAAATTTGTGGCGTAGTTGCCAACGTTACAATAAAATTTTCATGTGTGGTATTTTTTATAGTTGCGGGAAAGGGGTAATTTTGTAATTTCAATTTTTTTTCCACACAATTGAAAATAAAACCAGTTGGGAAGGTTTGATCACATGGGAAATTTTAAATTTGGTGTTATTATGATAGTTAGGATTATCAAAATTATAGTCGGTCTAAGCCGACTATAAATACCCTACACAGATGTGTTGTTACCATTCAAAGTGATATATAGGTCACCAGGGTAAACAAATTCGGAAAATAACTACAAACTTTCAATCGCTGAAGAATTTCCATTCATTTGATACCCATATTTACAAATGGGTAGGTGTACCGAATTTCAATTTTTTTTTTGTGAACCAGAAGTCTTTTCGCCGGAAAACATTATTATCATGTATTTGAGCATGATATCAATATATATTTGACCAAAAAAGTTTACCTAAGCACGCATACATAAAAATTGATCTTTATATGTACATTTTATATGAGGTATTTGAACATAAGTGGTCGGATCATAGGTCACAATGGACTCGATCTCTCAATTTTTTCGCACATACAGCGTAGGTATATTAGTAATCTAAGTTATAAGTTTCATTTATCTAGCTCTTCAATTTTAAAAGTAGTAGGGATTTCAACAGAAAGACGGACAGACAGACGGACAGACAGACGGACAGACAAATCGACTCAGGAGGTCATGCTGATCAAGAATATATATACTTTTCCATACCGGAGATGCTTCCTTCTGGGTGTTACAAACGGCGTACCAAACTGAATATACCCTTTCACTCTTAGTGTAGGGTATAAATATTAAATTTTATTAAAATATTAGTTTTTTCTGAAAATTTTTAATTACCATATAAATCTATTTAGGGGATTTATATTCCATTGACGTTAGTTTTAAATTAGTTCTTTTGATTTAATTATTTTTGTTATAATTAATAATATATATTTTTTTTTATTTACAGATGTTAATATCAAAAAAATAGATAGAGATCTTAAAACGGCATTTCAATGAATAACTTTTTAATAACAGTAGTCGACTCTAAAGAAAGTTTCAGCTTTTTCGACAATTTTCTCATATATTATTTTGTCAAAAACCTGATACTTTAAAGTCTACTTTTTTTCGTTTATTGGTTATGCGAAATTCTGTAGAAAACGTATGCAATTCAGCACAATGCCAATCATCAGATCTATTGGTGGATTGCGTTACGAAATTAGTAACCTCATTTTTAATCTCACAAAATGTTGCTGCGTTTTCGCACACTGATATCTGTCGCGACACAACTTTTTTTTCTTAACTTCTCAGTCATATTTCTACGAATAGCTGCGCAATTTGTTTTTCTTCAAGTTTTAACTTAAATGGTCTAAGTTGTCCTGTTCAACATTATTTCAATAAATGTGAAAAATTTAATTAATAAAATATTTTTGCACAGATTGCTGTTGATTTTGTACACTCGTCGCTAAATTCCGTTTAAATTTAAAAAGTTCGTAGAGGTTAATTGTGTAGAATTTGTTTTGTGGCGAGTTTGATTAATTCGATGTGTTATGTCTTGCGATTAGTGTTGCCAGTCATCACCAACGCTAAATAAACGTCTGACGATTCACAATAATTCGATAATTTTGCGCGGTGAAATGTAAAAGGCAATTTTATTTTTTCTTAATTGACACCCAAAAAATTACTGTAAATGACTACATGATTTCATATTTTTTAATAAATTGTAGTTATTTTTACTACATTTCAACATGGTTTTAAGTCAAAATCAATTAAATTTCAATAAAGGTAACTGCAATTGAATTTATATGTAAATAACTGCAAGGTGTTTGTTTTTACTACATTGTCAGTTGAATTGTTTAGTGAAAAAACAATGATGCAGTAAAAATAACTACAGCATTTATTCAAAAATGAAAACAATTTTATTAGGACGGTCAGCAACTAAAATTTTGTTAAATTCAACTATACGTTTATTAATTTTTAATGCAGTATTTTTTTGGGTGTAATGAAATAAAAATCAAATAAATGAAAAATATATTGTAGATGTTTCGGCATTTTATTATCATATGAACAAATGCCAGAAATGTGTAACAATTGTAAACGTAAAATACTTTAATTTTAATCATTATTTGCAAATTTTGAAAAAAATTACAGATATAGATTTTAATTCACATGTTTGAAAAAAAAAAAATAAAGATGTTAAACATTTTTGGCAATTAATTATTGAATTATTGTGAATCGTCAACAGTTTAATTTGGTTTGGTGACGACTGGAAATGTGGCAACACTGATCGCAAGTCAGAAACATCGAATTAATCAAACTCTCCACAAAATAAAATCTACAGAATTAACGTCTACGAGCAGTTGCGACGAACTTTTTGAATTTAAACGAAATTTAGCAAAGAGTGGCAGAAATCTGTGCAAAAAATATGTTATTAATTAAAGTTTTTCATAGTTATTGAAATAAGCACTGCTTGCGCAGGCAATTTAGACAATAGACAAATTAAATTAAAATTGCGCAGCTATTCGAAGAAATATCTCTGAAAAGTTAAGAAAAGAAGAGTTTTGTCGCATTTTATTATCATATGAACAAATGCCAGAAATGTGTAACAATTGTAAACGTAAAACACTTTAATTTTAATCATTATTTGCAAATTTTGAAAAAAATTACAGATATAGATTTTAATTCACATGTTTGAAAAAAAAAAATTAAAGATGTTAAACATTTTTGGCAATTAATTATTGAATTATTGTGAATCGTCAACAGTTTAATTTGGTTTGGTGACGACTGGAAATGTGGCTGTGGGTCGCCTGGTTACGTTGCTGGTCACCGACGAACCGGGCATCATTGTGCCGGCGTTAAGCAGTGTGGACAACATCGTCACAGGCATCACTTAACAGGTGAGTATTTTTTATTTAATTTCATTTTAAACACAAATTTAGATACATTTTGTTGTAAAATTTTTGAATGTATTTCGTATTTTACACTATACAAACTGCTGTTACGAAGTCAGGAGTTATATAATTTTTGAAGCTATTTGTTCTATATCTCCTAAATTTGGCAAAAATGTAAACCATAAATCATTATTTTGCTTATCATTATATACTAAATGGCAAAACTGATATATAAAATCTTTCCTAAAAAAATTATAACTTCGAGTTCAAATCCACGTATCTTAAAAAAATATTTATATTAAAATTAGTCTTCACAATTACAAGAAAAATTGCGTTGTAGTATTGTTTGTAAAATTATTTTTCCACAGTTCTATATTTTTTTTATTCTAAGTATTGATATATGGAATGTCCATGGCAAAAATCGTATTGGGTAGTGTAATTATTGTACCAAATAACTGTTTGCTTTTTACGGAACATTGCAAATGAATTGAACATGTATGCGCCTAAAAGTATGCAATGTCTTTATTATATACAACAATTTCATACCTACATTTAAAAATTTCCTAAACATTAAACCGCACAGCCCAAAAATATGCACTCTCTTATCTGGTCATCTTTCGTTTATGCGCTTATTTGCCAACACTTAGAGGCAACAAAAGTTTTGTACTTGACCAACATTTAACTGCGAATGGAAATCATTAAGAAAATCTCGATTTCATTGTTTATCTGTTGTCTTCCTTTCTCTTGCTCTTTCGTTTTCGTTTTCTCTTTCTATTACTGTTTGTCATTTTCTCACTTATTGTGCGCTTTTAGGCGCTCTGTTGTAGGTACTGAAATGTAAAGGAAATGCAAGAAAACTTAAAAAAATAAAAAGCTTTATAGCCGCAAATGCTTGTAACTTAGTTTTGTTCGTGTTGCCTCATAGTTGTCGCAAAAAAGAAATGAAAAAAAAACTAAAAACATTGGCGATAACAGCCAGCAGAAACTTAAACAAAAATAATAGCAACAACAGCAAATTCTTGCAAAAGTTGGCAAAAACTTTTTTCGCCCTCACTTTGTAGATTTCGCTGTTGCTTGACGTTGTTATTTGTTTTTGGCCCGCACTTCATTTGTGCCGGTTTTCCGGTGCTTTTAGGGGCACAGAGACGTTGGCTGCATTTCTTACAATTTTCAATTTTATTCAATAATTTTTTTGAACTTTAGTTTAGGTGCGCTTTAAGTTGTCTTGATTTGCAGAAGTTTTGCACTTTGCTTTTATTTTAGTATACCTTATACATTTAGGGGTATTTAATATAATTTGATGTGATAAAATAATAGATTAAAAACGTTATTACAAAAAAAATATATATAAAATTTGTATATTATACAAAAATTTATTTATCGATATTTGTACAAGAGTTTTGAATATTTTGAAAATTATTTTTTTCCCTAGATTCCTAAAAATAGACTATAATATAACAAATGCAATAAATTCTTGACAAAAATTATTTGATCATGTATTTTTTTATGACTTATCAACTGTTTTTTGAAATAAAACTAAATAAGCTTTTATATTAATATTTGTTGCATACTTTTGTTGCATTACTTAGTGTTTTGCAGACTTTGGCGAATTAAAATTATAGCTTTACTTGCAACAATTAACGCTAACTTTTAACGACATTCACATTTAGCGCATTGTGTGTGTGTCGCAGATAAGCGTCATTAAATTGTGAAAAAACCCTAAAGTATGCAATAAAATATGTAATTGTGTTGTGGCGCTGTGATGCGCTTGGTTTTTGATTTGATTTCCTTAGTGAAATATTTTTTTTTTTAATAAATAAATTTAGTAAAAAATTAAAAAAAAATATAATAAAGTTTTAATAATATATATCGTCAGTGACATGCTTTAAAAATTAGTAAAAATTATTATTATTTTTTTTTTAAATTTCATATATATTTTGGTTTACTCATCAATTAGCATAATATATATAAAATATCTATTGATTTGGACAACTTACTGAATTATAAATACAGATTTTGTGTGGCTATATCCTGACCAAAACACAAATATTTTTGTTTTTTTTGCCATAACTTTTCATGGATACAAGATCAAATAGTGATGTAAAGACATTCATTGTTTGTTTGTGAATCACCTATCAATTGGCATTATTATTTAAATATAATTTTTAGAAATTTTGTAATTTGCAAGAAAAATGTTTGAATATTATTTTTGAATAATGATACCAGTCCATAGGTGCGTTAAAAAGAAACAATGTCTTTACATAACTATTTTATCTTGTACCAATCAGAAATTATCGTTTGCAAATAGCAAAATTTAAAAAAAATGAAAATCTACCCAACAAACGCCAGGATTCAAGTAACACTCAGGCTCATGTTCCTTGAATCTAACTTGAATCTATTTCTTGAATGTTGTGATTTTATTTGACAAATATTTTAGAACAATTTTTTAAACAATTCTTAAATTGTCTAAAAAGTGGCTCAATTATACACACGTTGCGATGCATCCGTCTCCTCTAAGAGGCAGCCGTAAATCTACTTGTGTACGACACTTTGTTCTTCGAAGTATACCAAAATGTGAGTAAAAGTAACGCCTCAAATGGACAATAAGGAAAATGTGCAACAACGACATTTTCGCTGTTTTCTTGACAGTTGGGTCTGTGCGGCTGCGGCATTTGGGTTGCCTCGAAATGAGGCCAAGTAGCAGCAGGACAACAAGTCTCCAAAGAAATGCTTTTTAGTTAATTAGTATTTTAATTATTTGGCCTGTAATTCTGCATATAAAATATTTAAAAAATTAATATATTTATTGGCCCATTTAAATTGATATTAATGTTCATTAAGGAATCGTTTTAAATACTTTTATGCTCATGAGCATGATCTTCCAAGATGCTTCATTAATACTCTTTTGAGATTGCATTTAGGCTCCAGTTGAAGATGTTTTTAGGCTCAAATTAGAGATTGTAAATAGATTCTATTCAAACGATTTCACTTGAATGACGCATTTTGCTCGAAACGCATATGTTTCAAGACTCATTTTGAATGAAAACTTGAGCGCTCAAGCTCATGAAAAAGATTGAAATACCCTCATATTTGAGCTTCAGTGTTTGCTGGGTAGTCATGCCATAAGAGCGAATCCTTTTGTTTTTTTGTCATAATATTATATTCTTACAAGATAAAATAGTAGTGTGCAACAATTAATTGTTTGTTTGTGAAGCACCTATTGATTGGCAGCATTATTTAAAAATAATTTTTCGGATTTTTGTAATTTGCAGAAAAATGTTTGATAATTATTATTTAAAAATAAAATGATGCCAAACGAGAGGTGCTTAAAAAACAAACAATTAATGCCTTTACACCACTATTTTATCCCTTACCAACAAAAAGTTTTGGAAAAAAAAACGAAAAGATTTGCCCTTTTGAAATGACAACATTTTTAATTTTTCGAATTCGCCCTTTTGGTTTTGTCTTTTATAGCTAGAAATAACCAACAAAACCACACACGATTTTGGCACAGTATACTTGAGGAAAAACTACATTCATGATAGTGACGTTATTTTTTCGAAAAAAATGTATATAGGGAAATTAGTTCTTTTGGTAAAAAAATGCTAAACATTTTTTTAAATAATTAGAAAAAAAATAAAAAAATTTAGTGCATTTTTATTTAATTTTTTTGAAAAATAAAAGTCTAAAAAATTATATATTCCAGAAAAGAAAAGTTTAAATAATTTTTATTTTTCAAAAATAAAAGTTTAATAATGTCTTAAATGAGAAATTTCATCACAATGACTTTTTTTTCCAAAAAATTGAAAAATATTAATTATTTTTGGTCTCTGAATAAAATATCATCAAAAAGCCTAAAAATATCAAACAAATAGCGATGTTTGCGATTTTCACTATTTTTCGTATAGCTAAGGAAAAAATTTTGCATGTGTATGTGCAAAACAAAAGAAACAAATACACTTAAACCCTTTTGACTTGAACAGCTGTTTTATGAAAACAGAAAGCAAGTATGTCTGTTGGTGAAAAATTAAAAAGGATTTTTCACCGAAGAATGAAAAGATGAATATTATTTCAAAGATTATCAAAAACTGAAGACAACAATTCTTCAGTTTTTAATCATTCTATATAAAATAATGCATAGTTATTAGTTTTAGCAAAAATAAGAATAAATTTAATTCAATTTATTTCGTTTTGTTGTTGTATTTGCGCAGCCGTTCGTCTAGTGCCACAAAAGAGAACGATTTTTGCAGCGCAAATTTGTCCATTGTCTACTCATAGGAGTGAGTGAGACAAATATACACAATATTTTTCAGAATTGTAAACGAACGGACAGACGGAATTGCCGTGTCATGAAAAATTTAATATGAATTTATGTTATATCGTTTTTCATTGAATAATTTTTCATGAAATATAGAAAATTTGACAATCAAAATTTAAATATTTTATGTTTTCATAAAAAAATATTTCTTTTATGTATATGACATAAAAATTAGAAATATAAAATACATGCAACTCGAACAGCTGATTTGGTACGGTATTTATAATAATAAATAATTACGCCGCACGCTTTTATTTTCGTATTTGCAAACTTTTTAGTAAATTTTAAAATTTATTAAATATAAACGTATATCTAAATAATATAATGTATAAAATTTAATTTATTTCGCATATTTGTTATATTAATATGTATTCGTTATAAATGTACATACCTACTATAAAAATATTTTTTTTTAATTTTTTAGTACATATTTTTTTAAGCTTGTTTTTTAAAAAGTTCTTTTTTATTAGTTATTGTATTTTATTTTCATAAATAGCAGCACATTTAATACTATTATTAGTATTTTTTTTTCAAAAATCTCTTCGTGATAACATCCCGGGAATCATTAAGCCAGATTTTCGCCGTCTGGCCTGTCGTGGAGGTGTGAAACGTATATCTGGTCAATGTTAAAATTAAAACAAATCGCTTGATGTTTTTTCAAATTCATATTTATTTATCATAATTTTTAACTAGTTTTGCTCTCTAAGCAATAATCATTCTGCGCAGCAGTCAAGGCTATTTTTGTATTATGTAAAATGACGCCCAGATTCCGAAGATATGGTTTAATAATGTTTCTTTGGATAGGTTTACAAAATATGGAACAATAACTTTTCAACCGAGCTTTCATAAAGGTGCTCATATAAATTAGTAAATATCTCGCGTTCTAAATAACACATATGACCAAGTGTTATATCGAATGAAAGGTAATTGAATATAAAATAAACTTTTGTCAGAACATTTTTATATTAGTTGATTAGTTTAAGAGAATTCGTAAAGAACTTGACAAAAGCATTCTTTACAAATGTGCAGGCTAATTTTGGAATATTACAAACTGTGCATCATCTCTCATTTTTCACTATTTTTTAAATGCATTTTTGAATAAAATGTTGGTCAAAAAAATTTACATTTTTCGAGTTCTTCTACAGAGTTCTCTTAAACCAGTGAACCAATTCCAAAGTGTTGTAAAAATGTTTATTTGATATTTAATTATCTTTCATTCGATATAACAATTGAGCATATGGGTTTTATAAAACGCGAGATATTTACAAATACATGTGACCACCTTTTTAAAAGCTCAGTACTAAAGTTATTGCCCGAAATCTCGTAAACCTATTCATAGAATATTTTTAAAATTATTTATTAAAATTCTGCGGGTCATTTCCAATAATACAAAAATAATGGCATTTACTGCGCAAACTTTTTTTCTCATTTTGTTTTGTATCAATCAATGAAACACAGAAATATCAATATTTGACTAAAAATAAAACTTAAGTTTAAGATTGTTAGTTAATTTGTTTGTAATTACAGTAAATAATACACCAAAAATAATATTCTATATTAATTTTAATTACTTTTGAAAATGCAGATTAAAATAATGATACTATTGTATTTTTAAAATCACCTTTGTCAAATATAAAATAAAAAGATTTTAATTTAATTAAATCGAAAATATTAAAATATATTTATCTTAATTTCTTATATATAATACGGAATTATTTCTTATTTTAATATCATTGTTGGTACATTATATCATTTAACTAAACTCAATACACATTTAAATTTTATCTAATTTGCGAAAAAATATATTTTTTTATTTTTAGATTGTATGTTATTATTTTCATAAAAACCAGAATGTAAAACGTAAACCAAGCGAAGAATTTAATTGGTTTCTTTGTTTTTTAATTTCATAATATTTTATTTAAAAATCCTGTAATTAAATTTTAGTTTTTAATACAAAACTTTAAAAATAGTTTTTGAGTTTGTTTTTTTTTAATTTTTACCTTTTTATTTGTAATTGTTATGATAAATATTAGCAAAACTTATGAATATAAAATTTGTTGCTAGTTACCTCTTCATAGTTGTATATAGTTAGGCATTGTATTTTAAAAAAAATTAAAAATAGCAAAAATATACAATATTTTTCATTGTTGTTCTGATGAAAAGCAATACAGAAATAATGCTCGATTATTTTAAGATAAGATTTATTTTCGTTTTGTCAGATATATTCGTTAATTTGATTTGACTATATATTTTCTTTATATAATTTTTAAAACATTTATATTAATTTTAATGTTTTTAAAAGTTGGGTTTTTTCTATATATTTTTTAATTCTGAATTCGGTGCATAGTAAGGTAAACGTGGTGAGTTGGATTCGTGCTTAATTTTCTAGGTGATATTTTAATTTAATTGGTATTTTATTACATTATAACATATTAATTATGGACATTTAGATGGGCGACTTTTAAGGTTATGAGTTGAAGTGAATTATAGTTACATTTTTTGGATTTGCGTTAAAAGAGAGGACTACAAATAATTTAAAATGAAAACTTTGTTACTTTATAAGTACAAAAATATAAGGCCTTATCATAGCGCCATAGTTTTATATATAATGAGTAGTGATGAACAAATGCAAGAATAAGGACAAACATAAAAAAATACAAAAAGTTTCTTAACTAAAAAATGTCGACAAAATATTAAAACAAAATTACAAAATGGAAATACAAGTACAAAAAATGGCTTAAGCAAGTACACATATCATTCCAAACGTGAACAGAAAAAAATTGAATTGAAATAATAAAACAAAATAATTAAAAAAATATGAATTAAAAAATATATTTTTAATTATTTTTACTAAAATAAAAAAAAAAACAAATAAAAATTTAATAATTGCTATAATATTTAATAAATTTGTTATATATTTTAATAAAATTGTTTTAAATTTTAATAAAATATTGTTTTTGCGGGCTCAAGGTCTTGCCAGATACAAAGTGCTATGTACTGGGGAGTGAAACAAACAACAATTGACAAAAACAAAAAGTTGTTGGCTGACCGTACAGCTTGCTATGCAGAAGTTGTGCAGAAGACCGGTGATGAGGAAGCTTGGCAGCTTCCGAAACAGCTGTACGGTCAGCCAACAACTTTTTGTTTTTGTCAATTGTTGTTTGTTTCACTCCCCAGTACATAGCACTTTGTATCTGGCAAGACCTTGAGACCGCAAAAAAAATATTTTTGCAATAACTCTATTTTAGGCCGAAAAACAAACAACAATTTTAATAAAATTGTTTTAAATTTTAATAAAATAGTTTTCAGTTTTATGTCAAAAAGAATTGTTTTAAATTTAAATGAACATTTTTAAAGATTTTTTCATTGTAGTTTGTGTTTAATTTTAACAGAATTTAATTTCATTTTAACATTTTTTATTCTCAGTGAAATTCTCAATAAAATTGTTTTAAATTTTGTGTCAAAAATAATTGTTTTAAATTTAAATGAACATTTTTCATAATAAAACCCTTACACAACTAGTTTTCCCAAAAAATGGAAAAGCAGTTTTTATTTTAATTTTTATATATTTTTAGGAGATTATATAAATCTAAAAATTTTGATTTTTTAGGGTATTTGAAAACTTTAAATTTTATATAAATCTATATATGGGTGAAAATTTGTCAACCGTACCTGCTTCAAAAATGTTTTGCTTCCGATTTGGATAAAATTTTGTGAACTTGTAATATAAGTGGAATTTATTAAAACCTGTTAAGGAGGATGGTCTGATTGTCGAAATATTGGGGTCAGAGTGGCTCAACTGAAAACATCTTTGGATGCTTTAGAAAGTATTTAATGAGCGATTTAGTTACGATAAAAATATTTATGTTGGAACAAATAATTTTTTTAACCAAAATTATTGCATTTTAAAAACATTTTAACGGCTTTTGAAAATTTTTTAAATAAAAGCTTGTCCATATTCCAAAAAAAATGATGTATAAACAAAAATGGGATTACGAGTATTGACAACACAGTCGCATGACACCACACTACAAGTATGTACACCAATCTGGTTGGTAACCACAACGAGTTTTTTTTGTGGTACAAAAAATTTCCCGCCAAAAATTCTATCCAATGTTTGATGCTGCTTTATTCGCATTTTTGTTGTTGTTGCACTTTCAAACGGATCAGCGGATTTGTGAAAAAAAACACAAAAATAAATATAAGCTAAATGAGGAACACTGTGAACATTTTCATATATTTTTTGTTTTGTTTTGTTTTTATAAGTTAAATGAAATAATGCACATAGAACTTAACTTAATGATGTTAAAAATAATAATGTCAATAGCATACCGGCCATTCCACCGGCCATAAAATCGGGCGCTTTTCAACTAAAAATGACTTTATGTACTCCGATCTTTTTGAAATTTTACAGACATGTTCTGTGCCAAAAAATATTTGAAACGATTTTTTTTTATTAAAAAAATTATTTTTTTCTGGCAGTTCTACTCCTTAATAAATTGGAAAATTCGTCAATATTTAACATTTTGCATTTAGTTAAACTACTGTAGAACGTGAACTATATGTTCAATATTAAACAATTTTCTTTCTAATGGTTTACTCTTTTTTAAAATCTGTAATACAAACATAATAAGAAATGATGGTCCGAAAGTTTTAGACCCGATTTTGGTGGTCAGCACATAATTTTATTTTTTTTCCACCATCACAAAACTGCATAAATAATGCACCAACACTGAACAATTTGGAGTGGGACCTCAACGCTTACTATTTTAAAACTTTTTTTTTCAATTAAGGGGTAGAACTAACAGATTTTTTTTATAAAACATGAAACACGTGTAAAATATTTTTCGACATAGAACATGAGTCCAAAATTTCAACGAAATAAAAAATGGTAAATCTCAAAAGTGCCGGTTTGATGTGGAATGGACGATATGCACAATCGATGTACGAACTAGCGTAGCGAAGAAAAGATAAACAACATTGTTTTGTCTATTTTATCTTTTTGAAGCGACCTTATTTTTAAGATGATTATATTTTCGAAAAAAAAAAAAAACAAATATATTAATGTTCACGTTAGTAATATCAAGTCTTTTGAATTTCATTATTATCTTAAAACATAATAAATAAATTAAAATGATAAAAAAGTCTTGCTTTTGAATAAATACATTAAAATGATAAAAAACGCAAGTCTTGCTTTTCTTGCAGTGTTAGTCTTGCCATTGCTCTTGTTCTTGCATTTCTTATCTTGTTCTTGCAGAAAATGCAAGAACAAGAAATTTTTGATCATCACTAGTGACGATATACAATGAATATTAATATGATAAATTTCAAATTAAAGTGTTGCACTTTAAATTCGTCAAATCTTTAAATTGATAGCGTGAACTTTAAAATTTAAAGTACACTTTTTTTCTCGGTGTATGTACGTAAAACGATTCAAACATTTTTTTTATGTTTAGTTTATCATTTGAAACATTATTTTTACCGTTCTAAAACGTTTTTTCTTAACTTTATTATTCTCACATGAGCTTTTGAGTATATTCAAATTATTTTTCTAAAAAGACTTTTGTATTTCTTTAATTTTGAAGTCAAAATCGAAATACCTAATTATTTGTCATATTCATTAAAAACACTCACTGAAAACCTGCTCACTTAAAGTCGTTTAATTAGTAGAAATTAATACGACGGAGTTTAAACTACTAGTACTACTACTAGTACTGAAAAACTGACCCTAAGATCTATAAATTAATTATGTTTCTATCACAGAATCTGTATCAGTTTCCATTAATCAATTCAATTTATTTTCGATCATACTAAATTAAACTAAATTGTATGACAGCAAACAGACATATGATAATCGATTTATTACACACGTTAACAATAACCGAATGGAGATCGAATAAGAACCCGTACAATTTAGTCGAACTAGCACACACTTTTATTATATTCCTCATGAAAATCTAATATATTCTGTATAATTAAACAAGTAAAATTAAAATATAATAAATATAGTATTATCAATAAAAAAAAACCAATTATATTTTTCAAAAAATTATTTAGGTGTGAGAGTTGTGGTTCATGACCTGATCTTTTTTTTTTGTTGATAATCATTAACAATTTCTAAGTTGGACGTTCCTATATAACGTGATTTAATTACACTACACAACAAAATGAGAAAAAAAGTTTGCGCAGTAAATTCAATTATTTTTATATTATTGGAAATGACTCGCAGAATTTGAATATATGAATTAAAAAAATTTCTACGGATAGGTTTACGTGATTTCGGGTAATAACTTTTGTACTGAGCTTTCAAAAAGGTGGTCACATAAATTTGTAAATATCTCCCGTTTAATAAAACACATAAACTCAACTGTTATATCGAATGAAAGATAATTAAATATTCAATAAACATTTCTTACAATAGTTTGGAATTAGTTTACTGGTTGAAGAGAACTCTGCAGAAGAACTCGAAAAATGTAAATTTTGTCGACCAACATTTTATTAAAAAATGCATTTAAAAAATGGCAAAAAATTGAAAACGCAAGATCATGCACAGTTTGTAATAAAAATTAAAAAAAAAAATAGCCTATACATTATTAAAGAAAATTATGTAAAAATAAAATAAATCTATGGATACGTTTTGAGAACAGAAAAAATCATGTGAAAGCATTACAATTGGGTATTAACTAAAAAAAATCACTTAATATGTTTGTACCCTATACCCATGGGTTACAAGTTATAAAATATATGTGAGGATATTTTAGAGCCTCTTAGTAGGCGTGACTGGTATGAAAAAGTATATATTTTCTTGGTCAACATCACTTTCCGAGTCGATTTAGATATGACCCTCTGTCGGTCCGCCTATATACGATAACTTTAAAACCGCTATTCCGAATGATGTGAAATTTATTTTCAATATATTTTAGTAGAATAGTAATTCAACATTTACTACGAAATATGGGTTTACTTTTTAGGATCACATATCTCGTTAAGTATTAAAGATAAACTTATAAAATTTAAAATTAATTACAAGCAATCATCTATCAATAGTTGCTCAAAAAAAAATCGTGATTCGCTCACATTTTTTATTTTTTTATTTTTATGCCTATTTGTATAGCACTCAATTTCACTTAACTTTTTTTATCCTCAAATGTTACCTATATATTTTTGTCATTTATAGCTCAATTTCTTTGAAAGAGTGTGAACTAATTTTGAAAAATTAAAATTTGTGTATCATCTTACTTTCTCGATTTTTTCCCATTTTTTTATATGAATTTTTTCTTAAATTTTTGTTTAAAAAAAAAGTTTTTTCAAGTTCTCCTTTCGAGTTCTCTTAAACTAATTAACCAATTTAAAAATGTTCTAAGAAATGTTTATTAGATATTCAATTAACTTTCATTCAATATAACATTTGATCATATGTGTTATTTAGAACGCGAAATATTTGCAAATATATGTGACCACCTTTATGAAAGCTCGGCCCAAAAGTTATTGGCCCATATTTTGTAAACTATCCAAAGAAACATTATTAAACCATATTTTCGGAATAAGGGCGTAATTTTACATAATACAAAAATAACCTTGACTGCTGCGCATAATGGCTGTTGTGTAGTGTTATTAATAGCAGTATATTTCCACGAGCGTATCACAGACAGAACCAAAAACGTTTGTGATTGACTTTCAAAATATTTCTAACAAAAAATATCCCATATTCAAAATATTGGCGAAATTTCAGTTAAAAAATACTAACATCCGAAACAAGGTACAACAGTTTTTCGACATTTTTAACTAAACATTTCACAGGGTGATATTTTTCATACCTAAGGGGACAAAATACAAAAAAAGTATTTTAAATTGATTTCTTTTTTTGCATATTTAGTAGAAAAATGTTAAGCGGAAAATGAACATACAATAAAATTAAAAAATAATACGAAAACGTCAAACTAACTTGATAATTTTTGAAAACGTTAAATTGTTTAAATAAGCAAGTATTCGTGATATTAAGATCACATGCTCCATGCTTTACAAGTTGAAGTGTTTTTCCATTTTTGTGAATACAAACATTTTAAAAGTTTAATTTGTTGTATAAGCATTTTTATGTAAATGATTTAGTTTGGGCTCAAATCATAACTTAATATGTGAGTATTAAAACCGTATTTAAATCGTAATGTTTGAAATTCAAAGAGGTATTAGTAAGTTGTTCCGCATTGTTCCCCTTTCAGATCACATTTAGTATAAAGGTTGGTCAAAACCCTTCTCACAACAACTTAAATTGGCTGCGCATATGTGCGCACTTGCGAAATATCACGATTTTAGAAAATGGATTTTAAAATAAAAAATTGAATTCTGTTTGATATAGGACATTACTTCTTATATGTGCCCAAAAATATATCTCCAATTTTATTCAAAGTTTGCAAAATATCTTATTGTTTTGTTGTTTTTGTTTTTATTGTTTTGTCTATTATTTTCAGCGGGGAAGGACATTCAGTTTTGTATGAATTGCATTTTAACGGAGATTTTCCACCGATCCGGTGGAAGGAATAATAAAATTCTTTTGATGCAGCTCTAATAAATATATTATGCAAGTTTAACTCATTTTTTTAATTTGAAAAATTAATGTATTTTTTACTTTAAATAAAACAAAAAAAATAACGAGGAATGCATATCTTTTATTTAGCACGATTTGCATTTAACAATTATAATGCAACAATTCTGAGGGAAATAAATATCTTGAAATTCATATTATTGATTAAAGAGGTCTTTTTACTGCATACTACTCACATTAAAAAATTTTCGAAAAAAATCGTAACAATTAAAATAATTCGTTCTTTTTTTAATCATATCTCAGGCCAGATAATAACAACAATTGATAAGTGGGCTTCTATACATATTTTAGATTTAAGAAATATTAAGTTGACTTTGCATCTGACGCATTCGAAGCAACAGTATTTCTGTAAATGCGTTTTTTGCATTTTTGTCGAATATCCTTGTGAAAGAACATTGGAATATTCATGAAAAAACGACATAAAATGCCTAAATTCTGAAGGATATATCATTTTTATTTCAGTTGTAGAAGAATTTTTGCCAAATGTGTATATATTTTTTTGTAGGGGAAGTGCGCGTGTCAGTTGTCTGACCACGTCCATTTTTGTGGAGACGTTTTTATTTCTGTAACTCTAAAATTCGATTTATGTCCACCTAGATTATGAAAATATCTCACTGTTTGTAAGAAAAACAGAAATTTAAAGTTTTTTTTTCAAAAGTAATTCTAATGTTTTTTCCGATAGTTACAAGAATAAAAACAATGTATTTAACATATTTTTTCAATAGTGTTTATTTGAAACTAAAAATGAAAGAAAAATAAAACTAAACATATTTAAGCGAAGTAGTTTTTTTATATTAATATATATTAATAAAAATAATAATTATTAAAATAATACAAATGAGGCGTTGTCGAAATTTTATTAATTACACAATAATATCGTCGTTGTAGAACGAAAAGTCACCAACTACATTTTTATGAAAATCTGAAATTTCAAATTTGTTAGTAATTATTGCGAAAAGTAATTGATACACTTTTAAAATTAAAATACCAATTGATACATTCACATTTTCTTATCATTTGGTATTGAGCTCATCGATCAGAAATTCAGAAATATGTAAAGAATTTTGTAAATGAAATGAATTATTGGCATTTTGAAAATGTAGTTGGTGACTTTTAGTTCTCGATCGTTCAACGACGATATATATATATATATATATATATATATATATATATATATATATATATATATATATATATATATATATATATATATATATATATATATATATATATATATATATATATATATATATATGTATATAAAAATATATTATTTCGTGGTTTACAGTTAATATTTTGAAAATTTGAAAAATTTTAATCAGTTTTTATTAATTTCTTAGTTTTTATAATTATTGAGTTACTTAAATTAATTTTACTTTGCAAGTTTGAATTATTACAGAGTTTGTATTTATTTTTAGTTTATTTAAGTTTTACCGTTTTTATAAGTTTTAATTACACTGTGCGTCACAAATTATTTTAATTAATATTTTTTTTTCTTTGATTTACAAGGTCTCAATGGTCTACGGCATGGGCCATAAATGTGGTATCTTATATACCTGTGTTAGGCGCTAAGGGGTTCTTACGGCTCAAAGGATTTAAGTTTGTTATTTTATAGCGAAATGATACATTGTCCGTTTCTGACGTCTGGGCACCGATTGGATCAGAATTCCTAAAGATAATTCGCGAAATCTTTAAGTATTCATTATATTACCATATTTTTTAACGAATCCCCCACAACCAAACGTATGAATTATAATCAGTAGAAGCAGTCGAAAAAAGTATTATCAATATATTTTATAAATTAGACTCAAATCCAAAGCTAGTATTTGTAATTATCATATATATATTATATTAGAAACGGAATTTCTTACTAGTTTCATAAGATGAATATTGTCTCCAATTATATGATTATATTTTTTCGCCATCTTCGTCTGATTATTACTCCTTAATGGGTTTGATTGTGAGAGAACCATTAAAATGTTTGTAAATGCTGATATGCAAACATAAAGTACCATTATGACCATTACAAAACAATGCAACAAGAATAACGTTAATCCTTTGAATCCTTGCGGAGGCTCTAGCGTCTAATCCAGTTAACTATATTTTTTATCAGCACATCATATAGAAGCACAAAATATAAATAATAGAATTTGAGTTCAATGAAAAAAGTGGTAATTTTGACGCACTGTGTTATTATCCCTAGATATAATAATAATAATAACGAACCACTTAACGTAAACAATACACGTAAAGTACACAATATTACGTAAGCATAGTATATAATACAATTTGTACAAATTAAATTTAAGGCGGACAAAAAAGTACAGAGGATCGACCGAGTCACAAAGGTTGGTGAATTAATTATGTATATAATGGAATATTTGTTCGTATTTTCTTTGAGAAAATGTACGTCAGCGTCTGTCGATGCAACGATGTATGCATCTAACATCATTAAAGTAATTAAGTAACAACGTTGCCATCTGATGCGTTCCATAGTAAGAATTAATAATATTTTCTAAGAAATTGAAAATATTTAAATTTCTGCTATTTTTCTTAACGCGCTCACTTCCACGCGATCACTTTTACACACCTTTATTCGCACTTTAACTCTATTTCTCCCTCTTTCAATTCCGAACTGCGTCTATCATCCAATTGATACTCTCATTCTTAAACTTTCTAAATACGCGTCTGGTTTTTTTTAAGTGAGCGTGTCTCCAACACTGCCAACACTTGCTCCGCCCCTCGCCCACGTAGTAATATCCCGTTATCAGGCAGCTTACAGCTGCACCTGGAACGACTGCGCTGGCGGCTTCGGTGGCGAAATAAACGGATTCGTGCTGTGCATTGTGTTTGAAGCCGATGTCGCCGCCGTGGACGTCATATCAGGCGATAACGGCTTCGTAACACCTGCCACCCATTCGGCATCAAAGGGATCTGCGCCAGTGGGAACGGCACTCATCGAACGTCGCGCGTTGCTTAGTTGTGGCGCGCGCTTCAAAGGTGCCGGCGAGCTGCTCTTCACCACCTGCCCCAACCACTGATCGGCTTTGGGCAGCGACGACTCGACTGGCGATGTTGTTGGTGTAGATGTAGGCGTGACACTTGCACTAACAACTGCGGCAACTGGCGGCGAGACGTTCGACCGACGTGGTGGCACCTGGGCCGTTGGCGTTGTGACGCTGACGGAGCTGCCAGAGATGACGCTGTCACGTCCGCCGTAGCTGCCATTGGCGGCGAGTGGCGAAGGTGTCGAGATTACTTTCTGGTACTGTTTCTCGGCGGCAATAATGTTTTGATTGATGCTCATATTGTTGTTGAAGTTGAGATCATCGCCGGCGCCAGCAACCGCCGCCAACATGGCGTCTGTTTGCGTCAGCAGCGACAATCCCTGACTGAGCTCCTGACACAGCTGGCTGACGGTGTCGGCAGTCGAGACGCTCTGCAAATCCAAGTCGCCAGGACGTGCGGGCGACACCTCTGGTATGGGAGATACGCCGCGATTGGGCATGGCCAGCGTGAATTGGCCGCCGGCTGCAGCCGTCAAGAATGCCTTCTGACGCTCCGCATTGGACGGAAGATCGTTGATGCGCAGAGACATCTGCCGTTTGAACGGCGACTGGCTGCCGATAGTGCTGAACGCACGGAACGAACCCTGACGTTCCAGCATCGAGGGCGTGGCATGTGGTCGCTCGATGGCGAACGGATTAAAGGGTTTCGGCTGCGGAGGCACTGCCGCAGAGGGTGGCTGCTGCAGTTGTGGGGCATCAATGCCACGTTCGTTGTTCATCAGACGTTCGGTCATTGTTTGCGCGCGAAAAGAACCCGTGCGTGTGAATGTAGAGTTCTTCATGTCGAACGTCATTGTGACACCGCACTCTTTGTCGCGTCGCTGCTTGCGCTCAAGGCAAACGGCGAAGGCGCAACCGACGGCATGCGAGAGCCGTTCGCCAGAGTCCTTGCAGGCGAGAAAACCGTGACACATCCAACGACGTGTGGTGCCGTCGCGACAAATGTAACTGAAGCCGCGTTCGTGATTGCGGTCTGGCGCACAGAAGCTGACCTTTTCGATGGTCTGGTCTACGATAAGTCCCTTAGTTTCATCGTCGACGACGCGTAGACCGTCACCGCTGACGTGGAGCAGGCCGCGTACGGGACGGCGGCGAGAGTTCTAAAAAAATAAGAACGAGTAAAATGTTACAAAAAGAAATATGAATCTAAAGTTCAAAAATAAATTAATAATTACAAAATTGATTAATTTATGGCTTTTATGGCTTCAATATCATTCAAAACTGTTGTTTAAAACGTCGTACTTAGAAAGATCTGTATTTAATATCAATATAATCGAAATATTTTATTTAAAGAAAACTTATTAAAAATAAACAAGAATACTTTTACGATTATCATAATTGATTTATAATTTCTCTGTAACCAAAGTAAAATATTGTTTTTCTTTTCCATTTCATTGAATTTTACGTCATATTTGCGTTGAAAATTGCGCACAGAACGCCTCTTAATGGAATTAATCGTTGGTGTCGTCGTTCAATTCTAGAACAGAGAAATATATGTGCGACAGGCACAGGGGCGCGCAAAAAAGAGATTTGGAAGGGCCAACAACTAAATACATCCTATCATATACATATAATAAATCTCTTTGTTGGTTTGTCCAACAAAACAAAAATCGAAAAACAAAAGCAATAACATAAAACTAAAAGCCAAATTAAAGGAATAACATTTATTTCGACATTGGTTTTGGCGAATATATTTTTTGTTCGAAAATGGTGAGTTCGATTAGAGATGGTCACGTGAGTGAGTTTCAACTCACACTCACGCTCACGAAAGAGTTTCTCTAATCACGCACACTCTCGGACTTTTTTTTGCTCTACTCACAATCACGTGAGTAAAATTAAGATTCAATCACAATCACGCGTGATTCACGTGAATCACGTGGTTTTTTTGCTATTGTTTTCAGAATGCATAAAAATACATATTTCATTTGTATATGTTGGTGAGATTGGTCGACCGAGCGTGGCACCTCTAATACAACATACATATTTCAAACGCAATAATGATGTAATGAAGTTAGGGATCTCAATTTTTAACGGAGATGGAAATGTGAATGACCTTCGATGTACTGTTCATATAAAAATGTAAAAATTGCCTCGAAGAATAATTCTCCGGTGAAGAATTCGTTAAAAATCTTTGAGAATTGTCCCTGGAAAAATTATCTCTAGAAAAGAATTATCAATAAAAAAAATAGTCCGGTGTTGAATTTACCAGGGATGAATTGACTTTGGGAACAACTGTTTTTGAAGCGATTTTTTTGGTTATTACATTTATAACTCGAATAAAAACGGGACCCCACACGAACCTATGGAACAAAGTAAACTTAATAAACAAAAGGAAGTCAATACAGAGTTATCATGTATAGTTGAAATTAAAAATTTAACTTTTTAAAAAACTGGGTATATCGAAAAAAATGCGTTATATATCCATTTTCATGAACGGTCGTATAAAACCAAAGCCTTCTGAGTTCAAGGCATGGACCAACTTGTTCTGTAGTTTAGCAAAAATATTGAAAAATCGCAAAAAATTAAAAGTGAGATTTTTTTATTTTATGAAATATTCGACACACTCACACACGGTCTTTTTTGGTCTATTCTGATTTCTATGGTGATTTCGACCACAATAAATTTACCACACTACAGTTCACCATTCTAAAACTCACCACATCAAAATTCACCACACCTAAACTCACCACACCGAAACTCACCACACTAAAACTTCTACTGGGAAAACTCCACGGGGAAGAATTCTACGGGAAAGCTTTTTAAGGGGAAGAATTTTACGGGAAGATTTCTACGGCGAAATATTCTACGGGGAAGAATTCTACGGCGAAGCACAGTCTGAGAAAGAATTATCTTTGAGGAAAGTTGTTTTGGTGGAGAATTATTTTTGTTTTGGTTACTACATCTAAAAACCAATAAAAAAACATCCACAGCGAAGCATTGGTCCCTGATATAAATAATAAAAAAGTTTTTTTATAGTAGTAAAATTGCTCCATATCCATGCATTCACAAAATCTTTGCAGGAGTCGTGCACGGGTCCAGCTAGTTTTTAATAATTTTTAAAATCTACTATTATTTTTATTAACATAACGAATATCCGGTTTATGCTATTAGAATACAATAATTTTGTAAAAGTATTAGTGCATTAAACAAACATTTCTGGTAGTTTAGAGTAAATAAAATATTTTTGAAATTAAATCACATTTCAGTCGTCGTTTCTAATTTTCTGGAAACTTGACGAATGTACACACAGAAAAATAAGTTTTTACCTATCGAATGAATTATTTAATTGAATGAATTTCTTTACTAAAGTACCTAAATACGTCACCCTAATAAAAATTTAACTTATATTTTATAATTATTTGTATCAAATGGAAGAAAACCATTCTTCAATATATATATATATATATATATATATATATATATATATATATATATATATATATATTAAATATAATATTGTACACTGAATTCTCAAAAATTTGATCTTCTTAATAGAAAATTTCATCTAGAAATATATTTGATTATAGTTTAAAAAATTATAGTTTCAAACATATTAACAAAGACTAATTGTGCTTGCGTGCGTATATGGAATTAGTAGTCGTAGTACGATTAAAATTTTCTAACATAGATACAAATAATTATAAAATATAACCACAAATAGTAAAATTCAATTACACTGACCACCAATCTTGCCACGTTGAGCCCCATATCTTACTTTTCCAATCTCATGCTAATGGATCGCACAATTGAGTCATACTCATGAACAATTGAGTGAATTATTGCTGAGGGCAACATTGGCATGCGCATTAATTAATTTAATTAGCAAAGATGGCATAATCAAAAAATATCAATAATTTATAATTAAATTAAAATTAAATTTTTAAATAGTCCCTACTTTAGTAAAGTACTTATTAAAATGTGTCAATATCAACGAAAAACTATAGACTACTTACCCTCAAAACCTTCAGCGCTTCCTCGCAAACCTGCATACCGCGCGATTCGAATACCTCGACGCAACCCAGATACTTGACGCCGAACGAGCAGGTGGCCGAGCGAACGGCTTCCTCGTCCGATTGCCACTGATGGGGTTTCGAGGACTCTGGGACGCGATCCTTTCGGCGACGAAACGAGTCGCGAAATGATCGACGTAAACGATCCATTTTTTTCGGAGACTTTTTACTAATACGAAATGATGCGGATTTCTAGTAAAGGAGAAAATTGGGGTATACAAAATTAAGAAATTTTATAAAATCGAATAATTTAAATATTAGAAAAACTATCAAGTGCGTTGGTTATATAAGTAAAAAATAAATGGAAAAAGAATGTGTGTTTTCGTTTTTTCTTTTAATTGCTCTGATTTTAAGTAGCCTTTTTGTTATACAAACAAACATCAACAAACACCATTATTTCGAAAACCTACCCCGTTTTTGACATCGCCGAATTTACCGCGTTGAAAACCGCGCTCAAGCGGTTCGTGCGTATGCGATGAAGAGTTACCCATTGTTTAGATTGCTGCTTCCGTTGCCACTACAGATTGTTTGTAACGTTGACAATTGTTTGTGTTCGTTTATTTGAATTTGAAAAAAAATCAAAATATCCTTAAATTCCGCTTATTTGTTTAAGTTTCCTATTATTATAAACATTTGACAACGTGTTGAGATCGATTAAACGTCTGTCGCTGTATTATATATTTATTAAATGTTTTTTTTTTATTTATTGTTTAAATGTTGCAATGATTGATTGGTTTATTGCCTATTTATAACAATAGTTTATTGTGCAAATTAAATGCAGCCTTAAATTTGCTCAATTGTTTTATTTTGTATCAATAGTAATAAATGATTTAATTTAATTAAATGGCGTCGCTTGGCTGTCAATTGTATTCCTGTTATTGATGGATGGGCGTCTGGCAGCTCTTGGTTGTATTTTAAGTTTTATTTGTATTATTTTTAATCATAAGTTGCTGTAAAATTAAAAAGAAAAAAAATCGTTATTACTTTTTGTGGGATTTATCGCTGTTGGTGGCAACCTTTTGTAACACACGTTTTTTAAATTTTAGAGCTATTAAAAGTTCATTTCGATTTCGATTCGATGTCTATAACGACTAATGCGATTATAATTTATTAAAAGAGTTTAAATGAAAACAGAAAATTACAGGTTCAAAATATGACTCAGCTGCAATCTGCACTTAACCGATTGCAGCTGTCGATTGCAGCAGTCAACAGAATATTGTATGTAAAAAATATTTACACCTCGTTTGTCGAAAGATATATAAATGCAGGTAAACATACGTCACGACAGATTGAAGCATATGGACTCGACTACTACTACAACAAGAGAAAAGATTGAAAGATTCAGTCAACGTTTCAATCAAAGAGTTAGTTGTTCACAATGTTAGTTGTTAGAATATCGAATTGACAGTCAAAAAGATTAGTTTATTATAATGTCTAATAATCGGTGAAAAAGTCATTTGAAGCTCATTTCATTGGTCAGTCAAAAAATCAGACAGTCAAAAATGCTCAGTTTAACAATCAGTATTTAAACCAATAAACAATTAGTGAGTACAGCACAAAACCACTACGTCAGTCACCGCAATGACTCACTATATGTTAAAATGGTTCATATATGAAAATAATACTAATGAGGCCAACACCCAATAAAAAAAACACGTTTTCTTCATTCAACCAGAGAGTATATATTTTATATAGAGTTTCCATACAAGTGATTTCGCTGCCACTTTTGTCAAATAAATTCAAACATTGGTTATGTGGAAATTGAAACGATAATGTTGTCAACAGACACATTTTCCAATCAATATTCTGATATTTTCTACCACATTTTTGGACAGAAAAATAATTAAAATTTATAAGGCGTTGCATTGCAATATATCTTGGTAAGTTTGGTTGAAAATTATCCGCGGATAGATCCAGTTTTGTGCACTGTTTTCCTCTGTTAACTTCAATCTGTAAAATTCCACTTCCACATAACCAATGTTTTCGACAGCGACGCCAGTAAACTCTCTATTAAAAATGTATACTCTCTGATTCAACTGTAAAAAGCAACGTTTCCCCACATATATGATAAGGCTTAATAAATGAACAAAAAATATAAAAAAAATACTGATAAATGTTATGAAACTCTAATGTTAAAATTAACTTTTACACTTGATTGATTTGTATTGTTTAAAAGATAACGCCCAATAAATGCCGACTATATGACGATTGGAAGTGTTTCGGTTTTCTAATGGTATAAATAAGTTGTGAAAGTAATACATCAATCATTTTAATAATTGAGGGAAAAAATTTTATGTTGTCAGAGAAAACAAAAGCTACTTGAAAAAGGAAATGTTAGAAAAATGTTTATATTACAAAAATATTTTATATATTATCACAAAAGTTTTATGATGTTTAGTCAACTAAAAATTGTATTAATTCTAGACAGAAAAAATTGCAGCAAATATAAAATGATTGCAAATAATAAAAGTAACTTTCATAATAAATATCTGCGAATGATTTTCATAATGTTTTTAAGATATTATAATATATTTTCTAATGATAAAAAATTACTTTAAGAAATTGAGAACATCATAAAAGTAGATAGCTTAATGTGATTATGTTTGCTGCAAAATAAATATATTTGTAAATTCATAATTTGCTTGTATCAGTTCTTATTTTTTCATACTTTTTTTCTAATTTCTTATACATATATTATATACAATGTTATTAACATAAACTCTGGCACCTACATATATAAATAAACTTTTTCGTTTTTATCTACTCACTCAAATAGGCTTTTCGCTTATGTCGCACGGTGTAATTCGTAGAATTAAATGTAAATTGATTGTAGGTAGAGTTTATTTTATTGATTAGCATGCATTTGACAACACTTCAGCTTGTATGCTAATTCTTTTGTAAATACCATAATACTGACTTATGAAATGAGTACAAAATATTAACTAAAAATTTTGATGTAGAGCCAGAATGAAAAAATAGAAACATAATGCGCAAAGTGAATACAGACAAAGAAAATAAATCTAAGCTATTCTTATAGTAAAAAATTGATTTGTTGTGATATATAAAAAAAATTGATTGAAATTAAAAAAAAAAAAATTGAAGTTACTTGGAGTCATATGAAATGACAAAACGTTAAGTTCTCGGGGAAGAATTCAAATCGATTTATAATTTGTTAATATCGTCTTTGTAGAACGAAAAGTTATCAAATACATTTTTATAAAAAACTTAAATTTCGAGTTTGTTGATGAACATTATAAAAAATAATTGATGTATTTTTAAAGTAGAAATATCAATTGATAGATTTACATTTTCTTATCATGTGGTAAAAATTGAGATCATCGATTAAAAATTGACAGATATATAACGATTTTTGTAAATGAATATTTAACATTTTGAAAATGTATTTGGTGACTTTTCGTTCTACAACGACGATATATAAATTTTGATCGAAAGCAAATTTTCAGTAGATGGAATGTTATTCAAAATATGAAACTTATGTTGAAAATTAATAAAATTTATTATCAGATTTATAAGTCACAAAAAACGAAAAAAAGAAAGACAAAGATAAAACTAAAAGAAAATCAAAGAGAAGAAAAAATAAAAAGATTAAAAAATCAAAATAAAAAAAAGTAAATGTTACTAATAACAAAAATAAACTAAATAAGAAAAAATAGCACTGAAAAATTAATGGATATAATATCTGATGAATAAAAAATAAATATAAATATATTTTTACTTAATTATTTGTCAGACATAAAATTACAAATTTTAATGTTTAGAATTTAAATTATGGTCAACGAAAGAAATCGGAAAATACAGCCGAAGCAAAACCGATCATTAGCAGATCTTGTCGAGGAATTTTTACGGTTGCCAGATAGAATTAATCACAAAAAACATGTAGTAAACAACACGAGTTTCACATTCCAAGAATTTTACAAAGTTGCTTAATAAGTAGGTACGTTGATTTTTTTAATGAGCGGAAAAGAGTAGACATTAATGAGGATTGTCATTGACGGATCTTTAGCAGAATTTTAGCTAAATATTTGAAACGAAATTTTACTCTGTATTTTCCCAATTTTATACGATTATCGAAAATAATAATTAAATTTTAAAAAATAATTTTATAGTTTTAGAAACATTTAATAGAATTTTTAGAATTGCAAAGATTATAAAAAATCCAAATTTATTATTTTTATGCAAATATATTTTTATGTTTTTACTATCAACAGATAAATATTTGTAATGACTGCAATTTTTACAGGTATTTCACAAACTTTCTACCTTGATGATGATAGACTCAAGGCAATTAAGAAGAAACGCGTAGACGTAGAGTAAAGAATCGCGTTGCGCGTTGCGCTGCGTGCGTCTCTCGAAAACAACTGACTTTAAATGAAAACAAAAACTATAAACTCTATTTAATATTTTAATATTTTTTTATATAATTTTATCTAATTTATTTAAAATGATAACACATTTAAAAATAAATTTAGCTCAATGTAATGATTTTATCTTACGACAACATTGAGGTTTTTCTTTTTTTTTTAATTTTTCATTTTTTTTTTGGTATGTTTATTTTTTAAACTTTCTGCAGTTTTCTCAAATTTTCTGTTGTTTTCATTTACATTTTATTTAAACATCTTTTTTATATCTTGCTATCTTTTCTATTTGTATTTTTTATCTATTTTATTTTAATCTGTTATCTGTATTGTTTAACATGTTTGTCTTCTCATTGATTTGTTAGCACAGGTTGTTTTCGTAGAAATCTACGTCTGTTTAACCAGCTCTATCAAATTCCAAACCCCACAACAGTCCCGTCGCACGATTCGCAAACCATTTCCCTGTACTGTGCGAGGCGCACGTAATGGTCGGTGGTTGTTCCAATTAAATAAACTCTAGGTTTTATCGCAAATATATATATATATTTTTTTTTTTGTTGTTTTATTTTTTATTTTTAATAACTACTGCAAACGCCATGTGATAAAAGCTGCTGGCAACAAACGTCATTGAGCGCAAACAACCGGAGAATTAGGTATGTGTTACTGATAATACTAGTTAGCTGTAATTGGTAACACAATATCATTATAGACTTTGTCTAAATCAAATGCAGATATTCGGGCAAGTTTTGTAATAAACTTTCGATTGATATTCAAATACGTGATAATACATATTTAACTCGTTTCACAGAAATCAAATTCAATACGTTTAATTTGTATTAAACAGAGTTCCTGAAGAAAAACAAATTTTATATTTCAATCAAAAACTGAATTTCCAATTAATAAGATTTTTAATGGATCTTGAAAAATTGAATATATGTCAAAAAGTGTTTGAAAGTTGAATTGAATCAAAAAATGTATTAAAGAAATAATTTCGAACTTTTGAAGTAAATTTTTGTTGAAATTTAAAAATATATCGGGATTTTTTGCAAAATATTTGTTGGAATTTGTTTTTTTGGTCGAATTAAAATTTATATACAATTTCTTAAAAAAAAACTTTGTATTGTAAAATTTGATTAGAAATTTAATAGTTTTAGCACATTTTTCGTTTTGTAAAATTCAAACTTTATTACAAAAATATAAAAAAAAAAGTTAATACAAATATTTCCACAAACTTTAGCATTGTCCTATTTTTATATTTGATCTTTCTCCACAACTGATTACTTCCCGAATAATTCGAAAAAGAAAATTTTGTAAAAGTCTTAATACGTGCGCCATGCAACGACAGAATCTATAAAATAAAAACAATACAAATAATTGTATATTAATTTATTGCAGTACACAAACAGATACAAGTTTTACCTTGAGTATAACTGTAAATGAAAACCAGTTTTCCTTTTTTTCAACCAACAACATTCTTTGCTTTTTATCACTTGTAAGAATTACAACAGATATTCAAAAAGAAAAAACAAACCGGTTATTTATATGTTTTTAAGCCACACAGATGAGGTTTAGGTGAGGTATGTATTTGGGATGAAAAAAGGGTGTGGGCACCAATAAAAGTGATGCATAAAAGTGATGGATAAATGAACAAAGTGGGGTTTTGTTTGAAGAAAGAGTGAACGCAACAGATGCTGTCGAAACTCTTTACCAAGAAAATATTTAGCTTTAATTCTACTTAGCACGTGACATATGTTTAAAAGAAGATTTAAAAAACCCATGTATAAAAAAAAAACAGAATAGGGAGACAACCTTTTAGTGGGCGTTCGAACTTAAAAATGCTTTCACTGACCTATTAAACAGCTTTAAACATTGCAGCTGTGATTATGAAAAATTCTTTAAAGTATTTAAGTGGATTTGAAAGATAAAAAAATTTTAAACTAAAGAAATATTTAGGCAGATAAAATATTTTTGTATTTATATATTTTTTATTTATTTATTAATCAAACAAATCATAATATTTTTATATATTTTGCATTTGTATTTATATATTTTTTATTTATTTATTTGTATATTTATTAATCAAACAAATCATAATATTTTTATATATTTTGCATTTATGAAAAAAAAATGTAAAGAATTTAAAATTGATGGGAATGGCGGGTCCATTATAATGATGAATTATGTTAAAATAATAACGCTGCCTTTAATAAAAAAATAAACATACTGAGGGCGAGCTGTACATCATTTTAACAAATTAAACAATAAATAAATATTATTTAAAGTTTGAATTAGGTTTATTATTAAAAAAACAACATATAAATTTATATACAGCAAACTTAACAGATAAAATATGATATAAATATGTAATAATTTGTTAAACATCAACATTTTCACGTAAGATTCTCATCACAAAAAACAAAACGATAATATTACTGTTACCTTAACAATACTGTTAATCAACCACAAACAGTAAAAACTGTGCCACCATGCAGTATTAACTGAAAATTCATTAAAAAGAACCACAACACAAAACGAAAATCACGTTAAAACATTTTCGAAAAATGTGCCAAAGGGTCATTCAACTGATATGCGAACGTATCCAATGGGGAATGACAAAAAATATAAAGAAACGAACGAACTACGTAGCATATGCCGTCGTTGTACGTTTCTGTTTTAAGGTAAGGCTTTCGGTAATCAGTTCGAGCACGGTTTTTCCAATAATATGGTTGCTGTTTATATATTATTTATTTCATGTTGTTCTTTTTATTAGTACCTATTGTCACTGTTAACTAATTCATTTTTATTGAACTTAAGTTGATTTTGAAACATTGTTGTCGGTTTTGGCATCTGATATGTTCTCAATTACATGCTGAAGCTCAGGTATTTTTTATTTATGTTTTAAGTTGGTTCAAATTTTTGTTTTATTTTTATTGTGGTTGGTAAGCGTTGTCATGCTATGCTATTTTTATTTTGCTGTCAATGATTTCCAGGAAATATATGTAGCTTTTTGTGCAAATAAAAAAAAAAAAATGTTGAGAGGTTATATTTTCGGTTATGTATTTTTAATTTTTAAAATATATTAATTTAAATAATAATATTTAGATTACCTTTTAAAGCAAGTTACTGAAAAAAAAAATATTTTTTATTTGTGAAGTTTTAAATTATTTTAAAATAAAAATTAAAAAAAAAAAATAACAAATATATCGTTTTTGGGTCAATCGGGCCTGATTTGAAATTCAATTTCGATAGAAATACATATACAACTAATACTGAATTGATTTCGTACCACAGATTTAATTCCGATGATATACATTTATTTTTGCATTGAAAATGTCAATACTGGAACAGCAAGAAACCATTTCGATCGTATTTAAATTTTAATACCTACATTTCTTAATTTGTATGATCATTCATCATTCCATGAAATTATAACTTGCACAAAATACTAAAAAGCCACATGCATAAATTACAAAAGAATTTAATATTATCACCTGCTGCACTTTGATTTCTTCGCATAAAACTATTTCCGGCATAAACATTTTTAGCAATTAAAGGTTTTTTTTTATTATGACTGCGTGTTATAATTTCAAAGTGGCCCGCATATTTTATACCACCCTATAGATCAAGTGATTTTCTTACATTTCCAACAAAATTACAAAAGATTTATAATAAATTAAATAAATTTAAATACAACAAAATTCCCTTGTACAACATTCCGAAAAAAAATCAGGAAAAAACGTAATAACTATAATTAATCAATGTTAATATTACAACTCTTTTGTTGTATGTTTTGAATGTTTTCTATTTTCTTTTCGATTTTATAACAGCATTTCATGAAGTTCAGTTTATTACCATGGCGTAGATGAGTTGCAATCATTTTTCAATTAACCCTCATTCGCTCGATTTTCACAGTTTCATGTTTTCTCACCAAATATTCAGCGTGCTTTTCATGTTGTAGCTAACATTTCCCTTACTTCAATGCTAACTCACGCCCTGCTCTTAACTCATACTCTTAACTCATGTGAGCCTCCACGAGTACCCATAATCAACAATAAATTCATTTAGAAAATCATCATCATCATCACCATCGTCATCGACATCATATCTCAGCGTTGCTTCAATTACTCATAGGCTGTCGCATTGGGCTTCATTTGATGCCTCACTGACTCACACTATTGCCTCGACTGTCAGTCAAGCTGTCACTCGATTCGACTGCCTCATCTTGCTGTCGTTAACTGTACACAATTTTGAACACTCGAACGAACCATTATATGGCCAGCTAAAATTTTAATTGTTATCTGCATTCAACTCAAGTCAAATGCATTCATTGCAATTAGCAATTAACAAAAAATGTCACCAAAATGTTCGTCAAAGTATGAAAATAATAGTCAAACTTTTAAAGAAATATTTATAACAGTTTTACTTAATTTTAATTGTAATATGGTTCGGGATCCGTACAATATGTTGAAAAAAAGGTCGAAACTTAAAACTGTCGAAATTTTAAAAAACTTAGAACGCCGAAAGAATATTTGGCCGAGTCAAAAAATGTTGAAAAATATTTTAAAACTCGAAAATGTCGAAAAATCTTTGAATATATAAACACAAAAACATTTTTTTTATAGCCACTATTTCCATAGATACCACCTTTTCCAGAGATACAGTCCAAAAACAAAATGTCAGAGATTACTTTTGTATGGTAGTTCATATTGAAATAGCAAAAAAAATTTAAGATAATGCAAACAATTAGTGTGAAGGATGAAATATAGTGAATATTCATAAATATCTACCAGAAATAATATATTAAAATTAAAAAATTATGCAATTTTTTTAAATACGTATTTTGTTTTAAGTTAATTCTCCTTACAAATTGTAATTAAAGATTTATTTATAAATTTTATGCTTATATAATTTGAATTCTTACTCATCATATAAATCAAAACTTTCTCCTACTACATGTCAAAATTTGACAGCTTGTTACACGTATTAATTTCTGTAAGAACAACAAAATAAATTTTTACATTTTCTAAGTACAGCACAAAATTTAACAACTTTTGTTCAATTGGACACTTTCGACATTCATGGGACAAAAAACATGTCTGCATGTAATATGTCTGTCAAATCTCAGAGACAAGTCAGAATGGTATGAACTTTGACACCTCTGACATCATTTTCAGTAGGAGACAGAGAGACTAGATAAAGAGCGATAAAGTTTGTGGACAACGAACGATTATGGGTGTGACTAAGCCATGAATATGGGTGTGGGCGTCAATTGAAATAGACAATATTTTGTGAAACTATTGAGTATACTTTTACTGAATATAATAGGAATAAAAAGGATATATGATATTAAATATTTTGAGTAAAATGGTTGAAAATATAGATCATTTAGAGAAAATATTCAATAAAATAATTTAAAGCAATATGATATATTATTACTTTTGAGTAATACTATTTTAAGTAATACTGTTTATTCTGTTTGAGCTTGGAGAAAGCAGTACTACTACTGATTAATAATTTTTGATTTGTATATCTATTCTTAATTCAATATATTTTTTTAATTATAAAAATGGTAATACTATACTATGTACTATAACGAAAATTCATTTTATTTCGCACGTTCTAAACCAATTTGTATTACTAACATTTTTACTTAGGTTTTCCTATTAGCCGAAGCGTCACGCTGCATGCAAAAATTGTTGCTCACTGTGTGCCCTAAGGTGCAGGACATATGTTTTATTTCTTTTTGGTTATTTTGTTCTTCCATTTGTTTTTGTTTTTCTTTTTCATATTACTTCATATATTAGATTTTCCTATTTGGTTTTTACAATTTTATTTTTTATTGTCGACTTTTGCATTTTACAGGAAATTGCAATTTGTGTGCGTTTTGGCAAAATTGTTTTTCTAGTTTACGATAGCCACAGGCTATGCACTAACATTTGGAATTGAAACAGAAGGAATTAATGGAAAAACGAACGGAAATGAAATTGTATGCTATGTGCCAAGCCAGCTGCAGTGGATCTGAATTTAGCTCGATCCCTGCGTAAAATTGTAAAAGGTTTTTTTTTGAGCATCACAATAATTTGACGACATATATAAAATTATTTTAAAAAGGGTATATAAATTCACAAAATTCTTTTACTATTTACTAAACAAAATATTTTTTCACAAAATGAAATCAGAAATTGAAAGTAATTTAAAAATATATTAAAAGTTATTTCAGTACAAATGTTATATCCGATGATAGGGTTGATTATAAAAGAAAGTTGTGTTTACATATTTTTTTATAAAACCATATCTTCCATATGATGAAAAGTCATTTTTGAAAAATATATCATATTTTTGTTTAAATTATTACTTTGAATTACTTTACAACTTCTTTGTATCCTAATAGGATTAATTTATATAAAAAAGGAGTTGAATATTTATTTGAATACTAAATAAATCTTGAAAAAATAAGCTAAGTTCATAGTTTAAACACCGAGAATTCATAGTTTCAAAAAAAAAACTTAATAATTAGATATTTTAACACCTTTGATTTTCCAAATTCCCATAGGCCTTATACCTCATATTGAATGCTGAAAATTTCATCTTGACAGCTCCATAATTAAGCAATTTGATTTGATTACAAAGATACATTAATTAGCGCTTCGTAACCTCCGAAAGGAGGCCTTAGAAATTCCTATACAATTACTAAGGGTGCTACCCGCACTGCATGAGTGGTGGCAGGCAACAGGGTGCAAAAGGACTCTGCTACACGGAAACTAAAAAGCGTGTGAATAAAAAAAAGTTAACTCAATGCACTTCAGTCATGCGTAAACTGCATCCTTAAAAAAATATGAAATACAAAAATAGTACAAATACCTACATTGTGGGAATTTAGGAAGACAGAGGACGTAGAAGAATAAGTAGCGGTAGTCGACAGAATAAACCTCAACATCCTTTGCATAACTTTATCTTTTATCCATATTTTTTTTTTGTATGCACTCAATAAAGCAGCACAATCCGAGCTACGAAACTTTTGAAGGCATTTCTAAGGATGCTCTTCATGAAAAATGAGTTGCAGATTGTTTTATAAAACATGTATTTTTATTTAATTATTTTTAATTGAGTTCAAATTCTTATTAAATAAGAACAATGGTACTTAGTAAGAAATGTTTCTTAATATAAGATAAAAAATCTTAAGAATTTCTGTATTTTTAAGTTTCCTTCTAAAACGAAAAAAAAGGAAAAAGTTCGATATAGGAATTATTCAAATTTATTTTTCCAGTTTTTTATGTTCTATTTAACCATCATCTTATTATAATTTGTTCCCACCAAACTTTTAAACATTTTCGTATTTTCTAAATTACATTTTAAAGGCTTCTCCTCAAAGTCCTCCCCCTACTTACTTTGTTCGATGTTTAAAAACGTAATTTTTTGAGCTGCATTAAAATGCGCATTTCAAAATATATGAAAAAAAATTAAATTCCCACGTTGTGAATTCCAGCACTGAACTGAACCAGATCACAAACGACAAACTCGAACTGAAATGAGCTACAAAGAGCCAGCAAGGATATATGCTGTGAAAAAATGTACTACCTCTTCTCGTCTTTTTCTCTAAGCCTAAACTTTGCATTATCCTTGTTAGCATGCAACACAGAAACACACACAATCAACGTAAAAGGTGGTTGAAAAGTTCTGAAAAACGTATGCGGTAAGTGTCACTAGGGGAGGAAAAAAATAAAATAAAACATACCTCGTTTTGTTAGTGAAAAAATATATATAAATATTAAAATGTTTAAAAAGCAGAAATTACACAAACACTCACCAAGGCAAGCGTGTGAAAAATATAGTTTTACGGGTTATTACCAAAGGTACTGTGACGGTATTTCGTCGATTAGTCTGTATTGGAGAAAACCTCTTAATAGCAATTAAAGACTTTCTTATGTATTAATTGTGGGCGCAATAATGAAAATAAGGGAGATGGACATGAACAGTATAGATGGAAAATCTTATGAAAGAAAATGAAACGTACATCATTAATTAGAATTTTGCAAAAAATACTAAATTATATTTCATGAATTTTAAGCGATGATTTAAATGTTTTGATGCTTTTTTTTTCAATAGAAATAAAAACTTATTGTGCTGGCTCTATGTACCATTCCTTATTCTTATAGTGAAAGCAATATAAAATAATAATGAATTTTTGTTTTCTTCATAATTACTTTTATTTTGTCTACATAAAAATTATTACTTAACAGTTTCTAAATCTGTATTTTATCAATAAGAAAAACTTACTAAAAAAATGTTCTTCATTAATACCGACTCGCGTAACACACAAAACGACTAAAGGACCAAAACATCTTTTACGCCTTAACAAGTTTCCATGAACTATAACATTTGTTCGCACAATAATTTATTTTTGCGTACACCAAGCAAAACAAAATCATAATCATAAAAAATATAAAATAAATAAGAAAACAAAAATATGAAAGTAGTTTACATCCTGTTTGTAGATGTTTCGTTAATATCTTTTTTCAAATTAAACGGAAGTTCGTCTGCCTGCATCTATACAGCTCTAAGTGCGGCTCAATTTTATTACTTTGCAGGATATGTTTTTGTTATACACAATAAGGACCTTTTGTATTTTTTTATTTGTACACAAAAATATGCGAGTACATCTACTGCATTTAAAGGTCAAACATGAGAAGATGTAGCAGAGAAGAAAAGAGATATAAAAAAAGAGTAAGAAGAAAAAGCGAAGCATACAATAGTTACTTATTTGAAAAATATGAAAATTCAAAACATGCATTGCACGTGGTAAACAATTCTTTTAAACATATAGTTGTCTCTTTCACGCCTACATATAGTTTGTAATCTATATTTTCGTTTGTCTTCAAATTCGTACTTCAGGTAGTTTTGCGACCCTTAAGAAAAAATTTACATCACGTGATGTAGGCCAACTGTCTGCCTGCCTGTCTTCTTGTGTGACTGTCTGTCTTTTTGTAAGAACTGCTAAAACATCTGTCATTTAAAATAAAAAAATAAGAAAAAACAATCCATACTTTTGATCTGAGGGCACACCGCAATACCAGCTGTAAAATACACAGCCTCTATGAATCATGCCATGTTTGGCATGTGCTACCATACATTCCAAAAATCAAAAATGCTTTGCAATAAAAAAACAATTTTTGCATAAAACCTATTTTTATGATTATTACAAAATATTTGCAAATACATATGCAAATTAGTTGAGTCAGTATTACCAGTTTGAAACAGGTACTTTTGCGCAAAAAATACAGCCATAAAAATGTTGCAAAGAAGTTCCGGGAAAAATATTACGCACTGGTAGTTTTTATTATAAACAATCTAGTTTCCAAAGATATAAGAGGTTCTTAAAAAAGGTTAAAAATTTAAACGCACGGTTATAATTTAAACGCACAATTAAGGCATATCCAAGAAAATCAAAGAATATTATCATTGTTCGAATTATATATTTAAATGGAATAACAATTTATTTAGCTTAATTATCATTTTAATACTATTAGGATCTATTTGGTTTTTTGCGCACATTCAACACATTTTTCATTAGTATTCAATCTATGACATAACACTTGAAATGCGATGATTTATATATTTTTTTTATTATATATCAATATAATAAAAAAATTTATTGGTTTATTTGGCAAGTACATTAGAATTATTTTTTAAAATTTTTAAACTTAGTAGTAAGTTCAACAACATATTAAATGTTATGATTTAAAATTTTATGATTCAAAATGTTTAAAAATGTAAAAGTCTGGAATATTAATTTAAAGGTAATTTATTTAAACTGACTAGAAGGGCAAAACTTATACAAATAAATTAATTTTATTTTCATTTAAATAAATTAAGATTATTAAAAATGAAAAAAAAAACAAAGAAAATGTAAAAAATCTGGTTGGAAGGACCATCTATGGAAATTTATAAGAAAATAATTTTATTTTAGAATATTTCAATAATAATTGTAGAAAGTAAAATAAAGTCATGCCAATTTCAACACCCGACTGAACTCGAAGAACCAATTTTTAGTTTTAAAATTCAGTTATGAATTCAGTAAAATTTTATTAAAAAAAAGCCATAATTAATTTTCTTACAATAATTATAAAATTAAATGAAAGCAAGAAGAATAAAATCGTACATTTTGAAACAGGCTTAAAGGACCAATTTTTCATTTTCAAAACATTAATTTATTTAATTATAAACCTTATTCTGCTATTATCACATATTTTTCCACATATTTAAAATGGTAATTTTCCATAAATGGCAATTAAGCTATGAGAAACATTTAATTTTTTTATTTTTGTTTAATTTATTAAATAACATAATTTTAACTGATATTTACGATTGTTTATTTTAGTCCAGATAACGCGAAATTTAACCGAGTACCTGAAAAGTTATCTCTTGATGATAATGTGCTGTCAAATTTTTTTCTGATTTTAGACAATGTTTTTCTAAGCATTTATCTAAAATGTGACTTTGTTGTTTGGCAATGCTGACGACTGACAGTTTTGCAAATTGCAGCAATTTTTTTTTTTGTTTGACTTTAAATTTTAAATAGCATTTCGATGTGTATCTGCTTTTATGTAATATTATTATTGACAAAAACAAAACAATCGTATTTTGTGTATGGTAAATATTATTTTATTTTCTATAGAAAATGTTTGCCAAGCAGCAAATCAACTTTTTGACATTTTTCAGAAATAAATTCAAATTTATAAAGCGCGTGTTTTGGCCGTGATGGCAGACCACAGAGTCCACAAATTACGACACTATCTTGGCAATTAAAGGATTTACTTTAACATTAATTTATGTGCTCGTACTTATCATAAGAAAAAAATTGCAGAAGATTTATGAAGACGAACCACAAATATTTGTTTAGTTTTTTATTTTAATTTTTTGTTTATTTAGCAACGTTATTTGAACTGAATTTAGTATTTTTGTTTAGTTATCGAGTATTGTTTAACGAAGCTTATCTTATTTTTATTTTAAATGTTTTAAATATTTTTAATTTTGCATTTATATTTTAATTCATTTTATTTTATTTATTTTTTTAAATTTTTATTTTCTATGATTTTTAAAAATTGTTTACATTTTTTATATTTATTTTTAAAATTTACTTTAATTTTTTCTACTATGAATCTATTTCCTGTTTTCCGTAACAATTTTCCAACGTCCGGTACTTTGCCATGTTGTGCTGCTTCAACGACAAACACAACACAAGCATTTGACGTTTGTTTTTTTAACTGTTTTTATTAGACGGACTAAATGCTGAGTGAAGCGTGTCGATGTCGCAAACATGCTCTGATTCGTATTAAAAAGCATTTCAAATTAAGTTAAACAAAATTACATCCAGTGCTAAACGGTGACAGACTAAGGAAATAAATTGTTAGGCAGCTGTCTTTTTTTAATCTGTAAATAATTTTAAATTAAAAAAAAAGTAAAGGTAATAACAAAATTAGTTTAAAACTACATTTATAATATTTAAAAACATTACTGCATATTTTCTTATTATCGTCACTATCATGCCAAATGATATGGGCGAATGTGTAATTTTTGACATTTGCGCTAGTAGTTTTTGCTCATGTATAATGTGTCAAATCGTGTGGGGTTTTGTTGGATATTTCTATCCACAAAAGACAAAACCAAATGCCATGCCAAAAGGGCGAATATTTTCGTTTTTTTGCCATAACTTTTTATTAGTATAAGATAAAATAGTGGTTTAAAAGCATTAATTGTTTGATTTTAAAGCACCTATTGATCATCACTATTATTTTTAAATATTTTTTAAAATTTTCATCATTTGCAAATAATGCAAATAGTGATGCCAATCGATATGTGCTTTAAAATCAAACAATAAATGCCTTCACATCACTATTTTATCTTGCACCAATAAAAGGGTTATAGCAAAGAAACGAAAAGATTCGACCTTTTGGCATGACAAGATTTTCCACTTTTCCAATTTTTTCGTTTTATTTTTTGCTATAACTCTTTATTGGTGCAAGATAAAATAGTGATGTTAAGGTATTAATTGTTTGTTCCCCATTGTTCCCCATATAAAAAGTAATTTTTTAAAAAATTGATTTTTTTCAAAGACATCAATTTTACAAGAGTTACACTAAAAAGGTGTAAAATGGAGAAATTCACAATTATTATATCACTGTTCCCCAGTATTTGAAATTAAAATATCGCGTGTTAATCCATGTTAATCGCCAAATTTAATACGAATTATTAATGAATGTATCTGTTCTTCTCTTCAATATCAATGATATAGAATAGGTTATAATTTTCTCATTATAAATATTCGTGAAATATTTCATATATTTTTGGGGTGGGGCAATAAAATTTAATTTTTCATGTTTCTTTGGTTAAATGGGAATTATAAGAAAAGTACAATACTAATATAAAAAAATTATATGCATATCTGCTGTGATTTATTACCTATCCTTAGACGGAAATTTTATGACCATATATATAGTTGGTTTTTGGCTATAAACTTAAAATTTTATCCCAATGTGTTGTCTAAGATAAACAGTTTATTAAATATACAAAATTTGTAAAATTATTTGATGCTATTTAGAAACTTTTTGCAAATAATGCATATTATTTTTATTGCGTTCCTGTAAATGCCAAAGTAAGAATGTGAGAGCAGCACCTCAAACTATGCAACTGTAACCATAAAATAGCAACCTAAAACTAAGCAATAGCTACTAAAACTAGGCAGTTAGACATTTACTGAAATTTAATTATTCTGGCTAGAAGTTCCAAAGAATTCGATAGAGTTTAAACAAGAAAAGATTTTTAAACAATGTATGTAGAAATGAAATTTTGTCAAAAGCGGCGCCCTAAAATAAGATGTTTTTAAAAATGTAGTTATTGTTGTCACAAATGCGGAAGCCTGACATTGGCAATCTGAGGTCGCCCATGTCGCAGAAGCCGAAAAAGTTTTGTTGCAACATGCAAGACGTCGACAACGTGGAGAACACTGTTGATCTGAAATAGAAAATAGGACGAGTAACAAATAACGAAAAACAATTTTTCCGTATGACATTTTAACACTTTAAAACCTTATATAAGACGATTTGTCTAATATTTAAAAAAAATGGGTTAAATGGGTTGATAATAGGTTAACGTTATCTATAAAAAGTATGTACTATTTGATTACAAGTCTTCGATGATAAAAATTTAAATAATATATTGAGTTACACTTTAACTAACTATAAAAAAGTTTTTACGACCAAATTTTCAAAATGATGATACACGTGATTTTTTTTTTTACTGGCTTTCAGAATCCATTGTCACAACATTGATATTACTTTAGTTTGATTTATACAGCGCAATTCTTCAGAAGTCTTAACTTCCGGCTGTATGGTATCAGTCTTGGTAGCAAAAAAACCAAAAAAAAAATTATTCCAGTCCATTCTCTACAGAATTCTGAAGGTAATATCAAAATTTCAAGTATCTAGTAGGAACTAGCGCTCAAAACAGGCGATGCGAGCGTTTTTGCTATGATTTTCCCAATGTGCTCCGTTTTCTTCTGTACACTGAATTAGTTATATGGGCAAGAAAATGAAACAGTCTAAGTGCCTGTTAAAATCTATTTTGAATGTCTTCTTTATAGCAGGACAACTCTTCAGACCATAATAGAGTCAATGTCCACCGCTTAAAAAATTTGATAGAATTGGTTTGAGTTAAATTCATAGTTTCGGAGACAGCTATTTATATCAGTAAATTATTTGGATCTACATAAAGGCCTATGTTGGCTAATAGGTATGTTGATTATGTTGGCCATAGATTTAATCCAGCAAGTGGTCCAAAAAATTGTTTTAGATTTGATGGTTTATATCCAATTCTTAAATTTTAGTTACTTTAATTACTGATGGAACTACTTAGGAATATAAATAATCAGATACTGATGGAGACACTGAGTAAGAAGCTCATGTATATACTCAAGCAGGTACTGAGAGAAATTATGATCAGAATGCAGAATGAAGAAATTTACATCCACAACCCATGCGTAATGGTTGTAGTTGCCCATGTCATTGCTGACATTAAATATGACGTTGCACCAAGCTGATGCTGCCTTATTTAACCCATTAGCCCCTAAAAAAAAAAAAAATATAAAATACATTTACCATTCATACATTTGATTTATAAAAATAAAATTTAAATATTGAAATCTCATATGATTGAAAAATACTTTCCTACTTTAGACACAAGGTCTGATGTCCCTCGTTTCGGGACATCAGACCTTAAAGGGTTAATTAGCTTTGTTCAAAACTACAATGTTGGCCATGATAATGACCGACGTACGGAGGTTTTAAAGAACTTGTTTGACGACGTGTTTCAAGCAAACCACGTAAAAGTGGACAAACTACAAGAAAACCCACTGAGCCAACAATCGACAGTCGAAGAAACTGTAGCAGTCATGGATGCAGCTGCTGTTGTAAAGAGCCAGCAGCAACAACAGCAGTCAACAAAGGGAGCACACTTAAAATAGAAAAAAATAACAAAAACAGCAAAACATATAAAATAAAAATTAAAGAATAAAAGAAGCGCTTTAAAGCCTTTTAAAAATATAACTTAATTGCAGACGCAACAGCAGTAGCAACATTTGTTGCCAGCCACACTCAAGTGAACGTATTTTTCTGGCCAAACACATATGTGGCCAGATCTTGGGTTTGCAGGCAGCGTTAAGTGGCTAAGAACATCAAATATATATATAAAAAAAACTAAAAAGCTTGAAACAGGTTTTGTCTGTTGTCTATAGAAGCTGCTAACTTTGATCGCTTTTTATGGTTGGCGTCAGCCAGCAGCAAATATTTGCAATATTTTCATTATATTTATTATTTTTACAATTTTATTTGATTAATATTGCACAGTTAAATAAAAAGTCTGTTAAAAAAAAATTAAAAACTATGTTTTCATAAATTTCGTATATTTTGAAAAATATTTTGTTGGACACATTTTTTTATGCAATTTCAATGTATTTTGTATTCTTTCCATACATATGTTAGTTATACGTATTGAATTTTGCTAATGAAAATTTATATAGCGTACTTTTGGGTAAATTTTGCAAAAAAAATCATATTTGTATTATCCTTTTAGTTGCTTTTTGTGAATAATACTTTTAAGTGTTATATATAATTTGTTTATCAAAAAGTGTTACATACTATTAGGTAATATTTGTTTAAGTTTTATTTTTTTTGATTTTTTGTATTACTAATTGACCAAATTTTTATATTTTAATTTTTATATATTTTATAAAATGTATGTAGAAGAATTTATTATATTGAAATTTGATTTTTTATCACAAAATGCAGAGTTCATACGCAAAATAGTAATTTACTTATAATTAATATAATTTGTTTAGCTGCCATTTCATACAACACACAAATTTAGAGAATTATTATATTTTATATTTTATAAATAAAATAAATTCATATATTGAAAAATTAAATTTCTATCACATTCCATTTTTAATAATGTCAAACAATACAACTTTTTTATTTTGCATAACCCAACGCATACCATTTTTTAAAATACCATTTTTAATTGCATTTCGTTGTACAATTTGTTTGCTTTAGGAATATTTGCAAAATATGCAAAGAATTTGATTTTCAAATATTGTCAGCCGCCATGCGTCGCCATATTTAATTTAATTTATTTTTATTTATGCAGCGCAATGCTTTTCGATGTTTTGAACAGCGCACCAGCAGCAATATATCGTCGACGATACTGCAAAACCGCCTAACTGCATGTGAAAATTACGCCTAATTTTGTGTTATAATCGTGTTTTTAATGATATGTTGATCGGATAAATTAAATAAAAGCTATTATATGTTGTGACGTACTTAATTTTGTATGAAGTAAGTGCAGAATTGAGACTCAAAATAGTTTCGTTTCTTCTGTAAAATTCATTTTGTAAGAGGTATTCAAAAATGTAGATAGTCGGTTTTGCAGTATCACTGACGATGTGTTTTTTGTGTGCTGTTTTTAAACCAGTTTTGTTAAGCATACGGTTTTAAATGCTTAACTCATGCAAAAGTGGCTAACGTCATGAGCAGGTAACAATGGAGAAACCGGCTTTACTGGGCAACAGAATTGTGAGATTTTTTTTTGTTTGCCTCATTTGAAATGAGTAATAATAAAAATTTGATTTCTCTATAACAAAAATAAGTTAAATAAAGCTGAATATTTAAAAGTTTAAAAACGCACTTTATGAAAAATATTTCTATATAAAATGTCATATGTAGAACGAATAGTTATGCAGCTTTTTTAAAGCAAAACACCAACAAATTTCAACATTTATTAAAAAGACATATGGAACAAACATAGCAACTTCAGGTTGCTATGTAGATTATATTATCTACCGCCCCACGTTTCATTTTAAATCATACTAAAAATTCACCTTAAAAACGTTTTATATTAAAAAATATTTTTTATTTCATATTTCTTTAATGTTTCTTATTTTTTTTTGTGTCAGTGAGATTTTCGTCTGACAGTATTCGAAAGGCCTAATATTATTAAAATAAAAATATTCATGTTTCAAAGTGTCTTTAATATGGAACCATGGTGATAAAACCATGTTGAACTGGATGTCAAGAAAACGATAATATTGCATTGTCATCCAGTTCGAGGCAATATAAAAAATCTCAATTCCGTTGCTCATCGCGAAGGTAGTTTAAAATCAATTACAAACAGACGGACAACAAAGCAACCTAATAACAACGTTTTAAAATCCTGTATGTTCTGAAATTACGCTAAAAAATAAAATACATGTTGTTCCATTGTATCTGGGTCGATTCGTTTAAAAATTTAAAATACATTTTAATAATTTACTAATATCACTCATACGACCCGTATTACATATTATGAATTAATTACATTTTATTGTGTTGAAAATGTTCAAAGTGGTAAAAGATATAAAATGTGTATTAATAACTCATTAATAATTAATTAATACATTTATTATAGAGAACAATTTTCAAACATTTACAAAATTTAGAAAATTTAACTGTTTTTGATGAAGAAAAAAATTCGACAAAAATCTTTTGTGCATTTACGCATATTATGCAACTTTTTATTAAAAGGAAAAAATATATTTTTAATGTAAATAATTTTATTTAGTATTATTTTTTATTATTAGTTAAACCTTAAAAAATGCAGCTATATATTAAGGGACAAATAATCTTAAAGTATGCAACTAATTTCTACAAAATGCGCCAGATGAAACAATTTATATATTTACACAATTTATATATTTTTTTTTATAAAAGCGCTTTAATTGTACTGCATTTTTTAATAAATATTTTCTTTACAAAAAGTTTGTTCTGTCTTCGCCCGCACAATTGAACCTCATTTGTTATCAGCGTGTGACAGTCGTCAACTGATTTTTTTGTATTTAACCTTAATCCATTTTGTTGGCCATAATTTATGAGTGTTTGTGGTTTAATATATAGCATAATTTTTTATTTTTATTTTTTTTTTATTATTTTTTTTTTTACAAATTAACTAACGCTCATTAAATTAAAATAAATTAGAAAATGATACAGAGTAAAATTTAATTAATTGTCAAGAAAGGATGGAACTAACATTATTCAGTATATTTTTTAATTTCAAATATTTGAATATGGATCGAAAGTGAATTTTTGAAGTTTTATGTAGTTTACAAAAATAAATAAATATATAAAAAAAGTATTAAAACAAAATTGCAAATAAAAAGTTCAGCAAAAATACTGCTTCCATAATAAAAACACAACTAAACGTTGTAATCGTTTGCCATTTCAACTGCAACTCAAGTCAAAATTCCCATTAAAACTACGAGAAAAAAAAACGAAAAAAAAAAACAGCAATTATAGCCATTTTAATGGGCACTACTACGAACAGCTGTCTTGCAGCAAAAATACGGCTGCAGCCCTGAATAATGTAATAATTGCATTTTTATTTATTAAATACTTTTTGTTACCTACTTTTTATAATATATATTTTTTTTCAATTCAGTTCAGTGCAGTTGAGTTTATTTTATTTATTGCTTATGACGAAAATTATTGTTCAAACATATTAAAATGCAATTGTGTTCATTGTTAATGTAATTAATATATTTTTCAATTGAATTGCATCGCCTTAAATAGGTTAAATGCATTAACGACAAATGCTCCAAAAGAATCCTGTTAAATAGTTACATTGTTGTGCACTAAAAAAAAGTTGCTGCGCACTTTAAGCTGGTTTTACATTTATTATGAAAGCTCACAATAAAAATAAGAAAAATGGCGAATTGGTGAACAAGTTGTGCAGCAACAAGTGGCTGTAGTCGAAGGTGCAGCCATGGCAGAACCTTGACTTGAATGCGATTTTTAACCCATCATGCCTAAACAAATTTTGAATATTTAATTTTATTATTTATTTTACTTATATATTGTCGCTACATTTTTTGATGTTTATATTTTTTTTTTTGATGTTGTATATGTTAATAATATAATTCTTTCGTAAAAGCTTTAAAAATTGAATTTATTTTTTAGAGTTTTAATAATTTTATATTATTTTATTTAAAAAATATACATTTATATAAAAGTTTTGGAAGAGCTGTTGACAAGCTTTTAAAGAACTTTGGTAAAACTTAAAAATATAATCAGACCGATTCTAAAAACTTATTCACACAATACATTTTTGGGAGAAACAAGGTTTGTTAGAATTTCAATACAAATTTGTTTTTGCCAAAATTAGTTTTTGAGAACATTTATTTAGAATTGGCCTGATTAAATACAGCTTAAAAAATGATTTTCTAATAGGAGAAAATGTTCAATATTTCCAGCGAGATATTTAATATTTTAGTATTTTGTAAATTAATATCTATCCAATATTAAAGTGAAAGCTTTTATGTATTTTTTTTAATGAAGTTTTTCTAAAGCTTTCCGCAGATTTTATTTTTTATCATTTTCCCCTAATTTTTTACCCCATATGCCTTAAAAATTTTAAATGCATGTGTTACAAAAGGTTTTGAAAAATATCATTTAGAAAAGCTTTTTGTCAATTTTAACAATAAAAGCATGCAAAAAAAAGTGCACAACACACACACATTTTTTTTATTTGCTTTGTATTTGTTTAGTTTTGTAATTGGATATTTGCTTTGCATTTTTTGCATGCTTTTTTGCTGTTTTGCTTTTCTGTAATTTTATTTAACGTGTTATTCATTTTCTTTGGGTTCGTTGTTCGTCGGATTGCGTTTACCATTAATATCCAGTTACTGTCGATATTGGTTGTTCGATTTTTTGTACAATTTGCAAAACAGCAAATGAAACAAAAATCAATCGATGAGTAGCTCTTGTGGTTGTTGCAAAATAAAATCCAATTGATTGTTTGTGTTTGTTGTAAAAGCCGGATTCGTTGGGTTTTTTATTTGTTTGTATGTGTCTCACTTTAATTTGTTTCTATTTTTTATTATATTATTTTAATGCACTAATGTTGTTGTTTTTGGCATTTTAAATATTGTTGCTGTACAGGTTTTATATTGATTTCCAATGAATTTCAAATGCGTTGTTTGGTATTTTGTAGAGTTTAAAATTAAAATTGAAACTAATTCGTTTAAATTCTGCTCATGTGACAACGCGATTCTTTTGTATTTTAAAATTTTAAATTAAAAGTATTTTTATTGTATTATAATTTTTTATACGAAAGCGCGAAATTATTAAATTTGTATCCAATTATTACTGCAAAATCTTACGCGACTCGCACCGCGTTGCGCGAAGGCGTTCTACGTTAAGGCGAAGTGCGACGGTATTAGTGACAGAGACGAACGCGAACACGAGACGTACCAACGAAGTACGGTGGGTGACGGGCGATTGTAGACGACGACGATTGGGACCACGAAGACCCGCTTCTATACGACAGACACAACGTTGCGTTCCAGCAGCTCGAGTTACTCTACTGTACGGGCTGCGCTCACAGTCCCTGTCAACCTCAACCTCAGTGCGAAGCATCGCAGCGCACAAATGTTGACAGCTGTAACTGGCGTGTGTGGCATGTGTTAGTGTGTTGTATCTGTGTTTTTTTTCTTTGTTTCTTTTAGCTCGCTATAAAACCACGCTTTGCGCTGGTATTGCAAACGTTTGTGTGTGTGCCTGGCCGTCCGTCCATACCATATGTCTGTCTGTCCGTTGAGTTTGAAAATAAAGAACCGTACAACGTCAACATTTAAATAGTCAAAGTCGTTGTCGGCTTCACATCTGTCAGCATTTGTAGATACTCGTTGAACTGGTCGAAAATATTCGACCAGTCGCATATCTTGGTTTCTCACATAAAGAGCGCGTTTTAAAGAGCGGCACTAAAGATGTGTTTATAAATTGAAGACTCAAAGCGTTGCCACCAAATTATTTACTTAAGATAAAATTAATTTTGTATAAATTAATTTAAATTTTTATAAAAAGTTTGATAAAGCTACTTTTTACACACAAACAATTATATTTCACCAACTACCCGGATTCATCATATTGATGAATTCATTGAATTAAAATCGTATTTTTTAAATGTTTTTCATTTTCAATATTTTTTTAACATCAAATTTCAAACACAAAATTGTCTCCATTTACACATTTATGATTTATAATTCTAAAATTATTTATAATATATAATTGCTAATTATTTGAAGCCTCCATCTTATATATATAAAAGAACAAGTCCTGATTGACTGACTGATCGATCAACGCCCAGACCAAACCATTAGACCCAGGAACATGAAATTTGGACAGGGTGTTCATCTTCCGACGTAGGCGCGCACTAAGGCGGGATTTTTCGAAATTCGCCCCCTTAGGTACCAAAATGGACGTGGCAAGCTTTTAATTACAAATATCTGTATACTTAAGATAGCCATAGTCATGAAATTTAGCCCAATGATGGTTGTTTATCATTTTACAAAAACTCGAAAACATTTTTTTTTTAGTAAAAAAAAATTATGAACTGAAATATATTTTATTCAAGTACAAAATTGTTTAGTGGGATTATTTAATTAGGTTAGATAATTTGAAAACTTCTAAAATTATTTGTGAATTTTAATGACTACTTCTGTTACTTTTGACGACCAGTTTCACAGTGCCAGTTTAAACCTAGTTTAACCTTAGTTTAATTAAACGTCTCATAAAACGACTTTTAACTTAAAAAGCTGTTTTACAGTAAAAGTTTAAAATAAACTGAGTTTATGTCGGATTAATATAGCATCACTGGGAAATGTCAACGAATTATCGATTATTTCTCTCATTTGAAACCGCTGATAATTTTATGCAAAAAATTGTAAATCAAGAAATTGAAAATTGGTTTTAGAATAATATAGTTAATGAAATATGAATATAAAGATCGACCAACACCAGAACATTTGAGAAGACACGTTTGATTTATACAGTTCTGAAATACAAGAAAACAAACAGAACGCAAACAACCCGACGGACAATGCGGCGACAAATAAGAGAGAGCGTAGGCGGACAGTGCACTCTCACTTTTTGTGGAAATTATCTGCCAAATATATTAAGATGTTAAACGAAGTTAAAACACCAACATAATACATTTAAACTAATTTTAAATGACGGATTAAAGTCACTGTAAAACTGAATTCTTAAACTCAGAAATACGTTTAACCCACAAATCGAGTTAAACTACCACTGTTAAACAGGCCCTGAGTAGTGAATGAGTTTTAAATAAAATGAAATGATAAGATAATCTATGAAATGACAATCCAATTTTTAAAATTTACCAACTAGTTTTTTTTATATTATAATCAAAATTTGTAAAAATAAATAAAGATAACCATTTGGTAAGATTTACGATCATATTTATTATATCTGTTATAATAATCGCCAGATGTATAACTGTTTTAATACTTTTAAATATCTCAGATTTATTTGCACTAATTAGAATTGAATATACCTACTAGTTCCTATAACTATCCAATATGATGTCGATTTTAAATCTTTATTCAGTTTAAACTAATTCCATGATTATCGTATTAATGACATTTGAATATATTTTAACGATTTGGCATATATATATATATATATAAAATGCGTACATAAAGCTTTTTATATATATATATATATATATATATATATATATATATATATATATATATATATATATATATATATATATATATATATATATATATATATATATAATGCGTACATAAAGCTTTTTATATTCGTACCCAAGAAATAACCGATTTATATTCCATCCATCACATACCTAGAAGATCACGTGATTATTGCAGAATAAATGAAACAATGCAACTGTAAATTTCTTGACAGCTGGCAACATTCCACAATTGTTACCTGTATGAATAAAATATATCGCGTGCTCATGCTCAGCGCATAGCCTAATCTTTTTAAGGCAAGGTCGTCGCAGTTACCTTGTTGAACTCTTGTATTTAACCAGAGAGAGAGAGAGAGAAAAATGAGAGCAGGCTTTAAAATAATATTAATCGAGTAATAGAGAGAATATAATTAAAACAGACTTTATTAAGACTTTAATAAAAGAGCACAAAATGAATTGGTATTAAAATAATATAGCGTGATCTCTCTCTCTTTCTCTCATACTACAACAAAGTGCAGGTAATAAAAAAAGAAGGTCTATAGGTATTTGATTCTCAAAATATAACATAAATATTATATATATATAGATATATTATATGTATATAATATTTATATACAAAAAAAAGAAACATACAAAAAGTCACACGAAAACGTTGAGAAAGAAATAATGCGAAAAATCACTGTTTGTGAGAACTGGTCGAATGTGAGGCATAATGCACACGATCATGGGTACGACATTGGAACGCATATCACGAAAAGATAGACGTAGCAGATAAGATAAAAGTCGTGACCAACAAGTCATGCTCATGAAAAACAAAAAAAAAAATCCGAAAAGAATACATGTCTAGATACCTAGAGCAATATATACTAACAATGGGGGGACAAAATAAAAATAATGTACAATCATAACCAACGTTAGAGATTAATTTATCAGTCCGATAGTATAATTTTTTACAGTAGGAAATTATGTTGAGATATTTCTTCTTTAAATTTTGAGTCTATAATGCAAGATAATGATGAATATATAAAATTAATATTAGTTTATTTATAATTTTTGAGTAATATGCAGGATTATTAATTTAAAATTTACATAAATATTTAAGTCTTTCTACAATTTTGATATATGAAAAATGTTCAGTTTTCGATCGAATTTTTATCAATATATAAATTAAATTTATTTTTAACTTTTTATTAAAAATATAATTTTCATGAAATTAGTTTTTATGTGTTTGTTTTTTTTTTCAAGATATTGACAAAATGAACAAACAAAACCCGATATCGTTGAAAAGTTGGAACCAGTAAACTAAAGTCGTTTCTTTATAAAACTTAAAACCGAAACCGACAATTTGTGTCTATAAATTGCTTCATTTGTAAAAAATAATTAAATGTTAATGAATTTTTAAACTATTTAACGTCTTATGGCCTGTATAATATATCATTTTACAACATTTACTTATACAGCAACTTAAATATACATTAATTACATTCTGACAACCGGCAGACGACGCAACATCGATCGATCATCATTGTTTATAAACATGTTTGTTTATAAACAATACCGGCAAATAAATCGCATACGCATTTATTTCCATTCGACTTCACTTTATTTTAGTTCATTTTGTGCTACAGCCAAATAATGAAAAAATCATAATAAAATCGGAAACACAATGAAAGCTAATCAAAAATTCAATCAATTTCCGAGGCAAATAACAAGCAACATCATGTCGCATGGAGCTACATGTTGGCCACATGCGGTCACAATAATTCAATAAATATTGACAGTAGTCGGTAATACGGGAAAAAATGACGAACAAGTGGAGAAGTCAATAAACGCGAACACAAATGAAACAAATGCGAAAAAAAACTACAAAATTTATTGAATAAAAACTTTCAACTAATTAGTGAAAAGTACAAAAAGAAAAATATTTACTCAAAATGATGATGTATTAATATATCAAAAATGTGTGCTTTTGTTTCTTTATATTTATTAATGTTAAATAAAAATGTTAATTTTCAAAATCTGAAATGAAATCGTAGTTCCTGCCTTTTTATTTGCAAAAAAATAATGTTTATATTTTTCGATTTTAAGTATGCAGCAAGACAGTAGACAGTTAGTTGACAGTAGTACACCGAAAAATTTAATGTAGTAAAATTTACTACATACAGTATCTACCCATTGAATTATGACCGATGACAAAATTTACAAATAATATCTTTTATCGTTAATATTTATGACTCTAAGTCCCATTCCTCTCTAAATATCCCTTAAAAGTCACCAAAATATCGAATATTATTGTTTCTGCAATAAAAATAAGAAAAAATTATCCATCAACATAATATAGTTCCGTTACGTGTCATTGTGTTGTATATGTAATACTAATAAATTATCCGTAAGACCACTCAACGTATTTGGAGATATATCGATACCAGTTTTTTCGATATGGTATTTGTTGATCTTATGTAAATGGAAACACTCGTAGGCAGACACATACACTTTTTATCATCAAACACCCACCTCCAGTGATTTTTCGAGCTACATTTTAATTGCAAGCCGACCGAAAATATAAATATCTATCAAAAAATAGTAGGCTTTCTGGTTTATTAAAGAGTTTTAAAGTATTTTGTTTCATTATCTGAATAGCGAGCAGCATTCTAAAGATGAATATAATTTTATTTTAGATGTTGATCCATGCTTTACTACCACAGCTAACAATAACTTCTTTAATCTCTCGAATCTTAAGATTTGCTCAGGCCAGGCTTCTTCCTGGATCTAAACCCTATTTTAAATAGTCATACCGAAAATAAAATCTATAAATACAACAGTAAAGCTTTAAAATCCGATTCCCGTTATATTTGGAAATGGTAAATATATTTGGAAATAGACAGCTGCTGATACAAATACGCCTGTGTTCCCTTTAAATCTTCAGCTCTAGACCAATTCGGAGAATGATAATAATTTTGAATATTTGTAATACATGTGTAATCCTTAAGATGAAATGATAATGGATTAACAATTGATATTATTTTATGATTTTTATGATACAATATATATTTGTTTACTTTAAAAGTGATGAATTTCTGTAATAGATAATATATATTATAAATATTATATATAACTAAAGCACTTGGTTTTTTCTATATATTTATAAAAAATAAACTTACCTTTTTTTATAGTCAAGAGGTTGTCTCTTAAAATCTGTAAAAAATGTTAAAAATAATTGTTTATAATACATATTTATGAAAGCAAAATAAATTTGGTATAAAATAAATTTGGTATAAAATAAAATCTAATAACTAGCAACGCTTTCCAACTGAACTCTCGTAATGAAGAGCACACAACGAGCGAGCACTCAATTTTAAACCGATCTTTTGGGAGAATTTCAAAGAGCAACTGTGGAAATTTTACTAATTCCGCTCGCTCTCTATTTCGATTATACTGTTGACAAGCACCTCAATTTGTTGTGTGTACCTACTGTAAAGGTAAAGGTAAACAGACAAGGTAGGCTTTTGAATTTCTAACTGAAAATTCCCACAGTCATTATGACGAACACGGCGCTGCTAGCGGACTGCGAAGTCCATTGGTATTATGTGTGAATATTTTATTCGTGAGTCCCGTGGTAGGGTATATATAGCGTGTCTGCAATAAATACCAATAATATTTTCGTGTTGTTATTAGTATTTTATATAGTTGTAGTTTACACGCTTAAAGTCAGCACCAAACACGCTTCAATGGTTGCAACTCACTTGAGTCGGAAGTCAGTCAGACGAAAGGATGGATTTACGCTGCTCGGAGTAGCACTTGAGAAGTTGAAGAACATCTATGCATAAAGCACCAGAGCAGAGATTTATTTTATTCACTTTAACGGTAAAGCTTAAAGCTGGGCATTGTTGCGTAAGCTAACGTTGAGTTTGATAGCTTTTTGTAAGCTTAGCAAGGTCAACGAACGTGTAAGTAGCATTCATTGTTAAAGTTTCAAAAAACTTAAATCAATTTTAATTCAACAAATTTTGCCAATTGTCTTATTAAAAAATAAATACTTTTGTACAGCTTTTTTTAATTTGTGGCCTGTTTAAAACATTAGAATTCAGTAAAAAACAGTTGTTTTTTTTTGTTTTTTTTAAAACATGTAATGGTTTTTAATGTCACAGTTTTATAAAGTGCTTAAATCTTTCTATTAGTAACTTCATAATGGCACTCTTTACCAAGATATAAATCTTAACCGTTTATATAAGATTTTTTTCAATGGTTCCGTTTTTAAAAAATAAACGCTTTTAATCGGATATGTGCAAGCAACATACAGCTCTCTACATTACAGAAAATCATACGATTTCAAAACTCCTTCTAAGCAATGTAAATTGTAATGTTTTAAATAATGTGTATACTTTTGTGCTTTGAAATTCTGAAATAAATAATATATATCTGAAATAAAATAATATAATATATCTCCTACAAGATTCCTTCTCGGTAATGCAGACGTTAATAACTTAAGTTTCGTTTAATTGATTGACATCACTTTTGTTTTCAAACTTTAAAGCACAAAATCTCTGAAATCACACCATCTGGGAAGCTGAAATTTGGCCAATATATGGGTATAATTAATATATTGGCCAAATTTCACTATGAGTGAAAGGGTATATTCAGTTTGGTACGCCGTTTGTAACACCCCGAAGAAAGCATCTCCGGTATGGAAAAGTATATATATTCTTGATTCTCCTGAGTCGATTCGGCTTAGACCGACTATAATTTTGATAATCCTGACTATCATAATAACACCTACTTTAAAATTTCCCATGTCATCTAACCTTCGCAACTGGTTTTATATTGTTTAACCATACTTCCAAATTTCATCAAATTCTCATATAGTGCTAATATTAATTTTTTTTTGTTGATTTGATATGGAATGACTCATATCGGACATTCCACGTCAAACCGGCCACTTTTTAGAAGGTTTTTTCGATGTACTCCTTTTGGAAGAGAGCCGACATCTAATTGATTGAAGCCCAGGTCATGGCTAAGTTCTATTGAAAGTTTTTGAAGAAACAACAACAAACAACAACTTTTTGATTTACTATTTTTTGTATGTCAAAAAATATTTTTCGCGTGTTTCGTGTTAAAAAAAATTGGTGGTTCTACCTTTCCTTAATAAATTAAAAAATTTCGTTGATATTCTACATTTTGCATTCAGTTAAAGGCTGAATTGGACTTTACCGGCCGAGGCACAGTGTGCCCAAACGCTCTTAAATCGGGTGAAATTCAGTATTTTCGGAACCACTCAACCGATTTTAAAAATTTAAAAAGTGTTGTACAGAGAGAATTTGAGAAAAGTTAAGATTTAAGTTTAAAATTTGACTTTGGACTTTGAAAACTTTTCTGCAGGGGGTAAAAGAAAAAAAAATAAAAAACTTGAAGATTGACCAGTGTTGCCAGATTGGTTAAATATATTTTGGATACATTTTATCATTTAAAAGATTCTCAGTACTGTTATCTTTTAAAAAATATAACAAAAGTACATGTTACTGAAGAATCTCAACTGTACTGATTTTTATTTCCATAACATAACCTCCAATTTTAAAACTTAAGTTCTCTCAAGTTCACTCTGTACAAAAATTTTTAAAATCGGTTAAGTGGATTCGAAAATACTGAATTTCATCCGTTTAAGAGCGTTTGGGCACACCGTGCGAAATGAAATTAAAAAAAAAATTCACACTCTTTATTTTCGCAAAAAAAAAAATATCAAAATTAAAAAAAAAAGTCGTTCGGATCCCTGGTGACCTGGAAAAATCAAAAACCGGTACATCTACTGACAACATCATGTGGGTACTCAAATGAAAGGTAATTGTCCCACAGTCAACTATAGCGCCCTTTAGATTTTATGTTCGTAATATTTACACATTTGTAGGTTGACTTTAAGTTTTGCAATACAGGAAGTACAAATATAATAATATTAAACATTTAAATAGTGTATATTTTTCTTATTTTTTTTCTTTTTTCGGCACAAAACATCTCTGGAAAATTTAAAAAAGATTGGAGCTCATAAAATAATTTTTTGTCGAGAAACGACCAGTTTGATGTGGAATCAAAGATATAAAAATTATTACAAAAGTTTTATGAAAAAGTCCATAAATCTGAAAGCTTGCATTAAAAATGATTTAAAAATTGTAGCAGATTTCATGAAATATACTTAATTTAACTTTGACTAAGTTTTTGTAAAGCAACACTTAGAAAAAAGATACCATAAAATTAATAGTTTTTACTATTGAAGTTAGTCAATAGGATAAACTATAAATTCAAACGGTAAATCTCATTAAATGCTTTAAATTATGTTTGTTATATTGACAAATTGTAAAGGAATTTATTCTGAGTTTAGTGTTCTATAAAATGTTCGATGAATTTTTATATTTATTGATGTTTCTGGTGTTCTTGTTATGGATATTGTAATTACTGCATACGCACGCACGATTCACGTTCATTAGCCCGCGTTGCGTCAAAACGTACGTGCGTCGAATTGATTTGGTGGCAGCATTGGTTGAGGCAAAATACGTTGAAGTGTTTGCACAATACTATAACAACGCATTGTGCTACACATTAATCTTAGACAAAGAGTATCTGAGGAAAAGAGTATGGAGCAGGAAGAGATTGAAGTAGTTGTAATATATAAGTGGATCGTGCGCAATGATAATTACGAAGGAAAGCAAGATAACAAAAAGGGTATAATACAAAAATTTAGCAAAATGGTTATTTAAGATTTGAAAAAATAGACAACATTGGTTAGGCCGAAAGTACCCTTAATTATGACCTTATTTTAATAAGGTTTATTTTAGAAAATGTAATTAATTTATTACGTGATTAATTGAAGTGTTTCTGTTTCGCACTGTTTTTATCCCAGATGTATTCTTGTCAACCATGTTGCTGCATAGCGCCGCACTAGATCCAAACCACGTTACCACCCACTCACTCCCATGTGTAGCACTTTATAATTTTGTTAAAGTCGCTATCAGTGGTTTTGCTTTGAGCGTGGTTTAAAAGCTAATAAAAATGTTCACTGCAAATTCAATTTTTCACTACAAATACAATTTTTCACAATAAATTCTGTTTTTTACAAAATTCAAATTTTCACAATAAATTCAATTTTACACATAAAATTCAAATTTTCACAAAAGAAATTAATTTTTTAAAAAAATACCTAATATATGTATGTTCTTTTATAGTTTCCCTGATGGACGTCGAAATATCGGAAATTAAAATAAATAATAATTAAATATAAAAAAGAGTATTTTCAGTATTTAAGTGGACCTTGAGCCCAACAAAACACTAATAACGAAAAAAAACCAGTTGGGAAGGTTAAGGAAGGAAATTTTAAAGTAGGGACATTTTATAGTAGGTGTTATTATGATAATTAGGATTATCAAAATTATAGTCGGTCTAAGCCGACTATAAATACCCTACACATATGTGTGGTTACCATTCAAAGTGGTATATAGGTTACCAGGGTATATGAATCCTTAAAAATAACTACATACTTTCAATCGCTGAAGAATTTCCATTCATTTGATACTCATATTTAAAAATAGGTAGGTGTACCGAATTTCGATTTTTTTTTGGGAACCAGAAGTCCTTTTGGCGGAAAACATTATTTTTATGTATTTGATCATGAAGTCAATATGTATTTGACCAAAAAGTTTACCTAAGCACGTATACAGTAAAATTGATCTGTAGATGTACATTTTGTATGAGGTATTTGAATATAAGTGGTCTAAATTATGAGTTTTATTCATCTAACTCATCAATTTTATTAAGTAGTAGGGATTTCAAGACAGATAGACAGACGAACAGATAGACAGACAGACGGACATCGCTACATCGACTCAGTAGGTCATTCTGATCAAGAATATATATACTTTTCCATACCGGAGATGGTTCCTTCTGGATGTTACAAATGGCGAACCAAACTGAATATACCCTTTCACTCTTAGTGTAGGATATAAAAAATATAATTAAAAAAAAAATGTTACAAAAAATTAAATTTTTTACAAGTATAGAATTTATGACAAAAAAAATACAGTTAATTATTCACAATAAATTATATTTTTTTACAAAATTTAAAATAAAAAAATTTTCACAAAGTAATATATTTTTTTCCAAATATAATATTAACTTAAAATTCTGAAAATTCAAGTTTTCACTAATAATTTTTTTTTGTCATTATAAATCAGAGATCGTAAATAACAGTAATTTTTATATTTTACACAAAATGAAAATTTTCAGAAAAAAAATAATTACAAATAATAAAATTTTGTACAACAGCTTTTTTTTACAAAATATCTATTTTGGAAAAAAAAATTCAATTTTTTACAAAAAAAACTGTTTATATTAAAAATTCAATATTGCCTAAAATCTAGAAATTCGTGTTTTTCTCTAAACATTTGAATAGATACATTTTCTAAAAAAACTAAAAGTTTTAATAAGTTAAAATAAGTTTCAAACTTTGCTCACTATTTCGAATTTATTAGAACACCTTTAGATTAGGCCTGATTAGTATTAAAAAACAAATATTTTGCAGAATAAATTTTTATATATTTTTATATTACTCGTAACAATACAGTCTCTGTTATAAAATCAATTTATCACTTAAAATTTAATTTTTAACAAAGCTTTTTAAAATGTTAATTAAAAATAACAAAAAGACAAATATTGGTTTAAAATTTAACCTCAAAAATAAATTCACATGCCGTCATGTGAATTCAATAAGGTCTACAAAATTAGCCGGGGCTGGCAAATGTTGAAGTGACCGCACGCACGACTCTTATAAACCCTAAAAAATCACAGCATGCTACGTAAACAAGAAAAATATTAAAAGGTGGCACTTGAAAATGGGTAAAAAATAGTTCTCAACTAAACAGAAGGAAAAAATATTTTCACACCATAAACGATTTGTTACAATTATAAATTAAAGAGATTAACGTCACCGGGAACCCACATCGTTAAGGGTGGCGACGATGGTGGTGGTGCTGCTGCTGTTATTTGCGTGGTCGCCCTTATCTTTTAACAATTCTTCTGCACCCTAATAAAAAAAACAAGACCACGCTCTAATTTTGACAAACGAAAACTAATCAAGTCACACACAAATCCGATAACAATATAAAACACACAACGCCTTCATTCAACGCCCCTCAAAATTTGCGGATTTACATGACTAAACTGAGCAATAAAGATCGAGGAAATGTCGCGGATTTTAAGGTAGTTATGATTTTAGCTGAAATATTATACGAATATATTTTGCTTGCATTTTTTAATCGAAGATAATATTATTGTATAATTTAATGCAATTTTATTAATGTAATAATTTATTTAATTTTATTAATATAATAGGGACTAATCCCGGGATTCAAATTTTTTAGTAGAAAAATGGTCCGAGATTGATTTCCCTAGAAGGCATGTATGAGGAATCCTAGCAGTGAACGGACGACGAAAATTAAATTAAAATGGACACCAAATAATTATTACTAAAAAAAATTAATATAAAATAAAAAAGTCTATTTTTTTTATTATATAACTTTTTTACTTAAATAAATAGTAAACGAAAATTTTGTTTGGTGTAAGTACTGTTCGTTACCCACGAAATAAATTGACAAACGAAGTTATTTCGTCTAATTCACATTTATGAGAAACATCTTATATACTCTATAAGTGTCTATGAAAGCATAACCATACCACAGTCGAACATCATCATCTGCGCTCTGCTCTGCACCTCTATTTTTTTACATCCTCCACCCACTCAGCGATTCTGCTATTATAAACATTTTTATTATGTTACGGTACCAACACAACAACTACCATCGTGCATCGTGCTGCATCTTACACTCAAAATAATCAATGTGACAAAAAAACGAAATACTTTTTCGTAAATTAAAATATCGATAAAAAGACCGATAAATATTGTGTTTTATACCCTAAAACTAAGAGTGAAAGGGAGGGTATATTCATTATAATTTGATACGCCATTTGTAACACACCGAATGAAGCATATCCGGTATGGATAAAAATGGCCTCCGTGAAATCATACGATGCCTGATATTGAAAGTGGACAGGTTTGGTTGTGACTTATGTTCATATACCTGATATCTAGGGGTGAATTTTTCCTATATTATCCTGTATTGTCTTTATGCTCAATATATAAAAAATGTTTATCCCGCGAAACGACTTGTGGTGCCCGAAGAAAAATCAAAATTCGGTACACTTACCCATTCGTACATATGAGTATTCAAATGTAATGAAATTCATTCAAGATTTCATTCATTTTTAACAACACCAATTATCAAAAATTCCCGACTTCAAAATTATTCTTGTGAGCTAAATTTCCTTAGTGATCTATTTAATTTATTGTGTATCTTCTTATATATCATTAAATAACGAGTTGGGAAAGTTAGGTCACATGGGTAAGTTTGGTCACATGGGGCGCACTTTTATAGTCGGTCGGGCCCGACTATGGAATACCCTACACCTTTGGTGGGGATATTAATATGGGATATTTAACTGTATACCTTAATTTTAAAGTTTTTAATTATGCTGATCCCTCAGAATATTATTCACCCCATAATTTAAAAAATTGATATAAACGTATAAAAAACTTGTAAAAAAAAATTAGAAAAATATAATTGGTGCGAACCACGCCTATATTTTAAATTTTGTCAGGCTAATATTTCATAGATTTGAATAATTTTCGAGTTATTAGTTCCTAGAGTTATATAAAAGTGACTTGTATGGGAGGTGGGCGTGTCCGTTGACCGATTTGGCTCATTTTCAAACTCAGTTCGTACTATTGAGACGAAATTTCATCACGTTTTGATCAGTATTTCTCAAGTTTTTCTGTATTCGGACAGCAAAACAACAAGACGGACATGGCTAAACGGACTCTGGTAGTGATGATGATCAATAATATATATACTTTTCCATACTGGACACGCCTCCTAAGGGGCGTTACAATATATGCACAATATACGTATCTCATAGCTGTAGGGTATAAAAATTTAATATTTTGTATTTGTGCAAAGTTAAATCAACCGTGATGTCGATACATTTGTGGCTAGAGCATCATTTATTACAAGAGAACACTTACATATATCTGAATTAATTATTTGTAAAATTTTTCCAGTATCATTTTCACGAATATTTTCATTAAATATTTTATTTTGAGTGTGCGCTGCATTGCGCCCGGAATCGTCTTCTTCTCTATTACCTGCTTCTTCCTCTTGTTATCCTCCTACATTTTTCTATTAATTTTAGCGTGCGTTTCGCTTTACTGCATTTTATCGCGTATGTCACACAATTTTTATTTCTCAGCCATACAGTGACTGAGGGTCTTTTATGTTTCCATCGGCAATAGTACTATAAGGCTCTTCGAGAGCCTCAACTGCTGCTCCATATGCCACTTAATATTGTTGCATTCTTGTTGTTTATTGTGTGCTCTGTGCTCTATGGTCATGACTGAGCAACCAAGCGGCACCAGGCACAGTTGCCAGTAATCGACTCCGAATTGAGTTTTTCTTTTGTAGGCATTTGTGATACCCTCGTTACTCATTGTATTTGTAATTACAATTGTTGTTGTGGTTGTAATTAGGTTATAATTGTAATTAGGTTCTTGCTTGTAACATAGGTTACAATGTGATTTAAAGTTTTCGTTGGTTTAAAGATTTTAAAAATATTCACCCAGAACAATTTTAGAAAATATTTTAAATCAAAAAAAAATTGGTTTCGACGGAATTTTTATCTCAATAGAGAACCATAAATGAATATGAAAAATAAAAAGTACATTATAAAATAATTAAAATTCAAAATTTTAAATAAATAAAATACTCTAATACTTAACACCATAGAATAATTAAATTTGTATTTTATTATGATGCCAATCTCTACAACTAATATCTCTAAAATCATAGTTGTTGGTTTTTTTCTTTAATTCGATAAACTATCATACTAAATTTCATCAATATCTGAGATTGTGTTGTCAATATTTTAATATTTTCACGTGAAAGTATCCATATATAAGGAAATTTTAGAGTAATCATAATGGAATGATTGTAAATTATATATACAGTCATGTCCTAAAATTTACTTCCATGGTAATTCAAATATTGTTAAAAAATATATATAGAATTATATTCGATTTATAACGCTAATTTGTAGGAAAAATCGGATTTTGAAACAGAAAAAAGAATGATCGAAATGAAATTTAAATACGACTTTGCCTGAAAGTTGAAACATGTCGAATAAGTATAAAATTTATTATGTAATCAAAAATGTCTATCAAAATATTTGTGGCAACTCGAGATATGATCAAATTAAGTTTTTAATACCATCGTAATCCTAATATACTAATTCATTTTGTGTCAATTTTTGATACTGATCCTTCATATAGTTCCTGAGATACAAAAAAAATATGCAATGTGTAGTAAATGTGCAGATATTTATCTTATTTAAGTTTTTCCTTAATTTGCAAAAATACTTTTTAAAATATTTTTAAAGATAATTTTTGGATTCTGTTGTAAAGTTGTAAAATGCTCTACTGAAAAGTTTAAAAAATAGACTTATGATTTTGTTTTATATTGCCACAGATATAATGAACACGAATTTTTAATTCCACTATGTCTCTTTATTTTAATTTTTAAATAGCTTTCTAAGCAGCACATATCCAATTGAATTTATTTGCTGAAAAGTCCTTTTTGAGCTACCACTTTCAAATGCCCTGAACGTTCTTTAATAAACCAGCAACACAAGCAGCATCAACTGTTATTGTTCTTAGTCATCGTCCTCGGCTGTGCATCCAATCGGAACCTCTGACATGCATTGAGGGCGCCAATGCATCGACGCACCAACGCAGTATCCTGTACAAAAAGCTGTCAATAAACAACAGCGGCCGCCACGGGAACATCGCCTCGAAGCATAATCGACTTAGGGCAGAGCCATTTGCATTCGCGTCCTTTTCTGAGCCCTTTGCACAGGACGGCAACTGCTTCCAGTAAAATGCGAAATGAGGAAAATTAATGCGTCAGTTATTCAAACGTGCGGAAAATGCAATAAATTTGCATAATTATGTCTACGTTTAACCCCCTCCCCCACGTACATATGATATGCAGTTTTGCCGCCCTATTTTCCAACCCATTTAGCAAACAACGTCGGGGTGGTCAGCGGTAAGAGCTTAAGTAGCTCATGTAACCCTTGTGTGAACTCTGTGCCGCAACGTAAACAACCCTATTAATACATGTGTGTGTTACTCACACCAGCATGTTGGAAACTCTGCTTTTGGTAACCCTGTTTTAATTACACAATATTTTTATAATATAGTTTTATTGGTTTAAACAGATTTTTTGTTTAGTGGAAGGAGATACGTTCAATTGATGAGAGGAAGTGTTATAAAGTTAAAACGAGTTGGGAAAGTTAGGTCACGTGGGTAAGTTCGGTTACATGGGACGGACTTTTATAGTCGGTCGGGCCCGACTATGGAATACCCTTCAAAAAATCAGAACTTTTGGTTGATTTAATACAAATGTTCGTGCCAAATTTCGAGATGGTATTTTGATAGCATTCTATTTTAAAAATTTATTTTCTAAATTTTTACAATTTTTTGTGCATCACCACCACTTGGAGGAAGACGTCGTGGTTGAAGAGCGTGTTAACAATCTGATGAAAAAGCTAGTCGCATGGGCTGAGCAATTTATTTTTTAAAAAATATAAAATATAAAATATAAAATATAAAATATAAAATATAAAATATAAAATATAAAATATAAAATATAAAATATAAAATATAAAATATAAAATATAAAATATAAAATATAAAATATAAAATATAAAATATAAAATATAAAATATAAAATATAAAATATAAAATATAAAATATAAAATATAAAATATAAAATATAAAATATAAAATATAAAATATAAAATATAAAATATAAAATATAAAATATAAAATATAAAATATAAAATATAAAATATAAAATATAAAATATAAAATATAAAATATAAAATATAAAATATAAAATATAAAATATAAAATATAAAATATAAAATATAAAATATAAAATATAAAATATAAAATATAAAATATAAAATATAAAATATAAAATATAAAATATAAAATATAAAATATAAAATATAAAATATAAAATATAAAATATAAAATATAAAATATAAAATATAAAATATAAAATATAAAATATAAAATATAAAATATAAAATATAAAATATAAAATATAAAATATAAAATATAAAATATAAAATATAAAATATAAAATATAAAATATAAAATATAAAATATAAAATATAAAATATAAAATATAAAATATAAAATATAAAATATAAAATATAAAATATAAAATATAAAATATAAAATATAAAATATAAAATATAAAATATAAAATATAAAATATAAAATATAAAATATAAAATATAAAATATAAAATATAAAATATAAAATATAAAATATAAAATATAAAATATAAAATATAAAATATAAAATATAAAATATAAAATATAAAATATAAAATATAAAATATAAAATATAAAATATAAAATATAAAATATAAAATATAAAATATAAAATATAAAATATAAAATATAAAATATAAAATATAAAATATAAAATATAAAATATAAAATATAAAATATAAAATATAAAATATAAAATATAAAATATAAAATATAAAATATAAAATATAAAATATAAAATATAAAATATAAAATATAAAATATAAAATATAAAATATAAAATATAAAATATAAAATATAAAATATAAAATATAAAATATAAAATATAAAATATAAAATATAAAATATAAAATATAAAATATAAAATATAAAATATAAAATATAAAATATAAAATATAAAATATAAAATATAAAATATAAAATATAAAATATAAAATATAAAATATAAAATATAAAATATAAAATATAAAATATAAAATATAAAATATAAAATATAAAATATAAAATATAAAATATAAAATATAAAATATAAAATATAAAATATAAAATATAAAATATAAAATATAAAATATAAAATATAAAATATAAAATATAAAATATAAAATATAAAATATAAAATATAAAATATAAAATATAAAATATAAAATATAAAATATAAAATATAAAATATAAAATATAAAATATAAAATATAAAATATAAAATATAAAGTATAAAGTATAAACTATAAATTAAGAAATACACGATGTTATTATTCAATATTGTTGTTTTGTTAAAAATATTAAATTTGTTTATGTGCTTATTGTGTCATGTTTAAAAAAAGTGTTGTTAAAAATTATATACATTATTAAAATATATAGAAATAATTCCAGAGATACTGGTTCAAAGTTGTAAAAAATGGCCCAAAAATCATTTTATGTGGTTGATTATATGTAAATATTTCCTGGACGAGAAAAGCTAGAAACCCCGTTGAAGTCTCGTTCTAAAGCAAATAAAACAATCTTTTTGTAAATTAAAGTCGTAACTTCTAAACTTGAACACGTGGCCAATGGTCACTATCCTTGTACTACAAATTTGATGTCCTTAAAAATTAAATTTTTTTCTACAGTAAAAGTTTCAATAATTCTTGAATATTTTTATAATTCTGACTTCTAAAAAGGCGTCAGTTTTATCATATTGAATCTAGTTTTGAGATATTGATATTGGGATATAGTTTTTACATTTTTAGAAAAATGTTATATATCTCAAAAACTAGGGACAATTTGATGAAACTGATTCCATTTTCGGAATCAACGTTACAAATATATTCACAAAGTATTGCAAATTTTACTGTTTATTCAATACAAAAAATAAAATTTTAGAAAATTATTTTTTAAAATATGATGTCATCAAAATACCATTGTATACAAAACAATTGAAATGATTTAAACATTATGAATAACTGAATAAAATAACCAAAGAATGGAAGTTAAATTAATTGATGACTAATTAAAGTCTGATAAACCAACAGAAATACTTGGTATTGGCTTGGTATTTTGCCGTTTAACATCAAATTTAGATATGGTATGTGTTGTGCGATTACTCGAGGGTAACTTGGGTGGCACGTGTAACTATAGCAGTTCTCCGGTGGTCATGCGTGTGCATGTCTGTCGCGACACACTTAAAAGAGGGTCTGTTTGATAGGGGTGTGAATGGTTCTTATTTATAGTGGTTGCTAAAAATGGAGCTACCAAAATATGAAATTAAATAATGAATTAACAATTTATAATGAAAATATGTAGAATGTATTATTAAATAATACATATAAATTAAATGACGTATGAGATGCAAACAAAAAAGAAAACTTAAGCCACAGCAAGGAACATCCTACCTAGGAAAAACGTACTCAAAGGACACGCGGTCACGGACCACGCAAAAGAGTAAATGGAAAATTGTGAAACACTCACAGGACGCGAAAATACGAAACCATTAGTTGAACGCATTTTTTAGTATATAGCGACACGCGGTAATTGGGTCAAACCGCATGTACACTTACACACAGAATACACACTCACAGGACACTCACTGAGGCAGTCCCACAGTCGACACAAAGCAGCTCCGTAACACGCACAGCCGACATGTCACTTGCATCCTTACGACCAGCGACCACCAGTGAAGTTCTGCGCGCGCTCTCTTTATTATTATTATTTGCGTTCGTGCTGCATACGTCGTCAGGACACGTTTTGTATTATCCTCGAAGACGCCGTGGAGCAAAGAGATGAAGGGATAAAGTTGCTGTTGGAAAAATTGTGGTTGAACGACGTTCGGTGCGACGTTCACGACGCCCGTCTGTCTCCCATTCCTTCCAATTCATATCCTTTCGTTTATTTGTTGGTCTACTTAAAAAGTCAAAGTGTCGCCAGCGGCATCACCAATATTGCTTTGATTTTCATTAGATGAACGATATTTCGGAAAATATTTAATAATCCCATGAAGCGCGCGTGGGAATTCGCCAATTTCGCCAAGATAGACGTGGGTGTGAGATAATCACGTGGGAGCGCTGACGCACGCTAAAAGTTCGTCACAGACAGGGAAATATGCGTCTGCAAGTGACAAGAGATGTATATAAATAAAGACCGATTTATGATTTTGGCAATTTTGAGAAGTCGCAACATAAAATAAGCGCACCTGAAGATTGCGGAAACGTATTTTAATTTTTTGGAATACAAACATGTGACTCAAAATTAGTATAAATTAGCATAAAATCGGCATAAGACTCTAAATCAAACACTTCTAAATCTACATAAAGTTTCAAACTTGTTATAACTGAAATTTTTGTGTACAATTATTTAATAAAAATTCAGTTTTGTATCAATTAAACTTAATATTGTTCACTGACAATACCAAAAGTACTGCTTTTCCCCAAAAATTAAAATTTACAACATAAAGAAAAAATAAATACCAAATGTAATTTATAGACTACAAATATTGACAAATTATTTATATTTATAGAAAATATTTTTTTAAAAAATAAGAGAATCACACCCAGTAATCAAATTTTCCAGGCCTTGCCAACAGAAGCCGTGCTAACATCCAATACACTTTCTGCCTCCACTGAAGCAAGTGTAATTCCAACACTGGACCAAAAATTACATTTGTGTGGTTGTTTATATTTAAATATCTCCTGAAGGATAAAAGCTAGAAACCCCCTTGAGGTCACGTTTTAAAGCTAATAAATCAAGCTTTTTGAAAATTAAAGTCGTATGTGGCGAACAGTCATTATCTTTGTACTTCAAATTTGATGTCCTTAAAAAGTACTATTTTTAAAATTCTGAAAAAATTTATAAATTTTGTTTGATTTAATTGAAATTTTCATTCCAAATTCAAGATGATATTTTGATGGCATCATATTTTAAAAAATATTGTTTAAAATTTGTATTTATTTTTAGTATTACAATTTTTTCTATATAATTCTTGAATATATTTGTAACTCTAATTTCTAAAAATGCGACAGTTTTACCATTGAATCTAGTTTTTGAGATATTAGGATATAAATTTAAAATTTTTTGAAAAATGTTATATATCCTTTTTTATCAGTTATCCAAATTTCATTGAAATCGAAGAATGTGAGTCCCAACCACTGCTGTGGAATGACCCATTTGGTGTGGAATGGCCCATGAGTCAACATAATGTTAAACCTGCCGTTCTTTGAGAAATGAATAGGGAAGTCCTGCAAACATAAGATTGCCCAATTTTTGTATGGAAAATTAGACAATCACGATTGATATTAAAATTATTTTGAAAATTGAGTCAAAAGTTGATTGTTTATTTAATCGTGTGATTCAGGCCATTTTTTTTTATTTGAAATAAAAATTTATTTGAAATAAAATTTCCGTTTGTTGGAGAACACATTAACCTCTGAGCTACGACCCTACATCACAAATGAACATATTAATGAACAAATGCATTATATTGTTTTCTAATTCTATAGACATATAATTTCATATATATGATGAAAGGTCGTTCATTACAGAACAAATTAATCGTATTAATAAGTAAATTGATAACAATGATGTACTTTTATTCTATATGAAATAATTTCATAAATATGATGAAAAATTCAGCATAATAATGAACATTATTATATGAACTATAAACCGGTTTCATTATTATGAATTTATTTATAAACAAAAAATGTCTGAACTTTAATTAATATAAATTTCATAATAAAAGATTTGCAAAAATATTCTCAGTATTTAAGACTTTTACCAGTGTAGATGGAGTTTCTCAATTTACGACTTTTGGGGCTCCCACAAGCATGTTCACTTGTGATGTCAACTTAAGTGATAACGGAAGTTGTAGCTGTTGCATACCCAATCTCCCGCCCATTTATGCCAAAGCTAAGATGTGGCACGTTTGAGGCACAAAACCGCACAAGCGTAAATTTGATAATCTGCGTTGTTAATAGAGCAACTTGCCCACTGAACAGAGGAGAAGAAGCCAAATACAAGAAACAGAAGAATACGAAGAGGCAACGAAGTGGGAACAACACAAATACATGCATCATGGCCACACACACTCGGAAATCTATAAAGATTGCGCCATTTGTTGCGGTGGTTATGGACGCAGGCGTTATATTGATTGACTTGCTTTGTGAAGGCGAAATATATATGTTTTGCAGTAAATAGTCAAAGATAATATATATATATATAAATTTGTTGTATAAGATGTCATTAACAACATGTGTGCAAAAACATTTAATTACAACAAATAAATGAAAATCCAATTAATATGTTGCAAGTATTGGCAGCAGGGGCAACAAAAATGAGTGGTAAAATAAATATAATTAACAAACTAGAAAATTCAAATTTTTCATTAAAAATTGATATGTTTTACTAAAAATAGTATTTAATTTTCAATAAAATTTTGATTATTCACTAAAATTCCATATTTTACTAATTGTTTTTTTTTTATTTAATTGCTACTAAAATTTTATTTTTTACATTAAAAATTCAGTTATCCCAACAAAACAAAATAAAATTTTCACTTACAATTCTAGAAATAAAATATTAATTTAAAATAAAAATGTTCACCCAAAATTAAAATTTGTTCATGCAAGTATCTTTCTATACGTTTCTCGGAAAATTACTGGCACTAGTGTCGCACAAAAAATACTCGCTAGCACCACCACCTATCGGCCATGGGACAAACACATTTTATACTACACTTGATAAATTCGAAAAGAATCATGAAATGCTGCAGTGAAATAAAACACACCTTGATGAAACATCAGTATTATTTTGTAGCAAAAGAAAATAAGAAAAAAGAAAATATTTAGAAAATCCATAAAAATAACAATAAAAGTTAAAAATGGTAAAAATAAAGTAATTTTTAATATTATAAGAAATAATGTTGACAACATTGCGGCATTAAAAATTGTTATTTTGAACGCAAAGAACAAAAAAAAAGTACTACGAATTTTTTGTTCATTTGCTACAGCGGTCTTTACAATGTTTACAGTAAGAATGTCAAAGGAATGCTTAAAAATTAAAACTGGGAATATCACCTAATAACCTATCGAAATTAATTGACAAATAAAATTGGGGAAATGCCAAGAGTATTTGAAAAAGAGAATGCGAATTTCTTTCTTGGTCTACTGTTACCCAAGACGACCCTTTGCCAAACGAATTAGGAACCTTTTTCCCACGACCATTATATCCCGGGCAATACTTTCCCATAAAATCATTCATTATTAATTTGATTACTATTACAATATACTTGAAATGACCGCATGCTCTTTTTCGTTCTTTAATATCATGTTAAGTATCTATACTTAAATGCATTTCTTTTATGATTTTCCACGCTTACCATTGTTACTGGATTACAGTATAATATAGTTTCCATTTCATTATTGTTGTCGTTATACGAAATGAGATTTTTATCGGCATATGGCACATGCCGTGCCATAAAAATGCAACACCAACTTCAAACTTGCAGGCGTACGAATTTGAATTTTATCTACGCGAAGCATCGATGCAAAATACATTAAAAATGAAAAATTATATTACGAATAATCCCCAATATAATTTATGGTGACACATTGAAATTAAGTTTCTGATTGATATGTTTTTTAATTGTATATTTATAATATAATTTAAAAAGAGACAGATAATATTATACAAAATAATTAATATATAAAAATAAAGTATAATATAAATAAAAATATTTATCAATGTGCACACTCACAAGAAATGTTAAAGTTCTATACGATTGGTAAAAATTTACCCTATTAGGGATTACTGCCATATCATGCTTGTCACGTAAATGGTCGGAATCTAACTAGAAAAAATAGAATGATCAGTTCCCGATCATGAACCTACTACAATTTTTATAAGGACATAACTTGAGATATTACACAAATGGCACTATTTGGTTTTCTATTCAAATACTTCAGTTTTTTTTTTTAAATGTTACCTTGATTCAAATACTTTTAGAAAATCCCACTAAATTGCTCTCGCTTTTTGGTTTTCCAATGCTGTCTTTAAATATATTTGATCTTTGCTTTTCAAATAATACTTCGGTAATAAATACTATTCACTTATTTTCCTTTAAAAGACTTCCTCCATACAGTTACTATCGATCTTTGCTTTTCAAATGTTGTGTTGATTCAAATACTTTCTAATTTGGTTTTTAAATGATATCTTGATTTGAATACTATTGTTTTCGAAAACTCAAATAAAATTCCTTGATCTAGTTAAAAGTCTTTCTCTTTGCTTTACAAATGCTACATTTGTTTTTTAAATACTGTATCGATTCAAATAATTTTTCTCTTTGTTTTTCAAATTCCAATTTCTTTTGGAAACTTGGATCAATTTCCTCGAGCAATTCTGTCTGTCTCGATTCAAAAAATTTCGATATTAGATTTTTCCAGTCATGTCTCCATTCAAACACTTTCACTCTTTACTTTATAAAAGATGTCTCGATTCAAATAGCAAATGTTATTTGTTTTCGGAAATTCACATTAAATGGCAGGGGTGATTCTGAAACACTTGATCTTTTAAAATGTTGTCAAATAATTTTACTCTTTACATTTGAATAACTCGCAGTTCTGAATTGTGAAATTAACCTTAAGGTATTCGTTGTCAAACGAATGCAAATAGCATAATTTCGATTCGCTTTTTTGGTAAATAATGAGAACAAGATAAAACCTTTCAGTAAATATTTTTTATTTTAAACCTTAAACATTTTAATGGCTATTTTTGGCATCATTTTATCCCAATAAAACAAATTCACTTTAAGGTAAAAAAAATATATATATTTTTGATGATTTTGTGGAATGTAACCATATGGTATGTTTTTAATAAAAATTTAAACAAATATTCAAATTAATCCATTCTACACTGAATGCACTATTATTTAATAAAAAAAAAATACACAAGAATAAATTACCATATTTTTTAAATAGAAGGAATACTAAAAATGGCCTAACGCCTAAATATGCAATTTTTCTTATTTTGCCCAAAATATCACCTCACAGTTCATAAGCATATCTCTTTATTAACTAAATGTACTTACACTACTCCCTCTTTCATCCTCCCTTTAACCTATAATCCTTTCTTACGATCAACACTGTGCATTACACGAATAGGGGGCATCTCCTGAGCGTTGGTTAATTTGTAAAAAAAAAAAACACCTGAATATGCAATTTTTCTTATTTTGCCCAAAATATCACCTCACAGTTCATAAGCATATCTCTTTATTAACTAAATGTACTTACCAATACAAAATAGATATCATAAACTATCAGTTAACTTATTTCTGTCGTAATATTATAGCAGAGAGCATTTAAAAAATGTCTTTGAAAGCTGTTAACAGGCAAATTAGAATTTAAAAAAATCAGTTTTTGACCTTTTAAGCCACTTGAGTGTTAATGCTATTTTTATGTGGCAAGAGCTGTTGCTACTTTATTTAATGTTGCTACTATTTTTGCTGATAGTGCTGTCGTTTTTCGTTATTATTACCACAAAATATAGTCAGAGTGGTTAAGAAGAAGAAGCCATTAAACAATTTTATTGCGCAGTCATTACTTTAAATGATTGTTTACCAACTTGAGAATTAAATTGAATGGTTACACTGTTGTTGTGCATAGTAAATGGTACATTTTTTTTAATTAAAAAGAAGATAATTTGTAAATAAAGCCAAGGGTTCAGTTGTAAAACTTTCTTTAATGCTGAAAAAAATTCTTACTAATCAAAATTTAAAATCATTTTTACAATGAGTGACTTTGGTTATGTTTCTCTTTATTTTTAATTTATTTCGTCTATGAATTACATATCTTACAGACTAACCGTTTAAAACTAAACTAAAATGTTACTTAAACTACAGTTCCTTTTTAAAAGCAAATTTGAACACAAATGAAAAATTATACGATATAGGACGCTAGCAAAATAATTATGTTAACGACAACATTTTTGGTTTTTCAAAATAACGAAAAGGGCGAATCTTAATATCAACTTGACAGAGACTCGGTTTAAGAATCTCATTATAAAATGAGTCTTAAAATCACTTTTAGGATGAGTCACATTTTATGTTAAGCTCTTTTTAAATAGGTTAAAGTAATTTTAGGCCAAATTAAAATATTTTGTGTGAGACTTAATTAAGGTTGGGTTCTATAGCTTAAAATTCATTCGTTGTTAATAAGCATGATTAATCATATATGTTGTACTTGAATCAACGGCTGTTGCTTTTTAAGGTTATTTGGTGAATGCTTGATGTAAGACCAAATGCTGTTCAAGCCCAGTTAATAAATTTCAGAAAAAGGCAACTATGTTTATTGTAACATAATGTGGCATTTAGAATAACTGAATGGTAGTAGAATAAAAGTAATAAAAATTAATGAAAAACGAAATAAAACATCAATTAAAAGTTATATTATGAAATTTTGTACAATATAAATATAAAGAATGTATTTGTTGTAGTTGATGTAACTATGAAGTTTTTTGAAATTTTTATATAAAGCATTTTTTAGATCGAAAAGGCCAATATTTATGTCAATTAGTACATTAAATATATTCACTGCGATAAACATATCGTCACTATCATGCCAAAGGGGCGAATGTGTAATTTTTAATATTTGCGTTTTTAATATGATAATATGAGGTTTTACTGATTCAATATTTACAATCAATTTGCTAAACATTTTTCGATAGTTGCTTTATTTGCTTTACACCACCATTTTAGTGTGTACCCATAAAATGTTATGGCAAAAATACGAAAAGATTCGCCCTTTTGGCATGACAAGAAGTTCAATTTTTCGAATTTTGCCATAACTTTTATTTGGCACAAGATAAAACAGTGGTGCGAAGGCATTAATTGTTTGTTGGCAAATTATTTTTAAACAATGATGCCAATCCATAGGTACTTTAAAATCAAACAATTAATGGTTTACATTACTATTTGATCTTGTACCCATGAAAAATTATGGTAAAAAAACAAAAATATTTGAGTTCTGGTCAGAATATAGCCACACGAAAAACGTATTTATAATGCAGTAAGTTGTCCAAATCAAAAGATATTTTATATACGTTATGCTAATTGATGAATAAACAAAATTAAAAAAATAATAATTTTTACACATTTTTAAAGCAATTCAAAATTTATAATTTGATTTCCCAACATTTTTAAAAATGCACTTCTCCCCTTTGGCATATTAGTGACGATATTATAATAATTATTTGGCGTAATAATGAAGAACCTAGTCCGAGTTCTCGTACCGATTACTTTATTACACGAGGAAAATTATTCGTAATCTGTGCGAATTATTTTGTTGATCATTTTGACGTATGATTTTCGTAAAATACACGAATATACATAATAAGTTTCTAATTTGCTTTGCAATTTTATTTGTATCTGATAAAAATTATATTCTCATATTACTCTCCAACTAAGGCAACTAGTACCAAGACGAATTTCCGATTTTCCCAAATTTTTCAGAGCCATTTCGTTGCAATTTTTTCGATTTTGCAAATTTGCTTATTTTTGCCACGGTAAGTATCCCTAAAGTCACTGATCGAATAACTATCTTTGAGCTGTCCTCAATCCCTTAATCAAAACCATTTTGTGATTAACGCTCACATTGATCTACCTATATTACTCCATTTCTTGGGTACTATCATTATGATTCTAACCCATATGACAATTTAAAAATCAGAAAAAAATCATATTCATGTTATGAAAAAAAAAACTATTTAAAATTCACACAAATCCAATGCTATATACTGTATATTTGCAAAAGTATTTTAAATTGTATCACTTCAATTAGCAGTTTACAATTATCGTCTCGTTACCCGTTCAATTTGTACTGAATCTCATTTGAATAACATGGCAACCCTTTCTCCCGCACATTCGCGCCCACAAAGTGTTCAACGACGACTACTCTCGAAGGCCTCCTTTTTAATGAAATTCCATCTAAAAGACGCAAATCGATTAAGATTAATAAACGGAGCGTGCTCAATGTTCCTTAATTTAAGCTCGGAGGCATAAAAAGAGTTGCCATATTAATTTACAAGAAGTAACGACAACTTTAAGAGAAACTTTTTATTAAGAGTTACTAAATAAAAATTAAAAAAATGCGAATTTGAGTGAAATCTAGATAATTTAAACCAAATTAGTGAAACGTAGTTCAAACGTAGTTTAAATTATGTCGCTATATGTTTAAAGCCAAACGTAAACCAAATTTGACGAAAAATATGTCGTTAATATGCGTCATGTATCCACTTTCAATGTGGTTCAACAAAGTCCATTCGTTTAAATACGAATATTGTATGATTTATTTTAATTCAATAAATTAATTCTGTGTGGTTCTTTTCTGGTTTTTATTAACATCCGCATTTTTTTGTTTACATTTTTATGATACATTTTAAGCGATATATTTTTTTTTCTTTATTTATATGTAAAAAGTTGAGTAAATTTTATACATATTAAGAACTTCTACGTCATACCGATGTCAATTTACACAGAACCAGTTACAAAAACTGGATATATATACAGTTCTGTGCATATTAATAATAGTGGTCTTCTATAAATTATGTTATCGCCTTTTTTATCGCCTTGTGATTTAAGAACAACAAAAACTTTTTAGTATTTACATATATTAGATATTTCTGATTAAAATGAAGTATAAGTCTACTATATTTTTAACACATTTTAAATAATTAGTTTAACTTTTGTATGCGAGTTTTGAATGTTATTTTGAAAAATAATATGTTACTAAATCGAAATACTGTTATAAAGTTACTGAATTTAAAGTATTAGAGAAATTAAGTGGAACTTTATTGTAAAATATTCGATATATTTGGTTGAATGAATATAGTAGCTACAAAACGTTGATCTAGTGAAACCCAAAAAATCCTTAAAACTATATCCTGGACAAAATAATCTTTACAAATTGTTCAAAATTATCAAGAATAATGGTAATTGCTTAAATAAAAATTGAATCAATACAAAAAAAAACATGAAACAAAATATATCAAAAATTAACTTGTTTGAAGTTGACATATGATTTGAGTAACTTATTCTATGGCAGACATCAATGTAAATAAAAGTCTTAGTATGCAGATCGATAGATTAACTATTAAAGAACAACTCATATAATAACTATTTTCTGGGAGAAGATCACAAATAAAATTTCAGACGTAGCAAAATATTACAAGAAATCATAAGTTTCCTCATGACTATTTGTCTGGATCATTAGTGTAATTTAGTATGTCTAATAGCTTAAATATGCATGTACAGTTTCCCAGTATGTTTATTAAACAGTTTTTTAATTTATTAAAGAATAGGAAATGGCAATATATTTGCACAATATGCCAGACTGACAGTCATGAAGAATCTTATGATTTTTGTAATATTTTGTTAAGTCTTAAGAATTATATATGATATTCTCACAGAAAAAAGTTATTCTATTAATTATTCTTTAATGGTTAATATATCAATCTACATACTAAGACATTTATCATACCCAATCCAATATATATAACAGTCAATTAAATAAAATGAAATTATACTATTATCTGATTTTTATAATTATAAAGACAATTCATAATTATAATGACATATTTCATATAACTTAATATTACATTCTAAATTTGTCCAAATAAAATAAAGATGAAACAAGTTCAATTATATTTTTATTAGGATTTTCTAATAGTTTTCAGTTAAATTCATAAATAAATCCAATCTAAACCACCATAAAATATCCTTCTATAAATCTTAGGTTGTTTTGATAAATATCCAAAAATAAAATTGTTGCATTTTGTAAGTTTTTATAATACTTTATTATTGTTGGCAGGCTGTGGGGCAAATAGACAGACAGCTATATAAGACCTATGGCTTCTGGTTCATGTTAGTGTGACTAGCAGCCGGCAAACTACAGAACCCAAGTTAGCAAAAAAAAAAAAATATATAACATCTAAATGTCAAGGGTGCTCATATTGAAATAAATTGGAAATGGTAAAAATAAAAAAACAACAGTTGCAGAAAAATCAAGCGCTAAAGTAGGGCGCATGTTATACCATATACTAGCTAGTATATGACTAAATGTAACCTTATTAACAAAAAGGTAAAAAAAGGAAGGTGCCAAAAAAAAAAACACAAACACTAACTTACGAAGCGCAAAAATGGGGTCGAGAAGACATGGGTTTTTATTTGACGTTTATTATGCAGAACCTTAATTTGGGGGTATTTTAACATATGTTTGTAATATGTATTATATGAGTAAGAAATTGTAATATAAAAAGAGTAATATATGAAGGCAAAATAAAAAAAAATATATTTTTGTTACAGAGTATATGGTAGTATTTGGAATGGGGGAGGCTCGAAGGATGAGTAGGAGTGGCAGGCAGTAGGGTAGAGTAGAAAAGGAAAAATCGATTTTTGGCGTGTAGGAAAATGGAAAAATTTAAAAAACAGAAAAACGCCGATAAATTTCACAAAATATATTATTCTAATTTTGGATAATATATTTAAATTATTTAAATTTATTTAAAAACATTATTTTACAAACCTTCGAAATGTTGGCAGTACTCTGAAACTACTGCAGCTGCTTTTAAAATGGAATTGGTATTTTTAATATTAAAATTTGTATATAAACTTTTAAATTTCTGCTAGAATGATACAACTTCAATGCAATTACCAATATTATTACACAATCACGTAAACTTAAATTTTTTCCACTAGAGCTGCGCGACTTTCGCTAAACTTCACTTGAAACTTCATGGCAACCGCAGCCCCACTTTTTATATACGTTTTACTTTTATTTGATTTATTTATTACATATTTTAAGTACTTGATTTGTAGCACATAAACATTTCCACAACACTTCAAAATAAATTTTTCGAAAACATTTTTTTCGTTTCGCAAAGAACACGTCAAAACATTTATAAATTTTTATAATTTTATTACTTGTTTCTTGGAAGTTAAGACGGCCCCCCAAAAAAAGTCTGTCGTCGTCGTCAGCACACAACTGTTTTCTCGCACGGCGCGTTGCCAACTGTTGGCAAATGTCGCAAACACAACTTCGTTGCCAGCCGGTCGGGTGCTGTTGAAGTTTAATTCTGCGCACGCCCAGAGTTGCCGTTTCTTCTGTATTAACTTTGTAACTATGATTTAATAATAATCCTAAACTAAATTAACTCCTTATGCAAAGTTAATTTTCACTTAAATTTCCGAGATGTTTTGATTTATATTCTTACAAAAAATAAATACATTTTTTCTCCAAGTCGACTACGAATTTTGTATATTTTAATTGTAGAAATGAATCATTCTCATCATTTGGTCTTATTGAGTAGAAATTCGATATAAAAAGAAATAATATACCGCGATTTTATATGATATATGGCATTACTTAAAAGCGAGACAGACTCATAGAGTAGTTTCTGAATATTATGTAAAATTGATTTGAAATAAGTTAAACATAAATTTAGTTTATTTTAAAGAAATTTTTTCTTAAAACATTTCTTTATTAAAAAATGTCTACGTAATATAATCAAGTTCAATTTCCTTTTAATATTTGCAACGGCAACACTGAAACGACGGCCGTCGCTCTTTTGTTTGTCGTTGCAAAAAGTGAGAAAATGAGAAGATAAATTTTCTAAATTTGCAGAATTACGCGATGTTTTGCAGAATTACGCTGTACTTTGCAGAATATAGCAATACTTTGCATAATTTTTCAATACATTTCCTGTACTTTGCAGAGATTTTTAATGTGATGGTGCATATGAACATGTACTAAAAATTTGAGATTTTTGTATAACAAAATGTATATACAAAAATCCGAAATCGACATTCAAAACAGATATAAATGGTTTCACATTTGTGTGGTTGTGTATATTTAAATATTTCCGAAAACGAGAAAAGATAGAAACCGTTGAGGTCTCGTTTTAAAGCTAAAAAACCAGCTTTTTGAAATTTAAAGTCGTAACTTCTAAACTTGATCATGTGGCGAATGATCATTATCCTTGTTGTTTGATTTAATATAAATGTTCATGCTAAATTCCAAGATGGTATTTTGATGGTATCATATTTTTAAAAAATAAATTTCTAAAAAAATGGTGTCAATTTGCGAAGCACACTGCAAATTTTTTAATTTTTCAGAAACAGAAATTAGGGAATCGCAATTAAAAACGACGTCACTGGTTCTGATCTCCAACTGCTTCGAATACAAAATGCGGCGCACATGCCACTGATTACAACAACATCATTATAAACAACAACAAAATTCAACAACACAAAACAAAAAAAAAATACAAAAACAACTCAATATTCGCAACTGTTAAAATATAAAATTATTCCATAAAAGTTCATTGAAGTTTCAATGGCAACGAAATATGAAAAAAAAAAACAACGACGTGGAGAGTGGGATTCTGTTTGAGCGGAGAAAAAAGCAAAATTAGAGTAACAAATGCTAACCGCATATGTAGAAGAGAATACGAGAGAGAGAGAGAGAAAGCAACTTGCCTTTCATCTATAAGACCCCTTTTTTCAAATATATAAGAGTCATTCAACACCAAATCTACCAAAAAAGTCAAATTTGAAATTTTAGCTTTTCGATTTTACTGAAATTTAGGAAACTCATAGAGAGTTTTGAGATATGCATTCAAGTTACAGAAACTGGTTCAAAATCAAATTTTTATAATTGTATATTTAAATATCTTCTGAACGTGAAATTGTTTAAGTCATGTTTTAAAGATAATAAAACAAAATTTTCGAAACTGTTAGTCTTAACTTTTAAACTTGAACATGTAGCCAATGACAATTATACTTGCTCTTCAAATTTTATGTCTTTAAAAAGTGCTATTTTTATAATAAAAAAATAAATTTTTAGTACAAAATTTAATTTTTAATGGAAACATAATTTTTTTTTAGATAAAGAAAATAATTCTTTGTAAATATTTGAATATTAATTAGGAAATTAAGTGAAAATTTGAATATTTTGTAATAAATAAAATGTTTAGTTAAGTGAAAACTTTTAAGTTTAGTTTATTTATTGGGAACATTTAATTTTTAAATTTTGAATTTTTGGATTTTTTTTTTAATTCTTACTGAAAATTTGAATTTTTACGGAGAAATCAATTTTTAGTGAAAATTTGATTTTTTACGGAGAAATCATTTTTTAGTGAAAATTGAAATTGGCAACACTCACCGCGCATTTAAAATTTCTTCAACCAGCGTTGCCAATAATTTAACAAATATCGTCCTTGTTGGTCCTCAACATTTGATTTGTTACCATAGTTACCTATTTTACCGTTTAATAAACAAAACAAAAACCTTTAACAAAAAATAAAAATTTTAGAGAATTTACTAAACATTTAAAAAATTAAATAAAACAAAAATATAAAATAATATAAGATTATTCCAAATTATTTAAAAATACGATCATAATTTTTCAAAATTTTTATTATAAAAAAAATACTAAAAATGTTTGATAAGTCTGATAAAGTCAATGATAAACAAGAAACCATACAAGACATAGCCATGAAACTGGTGGAGGAGCAGCTGCGTCTGCTGCAAACGGAAAGTGGCCCAAAGGAACGAACCGTCTTCGTGCTGGGTAGCAAGGGCGTGGTAGGTTTAAAACCTTTATATTTTCCCATTATTTCCACATTACCATATATTATATGATATGTATTAATATGATTTAATATGAAACTGAACGAAAATTGTGAAAAAAATTTACTGGAAAATAACCAATTTCTGAACTTTAAAAATTATACGGGAATATTCTGAAATTTACTTTCGAACGAAAACAAAATATTTTACAAAAAAATCGAATTGAATTCGTATCGAAGTTTTTATCGGATTGAATTCGATTGAAATATCTGTTTTGTATTGAAAAAACAAATTCTGGAACAACAAGAACAAATTCGAACGAATTTAAATAAAAATACGATTTCGGTCGGAAATTGGAACATGTCGGGAACTTAGTTTAAAAATACATTCTATACTTATATTAAAATGTAATTTAACCTCATTGATATGATCTCTAAAACGACGATTTAATATTAGAGAATTTGAATCATTTAGAGATATTCTTTTTATATTTAGGGCAAATCCAGCGTAATCAATATATTCTTCGATCGCGAGGAGAACTCACGTCCCACCTTGGCCCTCGAGTATTCGTATGGACGTCGCTCCAGTCCCTCGCAAAATGGCCATAAGCATGTGCTAAATGTCTGGGAACTCGGTTCACTGGAAAATTCCGAACATCTCTTGGAGGTGCCATTGCGCACACATGGCGTTTCCACTTTTGCGGCCATCATAATGCTGGATCTGTCGCAGCCTCAACGTCTGTGGTTGGACCTTGATGTGGCCTATAAGGGCCTGCAGCAGACTTGTCAAAAAATGTTGAGTGCCAGCGAGTGGACGCGTTACCGTGAGCGTGCTATGGAACGTGTGAAAAAGGAACATGTAGATCTGCCGACGTTAGACCTGATGCCGTTTCCGGTGATTATAGTAGGAGGCAAATATGATCAGTTCATGAATTTTGGTAAGTGACGAACAAATGGTAACGTGACTATTATATTAGATAATGATACGGACGAAACAAGAAAATTCCAAGTACCACTCGATCTCGTTATGTTATTCGGAGCACGAACAAAAATTAGTTTGCTACACTAGTCGAGAAGAGTTTCGTACAGTAGACCGATTCTTTTTAAATGTTTAATATCTAAAGCAATTTTTTTTTAAAATAGGAAAATATTCGTTATGTTTTGAATATGTTCATAAAAATACACGCATAGAAATATATTGTTATAATTTATATTTATATATTTATAATTTATATATAAATTATAAAATTGTCTAAATTAATTAAAAAGTTAAATTATACATAAATCCTTTGAGAAATAAGGCTACATATTAGCATGATATATAGAATAAGGTAGCACAATTTACCAGAATCCCTACCACATGAATAGTATTAAACCATAAGCAAATCAGGATATTACTGAATGTACTAGATAGATAGATCTTATTAGATCGAAGTGCAATAACACGCTATAAATAATAAAAATAATCAAGATCTGATCATGTATGTCCTGTAAGTGGCTAGGCTATGACAAGGATATAATTTAAAGATCAGTTCCTGAATATAATTTTTACTAGGAATACTTTTAATAAAAATGTTTTCCTTTCTAATAATTACTGGCTAGATCCCGCTCTCAAGAAACACATCTGCCGTTGTCTGCGCGCAATGGCTCATCTCATAGGAGCCAGTCTTCTGTTCTATTCCAATAAAATACCAAAGCTCGCGAAGACCCTACGAGACACCATTTCTCATTTGGGGTTTGGCAGTCCCTCGCAACCGTTTCGTGCCTTTAATGTCGACTATAATGATGCGATATCCGTATGGTTTGGCACCGACTCGTGGGAACGCATTGGCTTGGGTCACAATATGAGCGTGGAACTCATTGGCTCACAGCTGGACGTAGATGTGCCCCAAGTAAAGCTAATCGCAGATGAGTCACCGAAGGTGGATCCCGCAAAGGATGCCGGTTTTCGCGAGAGCATTATCGATGAAATGCGTGCACAAAAGGATGAAGAGCTCAAGACGATCGTACGGGAGTCACAGGTGCGCGGACAATTCGAAAGTGTGGCAACATAGTGAGAATTTAAATATTTTACTTTAAAAATTATAGCACAAATAAAACATGTTTAAATAATGGTTGTGCTGTTTTATGTGTTACCAAGACTGATGTAACAGTTATTACCGGTTTTATTATGAAAAATAAAGATATTCGATTAAATTTGCATTATGAAATTAAGTAACAGATTACAATATCAAAGACAACTTACTACTCTTTACTTGGTGTTTAAACATTTTAGGAAAAATCGTTTCAGTAAGATCAGCTTAAAAGAGCGTAGCCATCTGCAGATAACTTTTTTTTATTGTTATTATACTTTCCATAAATACACTCTGAAAAAAATATTACATGAAGTACAGTGGTACAGTCATTGATTTTATGGTTCATTTTGTTTTTAAATCAAACGTTTTCTAATTAATTAAATAGTATTCAAAAAAATTCAGTAGATACCATTAATTTTAATTATTAATAGAATAATTACTATTTTTTTGTAATGGTTTCCTCCTATAATATTACCGTTGAAAATATTCAGATGACTTGACTGTAGCTAGTTTGCGAACAGTATTTTTTGACCACTTTCTTTCGGTTTTTAAAATGCGTTTTTAAAATTGTTTTTAAAATGCGAAATTTTGGTGTTCCATGTAAAAGAATAAATAAAACTACAATAGGTTAAAATTAATTTTAAGTCATAAAAGACTTCGGATTATTAGCTAACGTGTTAATAGTTTAGCGATCAGGAAGAAAAGAGACAATTTTTACATAGTAATTTTGACAGATGGAAGATTTAAAAATAAGTACTTTAGTATTTAATAGTTGGTAACAAGTTGCAATGTGAATATATTTAAAACTTCAGTGCTTCTTAAACTAATAACTTGGTATTAATTTTGCTTTTTGACATAACCCATTTTATAACCATTTGTTTGTCTTCTGCCTCATTTATTATGATAATATCCGATTAGAGCCAATACTGTGATTTTTTGATAATAGAAAAATTCTTCATTGAATTGCGTTATTTGTATACAAAAGATCTATATAAATTGATACATATTTTATTCCTCATATTTGATTGAATTATTTTTTTTATTCTTTTCTACCTTTAATGTTGGATTATTGCACTGGGTTAATATCGTCACCAAAGAGGCGAATGTGCATTTTTAAAAATGTTGGAATTATTTTTTTCAATTTTTTTTGTTATTTTGGTTTATTTATCTATTAGCATAACGTATTAAAAAGGAAGAAATCATCAGTTTTGAAGATGTGATACCATAGGAAAGGTAATTTAATTGTCTTAAATTTGAGTATTAAGTAGATATTCATTTATCAACAAATTATACTTTATAATCAATTTTCTTGATTAGGATATGGCTGTAATGTGTATTTTTCTTTCATTTAATTTAATTAAGAAATAATAAAAAAAAATTAATTAATAAAAAAAAATTGAATACCAATACTTTTTCGATTTAAAAAAATACGAGGAAAAAATATTCAATCTATCAGTCAGTTAAATCAAAGTCTCAATTTAATTTTGAAAAATTTTATTTTTATTTATATTTAAATTGTATGTTTTATAATTTGATGTAAATTTAAGCTAATTTACAAATAAATATTTAATAATAATTGAAATTTGTATAGCGTTACAAAATGCATTACAATTATTTAAGAGCGCTTGGTAACAAATTGAATACAACAATTTTAACAAAACATGTTTTTGATTTTATATAATATGACTATTCTATTTCAAATACAAATATCTTGAAAACTACTAGGAGTGCTGCAATTTTCTTTAAAAGTCATGTTTGTAAAAGAAAAGTTAAGTACAAACTAAGAAGCAGTGTTTTATATATATATATATATATATATATATATATATATATATATATATATATATATATATATATATATATGTATATATATATATATATATATATATATATATATATATATATATATATATAAATATAATACACTGATTATGATGTCTGCCATCTTTTTGTGACAGAATTCGATTTTTCAATATAAATGCATTTAATCGAATTTAATGCGATCATAATCTCTAAAAAAAATTTAATTCGATTTTCGTTGTCACATATATATTAATTTTCATCGATAGACAATTTCAGAACCTTCCTGTATAATGTTAAAATCGGAGTTTAAATCTAGACATTTTTTAATACTGAACTTTAAAACTAAGAAGCAGTGTTTTATATATATATATATATATATATATATATATATATATATATATATATATGTATATATATATATATATATATATATATATATATATATATAAATATAATACACTGATTATGATGTCTGCCATCTTTTTGTGACAGAATTCGATTTTTCAATATAAATGCATTTAATCGAATTTAATGCGATCATAATCTCTATATATATATATATATATATATATATATATATATATATATATATATATATAAATATAATACACTGATTATGATGTCTGCCATCTTTTTGTGACAGAATTCGATTTTTCAATATAAATGCATTTAATCGAATTTAATGCGATCATAATCTCTAAAAAAAATTTAATTCGATTTTCGTTGTCACATATATATTAATTTTCATCGATAGACAATTTCAGAACCTTCCTGTATAATGTTAAAATCGGAGTTTAAATCTAGACATTTTTTAATACTGAACTTTAAAACTGAAAGAAGTGTTGTAATCTTTCTAAGGTAAAGAAACATTTTAAATGCAATCTATTTTATGGTTGAATTTTTTTAAACTTAGAAACCATTTTAAAAAAGAATTTCTGGTTTAAAAATATTTTAACTTTGAAATGTTGTACGTTTAAAATAGTATTACGATTTAAAAATGTAGTAAACAATTTTGAAACAATTTTTAATATTATGAAACGTCTCTATTACTTAAAAATTGTTTTGAAACTTGTTAGTAGTTTTCGGGATATACATAATTTTGAAGGTTAAATAGGAAGTTTAAATCTTGCAATTAGTAAGCTTCCCTTTAACATATTTCAGGTTATAAACAGTTTCAATCTTTGAAACTGTTTAAATGTTAGAAATAGTTTTAAGGACAAGAAACGTCTCTCTAAATTTTAATTCATTTTTATCTTTCATAAGTTTTAAGGTCAGAAACATTGTTGAGGTGAGATACATTTTTTAGGTCAAAAACGGTTTTATGTTACGAAATGTTTTAATTTTAAACCCAACAGAAAACAGTTTTAAAATTAAAATACTATTCACTGTATTTTTAATATTATAAACATTTCTAGGTTATACCTATTATTTCAAATAATTTAAAACATTTTTATAGCTGAAAAAATTGAATTACCTTCTATTATAAACTACAGAATGCGTTAGTTTTTTTTTTTATTTATTGTATTGTAATTATTAACTATTTTAATATTTATCGATACTGACAGTTTTGTTATTACGATAATGTTATTTTGAACGAATTGAGCTGCTTTAAAACGGAAGCTGCCTGGATATAGAACAAAATGCCGCCTGCTCTTAAAGTTGCATGGAATTTAAATAGTTTCTTCAAAATTTCAGACATAACTAAGACTTAATTTGATAGACAGAGCGTAAAACAAATTCTGGTTGAACCAGTTGTATTAGGAATTTTAGCAAATTTAAAAACTTAAACCATTTTTTCTTCTACTTCTTGTAATTAATTAAACAACAATAAACTTAAAGCTAAGCCAGGAAAACAAACATGTACTTAAATGGATACAAAAACAATATATGTGTCTAGGAAACATAAAAAGTGAAACAATGCCGCTCTAGAAAATCCATATATGCTCCAGAATTGCGTTGCTCAGTTCCTCTGGCGGCAGCGCCTTCAGCGTCCGCAACGTCTCCATGTAGAAGGTCAACTCGGAGGTGACGACGCCATGCTGCGGCCCGCCATTGTTAATGATATTGTGCAGCAGTAGTTGCTCCCTCAGTTTATCCTTGAAATTGCGATGCACAACGCCGTAGATAATGTGTATCTGCTGCTCGGGCAATATCGGCGCAATGGCCTCGTGCAGCTTCACCAGATGCCGTGAGATATTGCGAAACGCCTGCGACGGTATTGGCGGACGTGCGTCCCACTGCTCCAGTTGCATGATGACGCGCTCATTGACAATGCCATAGATTTTATGTTCGATTTCCTTAATGTGTCCGTGAAAATCTTTGCTAATTGAATCGTAGCCGCTGACGGCACCGGCATCGAGTGACTGAAAATGCGCTTTAATCTTGGGCAACAGCCAGAGCACCAGCTGCAGCGCACGCGAGACCAAGGCGAGGTTTGTGCTTGTGATAGTCTTAAGTCCGGCGACACGCATAGCGCCAGCGCCTATTATCAGCTGACACGAGCGTGAGTTAAAGGTGCGTAGCAGATCGACAACATTTCGCGACAAGTAGCCGGCTACAATGGGCAGCCGTAGCGCACAGCGACAATATTCGCTGAGCATTTGCACGAGCAGCAAAGCGGCACCCACAAGACTGAAAGGTTTGCCTTCAACCAGCAACACTGGATTGGGTGGTGGCGAGGTAATGGCGATGCCATTATGATTGCTGCTGTTGTTGTAAGATGTTGCGATGTGTGGTTGGTGCTGTTGGGCGCCATTGAGCAACGTCTCGGCCGCCGCACTTTTGCCTTGCGTCGCAAAGTCCTGCATGGCCATGCGTTCTATGATCTTCTGAAACTCATTCGGAATGTCGACCTGGCGCCAGCGCTCCGAGTCGAGCAACAGCGCCAGTTTTTGCTTGCGTTCGCTGTGGAAGCGATTGGCGAAACGGGATGCCTGGACCTTGACAGCGACCTGGCGGGGGACACACAACATAATTATATTTTATTATTTATTCATTTGTTTTCTTTTAATATTTTAAATATTTAATTTATTGTTTTACAACTTCTACAATTTTAATATTTTTTATTCTTAAAAATTACTTATTTTTACAAAGACTATTTACAATTAACTAGTACTTTTTACAAATACATTTTTCTACTACTTTTTACTTTACATTTTCTACTACTTTTTATGTTGAAATTAGCTGCGTTTTTTCATAATTTAAATTTGAGCCGGAACATATTTTATACGCAAAACAAAAACAAATTTGAGCTAGATAGATTTCTGGTGTAGTTCAACGTAAAACTTCAAACAAATTCCGGATGGGGTTGTTTAGTCACTTGAAATGTGTTTAGTCAGTACACATTTAATTGCTGAATGTAGCTGACAACATTTATCAATATAAATGGCAGAGACAAATGTCATATGGTATCAAAAACATAAACCTTATTTGATTGATTTTGTATCTTGTCGCTAGAAAAGGTTTGTGTATCATATTATTTGAGCGATATCGTTTTTTTCAAAACTGCTTTGATCCGAAACAAAAAAATTATGAAAAAAAAAACGCAGCTAATTTGGCGACGAACAAAATATTTCGCGAGCCAAATGATTTAACTTTTAGCAAAATTCAGCTCTTTAGATCCCAATTTTCGTACCCTGATTTATAACAAACTTTGTCTACTACTTTGTAATTGTAATATATATTAAAAATTTATAAATTTTAAAATTACCTTCAATGGCACACTGGACGCTCCGCAGATCTCTTCGCAAGCCTCGCTAAACTCATCCACAATCGCGGTCAGTTGCTCAATTTCTTCCGCGGTAGCCACCGCGCGCTCCAGACTTTGCGTCGACACCAGATTGGCGCAGCGCTCGTGACAATAGTTGCAAACGGCCGTTAGCAATTCCTGCAGCTGTTGCTGCACCTGCCCATACGCACCCACATCGAGAAATGCTTCCGAATCGATAAGATTGACCGCAGCAGTTTCCTGCTGCTGGTGTGTGCCACAACGTCCAGCGGCTGCATCCGCCGTCTGCAACATAATCGTAGTCACGGCTTTGATGCGCTGCAGCACCGTTAGCAGTGCCACGGTGGCCTTTTGCAACAACGCAATCCATTCGCTAAGCGACAAGGACTGCGCCTCCTCCCCGGCGCCCGTCAAACAGATTTCAGCATCGCTAGAGGCGATCACTTCGATGACCAGTTGCTTTATTATGGCGCGTATCGTGACTATGCATTCCTCCTTGTAGGTGGCAACAAAATTGAAGTTATGCTTGCGTAGCAGTCCCATCACGATGCATACCAATTTGTCCTCCTCGGCGGTGACACTGTCAGTTTCGTTGAGTACGTCGTTTAGCGGTCGATTAAGGTCGGCGGTGGCATAGCGCTCAAATTCCGTGGTCAGCATTTTGTCGATTAGCTTTTCCATTTCGGTCAGCTGCATCGGCAGATGCTTGAAGCAATGAACGCCGATCAGTTCCTGGGTGAGGATCTCCTGCGTGGTGCCTGCAAGGGAGAGTGGAAGATTAAAAAATATTAAACAATTTTTACATTTGCACTATATTTATTTTTTAATCATATTTCTAAAAAAATGTCCAAATAAAAATTATTTTTAATTTTTACTTAATACATTTTTCTACAATATTTTATTACTTTTTTCATTACTTCTACATATTTTATGCTACACAATTATTTTCAATACTTCCATTTTTCTTTTGCCATTTACTATTTCTTCTAGTTTTAACTATTTAAACCTTTCTATCAATTTATTTATTAAGGATAAATAAAATATATTATTTTAATTACAAAATTGAAACACTAAAATCAGAATATTCACCAATCAAATCCAGTGCCGCCACATAATCCTGCGTGCCCAGTAGCAACTGCAGCATCGGTTGTGTTTTATGCACCGTCGCCATGAGGCACAGTTTGTCCAGCGTGTTCTCGTAGTTCTGGCGACGCTGTGCGAAGCGCATAACGCGAAACGAATCGACAACCGCGGACGCGTGCAACGACTGCAATGAGGCGCGCAGTTCACGCACATTTTGTGTTGCCTGCTGCATCTCCGCCATGATGGCATCCTGCGTGGTCATTGCGTGAAAGAAGGCGCCCGACTTCTGCGACACCTGACGCGCGATACGCACTTCAACAATGTCCAGATAATGCGACAATTGCTCTTGCAGCATTCGCCCAGATTGTTTGCTCTGTTCCGATGCTTGTCCAACGCCGGGAAAAACTTGCGCAAAGGTGGAGGCATGATTCAGATTAAGATTGGCTTTTAGAAAAATGTCGGGTATGTCGTTGAGGCTGCCCTCGTGCAGTGGTGTTGCTGTTTTCTGCTGCTGCTCACGTTCGGCAAGAGCCACTGGTGTTGCTTGGGTGCTAAGACGCTGATGTCGCCTGAAACGCTTGCCTATTTTTGCAACATACTTCTCAAAGTCTGCATAGCTGATGTCTGGCAGACGTGACGTCGGTGCTATGTGCGTCTTTTCGACAAATGAATCGCCCCACTTTTTGGTGAAGAGGTTGCTCTGTTTGCCGCGCGACGGATCGTTGAGCACGGCGGGCAAGTTCTGCGCCGCCGAGAAGACCGACCACTCGGGTGGTAGTTCTTTGCCCATTTGGTTGACGTGGTACTTGGCGACGTGCGTCTCGTAGTCACGATCGGAGACGCCGTCCAGCGGCAGCGATGGACAGACGCCGTTAAACCCGTAGCGACATACGTAGGAACCACCTTCGCGCGTGCAGTGACGATCGCGCAAATGCCTGAAGGGTTAGAATAACATTTTATCATTGAATAGAATTAATTGGCATTGACCTACTTGACAAAGTCGGCGGATGATTTAAAGAACTCTCGTGCACAGTAGTAACATGTTTCCCAACAATGAGATGACGGCGGCTCTTTGCTGGTTGACGTCGATAATGACGACGCCGCAACTGCACTACTTCGTCGCTGCTTCGCGTCGTGCGTGATTCCGTTCACCTCGTCCTTGTTGCTGATTTGTGAAGCTGTTGCTGCTGTCGCCATAACACATGCTCCTCACTTTGGTTGCACTATAAAATATTCACGATTCCTTTAAATTTGTATTTGTTTTTATTTTTCCCTTCAACTTTTTTTTTTTATCTTGAGTAAATATTTGTTTTTTTTTATTCCTGACACGCTGCACTTCTTTGGTTTGGATTTGCTACACTTTCACTCAAAATTTTATAGATTAATTCAATCGCATTGATTGCCGCATCACTTGATCTACAATTAATTTACACTATTTAATTAATTAGATAAGTTTTTTATAGTTTTCACAAATTGTCCACAACAGCATACGACAAAAAATTTTCATCATCGGACAGGGACAGGGAAATGGAAATGTCAGTGTACGTCAGACGAGCCCAAAGCAGAATTGATGACAATCGATGCTTTTTATGCAGTGTTGTCACCCTCTCACAATTGTGGTAGAAATACCAGTTTTTCGGATCTTTTATATTTTTACAACGGAGGGTTTAAAATCTACCATTTTTTTTAGTTATGTAAAATTTCTAATGTTCCTAAAAATTATCAAACTCAAATCAGAATATTTGACGGATCTTAAAAATAACTATAGATTTGGAATCGTGAGAAAATTGCCTTTCATTTAAGTACCCATATGTACTTTTAAGTGGGTGCAGCAGTTTTTGATTTTATTATTTTTAATTTTGTTATTTTTCTTTTGCAAAAATAAATCGCATGACAATTTTTTTTTTTAAATTTCACTTCGGCTTGTAAAGTGAACTTTAGCCGTGAAATCTACCACTTTTTGCCGAAACTACAATAATTATAATTTGAAGTGACAACACTGATTTTATGACGAAAGTATGAGGCATAAAGCAGAATTGATGACAATCGATGCGCTTTTGACGAAAAAAAATCAAAAACAAAAGGAAATTGATGACAATCGAGTTGTTTTTTTTTAACAAAAAATGGAATTAAAACAAAGTAAACAGTTTTATTATTTTTCAAGATAAAAAGAAAATAAATATAAGATAAGCTGAGCTTTGCGCAAAATTACTCAAGAATGTGTGCGCGTAACAAAAGCTGGACCTTTTTCAGCGGAGTCGATGATTAAGAAACTGTTGTTGATAAGAATGAAACAAATCGGATGCAAACATTTCAAGAATTCCGCGCTTAGTTTTTATTGAACACAATCGCCTGAAGAAGGCGCCAGCAAAATTATAAACTGGGAAATTAACTTGAAGAACAACGAGAGAAATCAATGAAGTGGCGTTTCGCAAAAACCCTCCGGTTGCAGCTGTTGTTGGGCGGCTGCCTGTTGGTCACGTTGTTGGTAGTGTGGACTAACAACAGCTACAAGGTATTTTTTTTATAATTAAACTAAAAAAATATATATTTTCTTAATATTAAAATAACTTTTAAAATATTTTTAGGCGACAAAACAGACAACATTGTTGCGTTTTAAAGGTGCAGCACCACCGGCGACGCCGCCCATTGTAGTCTGGTGGACACCTCTGCTGAAGAACTATCATAAGACGCGGCAGTGTGGCTTCCACAGTTGCACTTTCAGTGTGCGACGTGATTTGCAGGCGAAGGCAAAGGTTGGTCGGTTTTTTAAACATGAATTTGTAATGGAAATGTCTACTACATGTTCTGATCTGTAAAACGGGTTCGGTTACGATTTTGATTTTAAAAGAGAAACGGTTTAATAAACTTTCAAAATAGTAGGTTTAAATTGTGAACCGTTCCCTTTGTTGCAAAAACTTTTTTAAAATCTTTATAAAACAAAATCTTACATATTGATTATCGGCTTCATCTAGAAAAATAGCATTGTTTCGAAAACTAAATTTTAAGAAAAAGTTGATTTTTTTTGTTTTTTCAAATATGTTTATACATTAAAAGACGCGTCTTTTAACATACATCCTTATGTTAAAAGACGCAATATCAAGAAATTGCAGAAAAATCAGAGTCTGATTATCAGATGAAGTTATCTGATTATCATTTAAGATTCGTTTTTTCCAAAGAGCAAATATTTGCAGAATATAAAACATACATTTGACAACATATCTGCATTAAACATTTAGGAGAACAATGCATATCTGCATTAAACATTTAGGGGGGCAATGCATAACACTATTTTTTTAGTGGTTGAAATTAATGTCAGCCTACACCCTAAATATGAACACCAATATTGACAGTTCACCAATAACTCGAAGTGGAGTTAATAAAAATGCGAGACGCCTTTGTTTTGGATTTAGGGCTAACAAGTCATGTCCTTATTTTTGTGGTGATCGTCGCTTATTTGCGATTTATGTATTGTATTTTAAATGTCCAAATGTATCTGAAAAAACATATTTTTTCAAAGAAATCATGGTCTGTTAAAATTAATAAAAACTTTTAAATAATTGTAAAAAATAATTCGTTACTTTTCGATATTTTTCACAAACTATATAAAACCTCTATAAAAACAAAGCCGTGCTTTGTAGCAATTAATACTCTTTTTCAAACAACTATTTGATTTTTAAATCCGATTTAATTTAACCCACATTTGTAGGCTTTTCTCTACTATGGCTCAGATTTGGACAAACTGGATTTTCCGCTGCCACGTCTGCCGAATCAGCTCTGGGCGCTGCTACATGAGGAGTCGCCCAAAAACATAGCCTACATGTCGCATGAGGCGGTGCTGCGGCATTTCAACTACACCTCAACCTTTAGCAGACACAGCGATATGCCGCTGACCACGCAATATCTGCGCGATCTGCAGCAGCTGACGTCGTCGCAATACCTAGTCCCGATTGGCGAGAAAACGCGACTGCGTCAGCGCGAACAGCTGGCGCCCATTGTGTATCTCCAGTCGATCTGTGATACGTTGTCCGGACGCGATGAATGGGTCACGCAGCTCATGCAGCACATCGATGTCGATGCCTATGGCCAGTGTCTACAGAACAAGCAGCTGCCTAAGCAGTAAATATTCCTTTTAATTATATATTTAAACATTCTATAATACATAATATAAATTTAAACTTATTTACACAAAGAATTTGCTAAACAAAACAAAAAAACGCATACAACGGGAAAAACACAACAAGAAAACATTTGCAACAAACATTAACAACCTCTGTCTGCGCGCGCCATTGTCTTGAGGTAGTTGTCGACACTCTCGAGTATCGCCGCCAGCGTCGGGCAGTTGCCCTGCACCTGTGCCACATGGGCCAGCATATGCTCTGCAGGCGGCGGCAGCAGTTCTTGATCTCTGTTTGGCGTCGTCGCCCCACCGCTGACGTCAACACACAGACAAGCTGCCGGATCGACGCTGCCATCGAAGGAGGCCGTCTCCTCGGTATCAGTTTTGCTATTTTCCGTGGTGCTGCCCGAGTCCGCAGAGTCACTAGATGAATTTTCGGAATCATGCTGCTTCCCCTGTTTTTTACGCCCACGCTTCTTGTGCTGTTGCGGCGCCGAGCTTGCTGTTACATCATCCACCGCTGGCAATGGGGCTGCGGTTGATGCCACTTCAGCGGCCACCACTTTTGTCGACGCCGGCAGTTTTGCTTTTGTTATTAGACGCGACCGCTTGTCACCCAGAATATCAAAGTGTGGATTGCGATGCAATATCACGGTGCTGCTGGTTGCATCTACTGTAAGCAACGCGTTTTTTTCTCGCGCCGCCGCTCTCGCTCGCTCTGCAGCATTTGCTCGCAATTCTGCCAATTGAAGCCGCCGCTGTTGCGCGCTATTAATAGCTGCTGCGGTGGCTGCGGCTGCTGCTGCCTCCGCTGTCGCCGGTTGGCATAGCTGCTGCGCCCACAGAAAGGCCTCGTTCATGCAGCCGATGTTGCGCCGCAATGTGCTGCGCCGCAAGTTGTAGGGGTGATGGCGATAGTTGCGCAGCACCAGCTCCGCCAGATTGACGCGTTGCTTGCGTGTTGTACGCTCGCGTGGCATTTTGTTGGTTGCTGCTGCGACTATTGCTGCTGTGGTTGTTTTTTTATCGCGTTGCTCGTTGATATTGATAATGTGTTGCCTGTCGCTGTTGCGCTTTTTTTTGTCCTAATAATATTTTCCAAAAGTTTTTTTACCATGTAAAAGGCACTTAAAATTTGTATTAATTTTTTTTGAAAATTTATCCAAAAGCGAGAGTTTTTTTTTCAAAACAAAAATTTTTATGCTGTATTTTTCAATGAATGATTTTGTTGTTTTCAGATTTACAAAATTGATGAGTGTTTTTTTTTGTGTAAAAATATATTTTTTAATTTTATTCATTTATTTTTTTATTAATTTTAGTAATTTTGAATTAATTCAAATGGGTTATCATGAAACATATTTATTTTTATGATATTAGTATTAGTACACGTAATTTTTTTTAAGAATTGTGCATTCCATAATATATAATAATTTAACAACAAAATAATAACATGTTTCTTGCGAAATATTTTTATAAAAAGAAATATCAATATTCCATAAGGATTCCAAGTTATTTGCATCAAAATAGAAATTGTTTTTTTTTTTAATTTTTAAAATATTTAAATTTAAATAAATAAAACATGTTTATTCAGAATATAGTTAAATTATGAACCGAAAGTTAGAATATAATAAATTTTCAGTTGGTTCTAATTTTAACATTTTTATTTTTTTATTATTTTTCCGAAATCAGCTCCCACGAATTATATAAAAATTATAAATATTCTTATAATTTTTTCTATTTGTCAAATTATTTTTTTTATTTCATAAATTTATTTTATTATGTGGATCTTTCTCAATTTCGAAGCGAATAACTATTAGACATAATTTGTAACAAATTTTAATGTTTAATACAGAACGTGCGTAATGCTTTATTTAATATGTTGTATTATATACTTTTATTTCTTTACAGCCTCACCGTTGACTATCTGCAAACACTCAACTCACCGGAGCTCTATCGCTTTCTCGCCCGCTATAAATTCATTATAGCCTACGAGAATGGCATCTGCAACGATTACATATCTGAGAAGTTTTGGCGTCCCCTAGTCATCGGTTCGGTGCCCATTTACTTTGGTGCTCCTAATATAAAGGTTTGCTATAAATTCTATTAATTCCAAATGTACCAAATTTTAAGTCTTCCCACATTTTGTTATTCATAGGACTGGCAACCCAACAATAAGTCCATCATACACATCTCCGACTTTGCCAGTCCCCAAGCGCTGGCCGCCCACATCAAGTACCTCGACAGCAATGACGTCGCATACAACAGTTACCTGGACCACAAATACTCGCAGTTACATGCAGTATCCAATCAACTGCTCATGGATACAATGCTTGAGCGCAGCGGCTCCGATGTCGATAACATGTTCGACCATTTTGAGTGTTACGTGTGTCAGCAGGTGCACGAAGCATTGCACAGCACGGTGCAAAGCGGCGCTCCACCACGTCAAGCCACACGCAGTCACTACGACTGTCCGGAGCCGCTTGTGTATCCGGAGCTGCCGCTGGAGGCTCTGCAACGACTACGCGACAGCGACTGGACTTCGATAGCGGCGGTGGGCAAATGTCAGGCGCACATTCTGGATCGACTGCTGCGGCGCAATGCGAATTTTACGAAACAGGAATTTGACGATTTGCTGAATCAGGATATACGCACGAACAAGTGTCAGTTTTAAAGAGAGTATAACAGTTTAAAAGAGTATAACAGTCTTGAAAAGTATGTATATTATGTTGTTAGTTATGAGTTAGAAAAAACATTTACATTTTCAAATTTTTTTTTTACGTATGTAATAAAATATAAATGTTTGCTGTCCACTCCTTAAACTGAACCATGGTTTATTTCATGATTATTCCCAAAGTAATCGTTCGTGAGCTGGTTTTTACACAGTTTTTAACCGGCTCGGCGCGTGCGCATTTCAAACAAAAAACTTGGTTGCAGGGAATCATACCACCGTAGAGCTCGAATTCTCGCACTGATTGCAGCAATCATGGGTTTAAGAACCTACGCGACGATCAGCGACACCTTGTGATCCCACTTGTTGCGCAGCGGACCGCAGCTCCGGCGGATCGTGCGAAATCGTTGTGAAGATGGGTGCCTCCAGCTGTGACATGTCGGCCCCCATGTCAACTGTAAAAATGAAAGAAAATATTTAACACTTTGTTAAATGAGGCGTTAAAATTCATAGTGGTGTAAGTCCATTTTGCGAAAAATCTACATATGTAATTTTATCTATGAACAAAATTTACGTGCATTCAAATGGCCACCAATTAAACGACAAATTCACTGCGATGGCAAATCGACAATTTTGTTAAAAGGCATAGTGATGTAAGTCCATTTATTCAATACACAAACCATAAAATTAATTTATTGTGTTCGCAATAAATGCCATAGGAATGTCGTGGACTATCTTACTTTATTAAAAATTACAAAGAAGAATTATGTTACAATATTATGGCTTTCAAAAGAATGTTCATTTTGTTTTCCACTCCACGTTATTAAAGTAATTTGGTTTTGGTGCGTGTATTAATTAAACAAAAAAAATTACATCCTAAAAGTATACTCTGTTTTTACTTTTTAACAAAATGTTAGTTTTGTTTGCAAATTCAGATAGTCTTCCGATTTATCATAATTACTCAGGTTCTATTTAATGGATTGGTAAGTGAAATTAATAATTTAGTAATTTTTTTGGGATACTTATTGGTCAATAAACAATTGCACTTCTTATTTTTTCATTTCACCCGAAACTAAATTTTGAACTAATTATAACTGCGGTAAATAAATATTTTTTGTACGAGTAGAGCAATGTCAGTAAAACCCCTTGTTTCTCAAAATGAACAAAGTGTGACTTACACCACTATGACTTTCAACGCCTCATATTGTTAATTAATTATTAGTTAAATTTATTATTTATTAATTTAAAAAGCATTTTTGTTGATGAAATATGGTGTGAAAGAAAATCCAAAAGAAGACATTTTTAACGAAGAAGATAGTGAAAGAAAATCCTTTTGAAGACATTATGGACGAAGAAACCGGGTGACTCAGATATATTTGAAGACATTAGCTGCGTTTTTTTCATAATTGTTTTGTTCCGGGACAAAGCAGTTTTGAAAAAAACGATGTAGCTCACATGATATGATACACAAACCTTACCTAGCGGCAAGATACAAAAATCAATTAATTAAGGTTTATGTCTTTTCTACCATATGACATTCGTCTCTGCCATTTATATTGATAAATGTTGTCAGCAACATTCAGCAATAAAATGTGTACTGACTAAACACATTTCAAGTGACTAAACAACCCCTTCCGGAATTTGTTTGAAGTTTCACGTTGAGCTGGATAGCTACAGCAGTAGCGCGATTCCGTAACACCATAACGATAATATTCGATATCGCTAACTACCGACAATTGTCGCTTGCGATAGAGATTGTTATGAAAAGAGTGATTCCCTAACTTTCAATACATTTTATGTAGACAAATAAATTCGGAAAGATGTTTAACAATAAAAATCGTTTAAATCGTTGAAAAGTAAGGTGGCTAACAACCAAAAAATTTTCAACGCTATCGTATCGACAATTTTCGGTAAATTCTTAACGATGACAGCCGACGATAAATATCATAGCGAACTGTGTACGGAATACCTCTTAACAATATTTGTCGTTAATTGTATCACATCCCCTACAGCACGAAAACATTGCAGGAACGTTGCTGGGACATTGCACTGCAAGATTGAAATATTGCCAGAAATATCGCTGCAATAGCAATCTATCTATGTCCGCATCCTGGAATATTGCAGGAATATATAGCAATATTCCAGCAATATGGTAAGAAATGAGTCAGCAACGTATTTGCAATGAAAAAAAAAGTAACAAAAAAAATTCTTTAATTTTGTTCCTCTCTCTACCTTTATTTATGGTTTATTGTTTAATAATTTAATTGTTTATGGTATTTAATAATTTAATTTAATTTCATAATTATAGAAAAATGTTTTTATTTAAGTTGCCCCAAGCTGGTATCGAACTCCTGACTCCGGCGTTGAAGTCTACTGCTATCTCCGTTAGGCTATGTATAAACAATGTTTTTGTTTAGATATTTACCTTAAAAACGAAATTTTTGAAATGTTCAATTTATTATTCAATGTCACAACAGCTGCGTTTTTTTCATAATTTAAATTTGAGCTGGAACAAATTTTGTACGCAAAACAAAAACAATTTGAGCTCGATAAATCTATCTAGCTCAAATTTGTTTTTGTTTTGCGTATAAAATTTGTTCCAGCTCAAATTTAAATTATGAAAAAAACGCAGCTAACGTTCAAACAGAATTATAAATGAACACAGGGCTGCCCGATGTATATCGGCGACTCAGGTTCCACGTTAGTGGGGCGCAGAAAACAATTGTGTTTGAACAATCAAACCCATGCGCAACGTAAATTTTAAATACTTTTGTGATAACCAAAAATAACTGTTTACAGTTTTGACTATTCGGAACAATTCTTCTACTAGTTTATGTACATCTTTTTATAGGATTGAAATTAAAACTTAATGTTTTTCTGAAGCAATTTTGAATTAAATTAAGTAAATTGATTTATTAATTTACATCTTTATTTTATTTTTTGGCATTATAATACAATATTGTATTTTGCGCTCTATATGATTACTATTTGTTTGCATTGCATTTTGGGGATTTTATATTATATATTTTTTTGGGAAATTTGGAAAATTGTATCAAATATCAAAAAATTGTGAGTATTTATTCATGTTATTCAAGTTATTTAAATCATAAAAAGATAACTCCATTGAGAATATTTGAAAAATATCAACAACATAAACAGATGAAGAGTTGCGATTTCCCACATTAGTCCCACTATGCCACAAGTCCTCCTACTAAAATGTTTTATAAAAACAATTTAAAGTCGAAAATTCACAAAATTCAATCAAAATTTAGAAATTATTTTGGATTAATAAAAAATAGTTGTTTTGCATTAATTTAATGAAAAAATAATTTGATTTATCATTCGCTTGATTGTGACATTCAAAGCGAATTCAATTTAGGTGAAGAGCTAGCAATGTGAATTTATAGTATTATTGTATACAAATGAATTTATGGGCCCTTTTCTGATAATGTGGAATTTATTACTGCAGCCCTGTGTCATGCTACCGTAAATACGGCTAAAAATACGCACAATCATTTTTACGTGTAAAAAACGGTAACTTTACGGGTTTACTTAATTTAAAGAAATATTTGTATGACTATAATGCTTGGGTTTTTTATTCTTTATGATTGAAAAATATTTTTCATTCGAAATAATAAAAATATAAATAATAATTGATATATGAAATTTTCTAGTTGCAACCTGTTAATGAATGGCAAAAGGGGAACCTAAAGAATGCTGAAAACATACTTTAAGTTATGCGCAGATAATGTATTTTTCTACAATTATAAAATTTTTATTTTACATAAATCCTTACATATGGCACGCATACGGCACTATATTTACAGCCCGTTTACGTGCCGTATTTACGTTCCTTTTGCGTGTCATTTATACGTCCCGTTTTCGTGCCATATTTACGATCCCTTTACGGGCCGTAATTACGTGTCTTTTCCGTTCATTACTTCAAAGTACCGTAATGAAGTTCCGTTTACGGCCCGTAAATACCTTCACTCATTCACGTTTTATTGTCGTACCTGCGGGCCATTTCCGGAATGGGCCGTATTTTAAATTTCATTTCATATGTAAAACGTGTTGCTTTACGTTCCGTAAACGGCTGCCGTAAACGGTGTTTATGCCCGTAAATACGGAACGTATACGGCACGTTTACGTGCCTTTTGGTTTATTGGGACTTCACTACTTCAATCACTACTTGATTTTTTATTTTCTTGCCGTTTCAACTCAAATATATTATTTGTATTGATATTGTTAATAAATGCTTTTTGAAAAATGAGACTTCTAGCGTAACGGGGAGAACTCGGGACTTGTCATCCGGCAATGCGGGTTCGAACCCCACTCGTGCATACAATTTTTTTATATATTTTTTTTATTTGCTTATTTTTTTAACATGGTTTTTTTAAACTTTTATAGTAGGTAACGTCTCATATTGGTAAAAAAATGTAACAAAATTAAATATATTATTTTGTATATGTATATTTGATATTTTTTATATTTTTAAGTAATTGGAAATATGTCTGAATAATTTCTCAAATAAACACTTTGTCTTGCTGGAATATTGCAGAGAGATATTTTGTACAATATTGCGTTTTATATATTGCTACAATATTCCAGAAATATTGTATGTGCAATATAAAATAATGCAATGTAGCAATATTACTGCAAGATTGCAGCAACAGTTTGTGCTGTAGGGGATATGTGTAGGGTATTTATAGTCGGCTTAGACCGACTATAACTTACATAATTCTTACTAACTTAATCACACCAACTATCACAATATCCCTACTTCAAAATTTCCCATGTTATCTAACCTCCCTACTGGTTAATAATATAATCTTTGCATCTGTCCATCGTATTTCGTCCAGTTTGATCTCATTATGAAGGTAATAAAAGTTTCTTTATCCAGAGACAGAGAATATATAAAAAGTTACAAATTGGTTCTCTTCAGAAACCAATTTGCATCTTTCAGCGCAGAGATTTTAGAATTTTACCTGTTTTGTGTGTCTGTATATTTTCTGTTCTGATACGAATTTCTTTTCGCATTTGTTGATTTTTTCCAAACATCGTTTGTTGAAAAATTTCCCAGTATACCAAACTGTTTCGATATCGCAACGAAAATGTTGCGAAATGTCGAATAATTTTTCCGATATCGATGCTATTTCTCGCAATGATAATATAGGAAAATTCCTACCAAAACGGTCGGCCGATATCGAACCGAGATAATGAAGGTTTCTCGTTACGAGAATTATTTCAGAATCGAAGATTTTCGGGATTAGAAAAATGCTATAAATAGTATTAAAAGTGTTGCTATTTATGAAAATAAAATAAACAATCATACATTTATTCACTGTGTCAATGAGTAATATAAACTAAGGCACTAACAAATTTTAAAAATATTCTTATTGTCATTTATTTTGATTCACTTACCTAAGTATATTATTTCTTTTCTAAATATGAAATAAACTAAATGTAAATTTTGTATGCATTATTAAAAAGAACATAACGTAAATGCTTCCACCTTCGTTGGATGAATCAATTCCGTCTTAAAATGTCTTTTTAACTAAACTGCCGTACAATAATTTTGGTGTAGTAATAATTTCAAGAAATATTGGATACATTTATGGCACTGATTCTGAAAATGTTATAAGTTTTCAAAATTTGGCTCTAGTTTTCAAAATATAGCCAATTTTTTAATAAATCATTATGTTGGTCTTCCTGTATTTTTAAAAATTCAACAAAAGAAAATACTGAAAGTAACTTTTCGATATTAGACCCATAACACCTTGCGCTACAATAAACAAATTTGCTATTATGCGTGAAAAATTTTATTTGCGAAATATAATCAAAATAAATTATTTTTTTTCAAAAGTGAAATATTGTATGAATAAAAGACTATAAAAAAAAAAATTTCTATGCATTGTTATGTAGTGTCATGTATCCCCCAGTTACGACTCTTGGTTAAAAAGTTATAAATACTAAATTAAATACTAATAAAAATAAAAGCTATAAAAGCTTTTACTTGTTAAATTTAAATTTTCTGATATTGTAAATTTTGCATATTTAAATTTAACAAGTAAATTTTTTTTTCTTTATTTAATATAGTATTTTTGATGAAAATTTTAAACTAATAATATCGGTTCATTAATTTATGAGATACAAACATGTTTTCATTTATTAATTAAGTGCCTATTTCTATATTTTGTAAAAAATAACTATTAGACGAAAGGGACATAATTTTAAACAAATTTAGAAGTTTCAAAGTCAAGTGACATAAAATTTCAATTCAGATAACATTATTTTTTAATTGTTATTCAATTACAATCCAAAGTCAAATGATTTGTTTCGAAATTAATGAAATGTCGCGAACAAAACAAAATCAACAATATTTTTGATACATCAATTATTTTATATAATTAAGAACTGTAACTTATTTTAAAAAAGTTAAAGTTAAACATTAAAAATGTTAAAAAATTATCATTAAAAGTTTAAGACACTTAACTCTTTCTGTATTTGAAAACGAAAAACTATTAGACGAAAGTGACGCAATTTTATATTACGTTTTATAATCAGAATAAAAAAGTTTGGTTATTTTTTGAATAACTTTTGGAAACGATTTTTTGCGTTTAATCAAATATTGGTATTGTTTAAATATAATAAATATTTATAACAAAAGGGAAAAATTATAAAAAAAAAATATTTAAATGGCCAAAACAAAAAATTGGGTCAATTTGTTAAAACTCTGCCACAAATGTATTCAAGTAAGTACAAGTAATTTTATATTTAAAGACGTTTGAAAACCTAAAAGTTAGTATTTTAAATGCTTTAAAGAATACTCTATAAAAATTAATAAAAAAAAAACAATGTATTATTTGTATTTTCAGGATTCCTTTCCAAAAATATTTAGATATGTTTTTATGCAAACATACAACTTTTTGAACTGAAACAACTGATATGTTTCTCTGGAAACATATTTATATTCAGGTCGTTCCAAATGATGTTATATTTTAAACATATTTATGTTTCGGTTTAAATATTTATTTTGTTTGGATGTAGTGATTACAATGTTTCTATTAGTACATACACCATTTTAAGGAGCAACATCAAAATGTTTCCGTGATATCATAATGTATATCAGAGCTCTTTACAACACTGTTGAAGTCTCAAGACAACCCTGTTTACAAATGATTTATCAGGCAATTATAAATTATGTTTCCAAACATACATGTTAATGCCGGCAAAATTATGTTTGGGAGAGCCATTTTTTTGCAGTGTGCACATTGGACATTTTTCCTTAAATAATAATTTGTTTATACAAAATGTGTCTAGGTTTTTGTATGTATTCTTGGAATATTTTGTTGGAATATTTAAAATAACAAAATAGCAAAATTATGAGGAAATAAAAAATGGGAAGTATTTCTACAGCGATTCAAAAAATGTTAAAATTGTTTATTGATTCTTTGCGATTCCGTTGAAATAATTAAGCTCAGGATAGGTTTACGGTAGACCCGAAATATTTTTTTTTACCAGATTCAGTAGGTTCTATGCAAAATCTTTGAATATGTTCTGATTTTGACTGCCAAACGAAGCAAATGCACTCATTTAGGGCGTAATGTAAAGCGGTCGAATATAATGGTTAAAAATAACACGATTGTGAAACCCATACCAAAGTCTAAACGAAGCGTAATAAAACTATTTGCCATTTGTTTTAATTTAACTAAAATATTTTAAATTAAATTGTGATTTATTTTTATAAATATGTTTTTTTTATATTTACATTATAATCTTATATAAAACTATTATGTATTTAAGGCACGAACATCATAGCTGTTAGACAATAAATAATCCAAGCACCAAGTAAGGCACGAGTTTTCATGGAATAAAAATGGTATTTAAGAAAAATACTACTCAATATTCGGAACTGTTCCCATATTCATTCTCGATCGAAATTTAAATATTTCACAACCAAAATCAAATTGAATTCGTTTCACAGTACTTATATTAATAAAGCGCGATAAAAAATAAAATATACCAGTTTTTCTAGATCAATTCGTTTAAAAATTCACTAATATCACTCATACGACCCGTATGATGATTTAATTTTTTTTTGATGAAAATGATTAAAATTTAATTAAATCGTATCAGATATATTTTATTAAGGAAAGACTAAAAACTAATTAATACATCGTCACGTGAGAATTTATTTGTCGCATTTGATTATGATGAAAAAAAAACACAAACCCAGCAGCGAAAAAATACCTTGTTAGTATATATAGAAACCAGATACAAAGGCAAATATATTCGTTTTATGCTCTCCGAGTACTGCTGGTGGCTTGTCGTGAAACGAAGTCGGACGTCCATAATTTCCAATCAACTGAATAATATTTTAAATAAAATTTAAATTTATGTATTAATTAGTTTTTAGTCTGTTAATAATAAAATATTTAGAATTTTATCATTTACATAAACAAAATTAAAATTAATTCATCATATGGAATACGTATGAGTGATATTGGTAAAAAATGAAAATGCGTGTTAAAATTTTAAACAAATTGATCTAAAAAAACTGGGAGAATTTATAGATCTTCCTCATGTGTGCAAAGTAGTGTCGGACGGTGTAATTAGCAGTAATCACAGTTTATACATATCTATACAAATATTTTCTAAAATTTAACATACATTATATTATATAACAAGTGTATTAACTAATTTTAATAATACTTGAGACTACAATCAGTATTAGTGACCACAGCGCAGGAACCATAACTTTATAGGCCGCATTATGATTTGACTCTGTAGTCAACTCCATTTCACCACTTTCTGTCTCCATAGATTCGTGCTCGGACGCTTTGATATCCGGCATAAAATCACTGCATGTGGGAAAGTTTTTGGGCACCGGCAACATTTGATCGTTGTCGCCCACTTTCAGAACCAGCGCCATGCCGATCTCCGCATGAAACTCAATATGACAGTGGAATAGCCAGAAGCCCGGATTGTAGGCCTCAAAGCGGAGTATAGTGTAGCCGCCATCGGGCACGGTGACCGTGTCCTTGACAGGAGGACGCACTAGATTACGTTTGAGCAGATTGTAGGAATCGAGTTGTTTGACCTGCAAGCAAGAAATTGAAGAAGCATAATCAATGGATAAAGCGGACATCATTTTAAAGTCAATATTACGTAAATTTTAAATACTAATGTCTTATTGGACCCTAAAATTAGTAGGGATGAAAGTGAATATGGAGTTTGAAAAGGTAGTTTTGATAAAATAGAGAGGTTTGGATGATTGAAAACAAATCAAAAAAAAAAAATATGGATTACTTAGATAAGAAACAAACTCTGCTTCATTTACATTTAAAACTACGTAGGAATCAATATTTATGATAAAGACGTATTATTCGAATAAAAAACCAGTTAGGAAGGTTACATGGGAAATTTTAAAATAGATGTAATTATGATAGTTACGATTATCAAAATTATAGTCGGTCTAAGCCGACTATAAATACCCTACACATATGTGTGGTTATCATTCAAAGTGATATATAGGTCACCAGGGTATACGAATCCTGAAAATAACTACAAACATTCAATCGCTGAAGAATTTCCATTCATTTGATACCCATATTTACAAATGGGTAGGTGTACCGAATTTCGATTTTTTTTGTGAACCACAAGTCTTTTCGCCGGAAAACATTATTATCATGTATTTGAGCATGATATCAATATATATTTGACCAAAAAAGTTTACCTAAGCACGTATAGATAAAAATTGATCTTTATATGTACATTTTATATGAGGTATTTGAACATAAGTGGTCGGATCATAGGTCACAATTGACATACAGCGTAGGTATATTAGTAATCTAAGTTATAAGTTTCATTTATCTAGCTCTTCAATTTTAAAAGTAGTAGGGATTTCAACAGACAGACGGACAGACAGACGGACAGACGGATATCGCTAAATCGACTCAGGAGGTCATGCTGATCAAGAATATATATACTTTTCCATACCGGAAATGCTTCCTTCTGGGTGTTACAAACGGCGTACCAAACTGAATATACCCTTTCACTAGTGTAGAGTATAAAGAATACTGGATGATATCGTAAAATAAAAATAATGAAATAAATTAAAACACTTCTTATTAAAAAGGCGAATAATAATAGATACATTATTTAATATTACGATTGAACAGTATACAATCAGATATTACTAAAAAAAACTATACTAAATTAAAAAAACTATAATTAAAGCTCGGATGAAATATTTGGAATTAAATTGCATAATCAATCAAAAATTGTGAACTCACCATTTCAATGGTCATATTTTCACCGAGTCGCTCCAATCCCACCACACGAAACGCATTGCCATGCAGATGAAATGGATGATTGGCATCGAAGGTGAAACCCTCATCGACCACAATCAGCTCAACCACCGCATTCAGCGGTACCTGCAGCACATGATGACACTTGCAGAACTGCGTGCGACAGTCGATGCCCTGTGCCGCCAGGCTGCTCTCGTTGCAGAACAAGGACTGATCAATTTCGTCACGCGATGGCAACAGTGCAGGCGCTGGAAACTTTAGCGAAATATGATTCAACTGCGGCGTAAAGAGGCGATTTGCCGCATCAACGCTATCATTAAAGCCATAATAATCGGCCGGATGAAACACCGGATTATTTTTGGCATAAAAATCATAATAAACAAAAAATTTATAATCGGCCACCGGCTTTAAAGCATCATGATCAATACCAGGCACACGATCGTAATGCGGCAACGCTCTCAGCTCGGCAATAGTCAAAGAGTCGGCAAAACCAGGTCCACGATTCATTACATTCAACTCAATACCCTCGGCTTTGTGCTGATAACCGAGAGCAGCGCTAGGCTCTTCATTTTGTGCAGCGCCCACATAACGCAAAATGCCTACCTGAAAGGCTGAGGTGAACTTCTCGCTACAGTCCATTAATCCCTTCAGACGTATCCAGTAGTTGCCCACCGGCTGATTGGCATTCACCACAAAATCGAAACGTTCGCCGGCATAAGTCACAATAGAACCGACCTCGACGGGCTCAAAGTCATAGCCATCGGAATTGAGCGCTGTCAAATTGTGACCATCGATCGAGACCACAATGGGACAGTTGAGAAACTCTGCATTGATAATGCGAAAACGGTAACGAAAGCCGCGCGTCACCTGAAACTCTTGCAGTGGCATCTGATCGAGCGGATCTGCGAGAATAGCGTGTTTTGAACGTTTCGAAGTCGGGTGTTTCGTGGTGAAATTGCTCTCCGACAAAGTTCTGGGAAGTCTCGAAATTTCATTAGGTCGCTGCAGTCGCATCTGTGTATCATTCTCAACAGCGTCATCTTGCATCAGTTCAACAAATTCATCGGGTAGCTCTGTTTGAAACTCGTAATCTGTGCTATTTTCACCAAGCAGATTCAACTCTGTCTCATTTTCTATATTCCCAGTCAGCTGGGCGTCTAAATTTACCACTGTTTCACTTTCAACATGCGGGCTAGCCGTTGTCTGTTCTGTCTGGAAATTCAACTCTGTCGTACTAGACGTTGTGCTCTGAGTGCTTGTTTTGTGCTCATTCGTGACTCTCTCTGTGCCTAATCCATTCTTTGATAGTCTCGCCTCCTGCTTTAGCGCCTCCCATATGGCTTTATAGTATCTTCCCTTACCGTTCATGAGTAAATTCATTGGCTTATTGTCGCCTCGTGAATGATGATGCGACGCAAACATGCTCACGCCCGTCTCGTGTACCCAGTCCTGCACCAACATTGTGTGATCCGACAAATCAAAGTCGTATAGATGCCCATGAGGATCCGCTAACTTCGGGCGTCGTACTATAAGAGCCCCATATACACCATCCCCACGTTGCATTCCCGTGTGCGAGTGCCAGAAATGAGTGCCGACATTATCGGCACGAAAGCTATAACGAAATGTCGCGTGTGGTGAGATGGGACACTGCGAAATGTGCGGCACGCCATCCATGTAGGGCGTCTGACGCTGATGCAACCCATGCCAATGAATGGTAGTGCTTTCGCCTAACAGTCCATTCTTTACATCGACCACCAGTAGATCGTTTTCGCAAACCTCAATTGCTGGTCCGGGCATCATGCGATTTACCACGGTAATGCTCCGCGAGATGCCGTCCGCCGCGATGCAGTGCGCTCGTGTGCAATCTGTCATATTGTGCGGGCAATCGTAGCAGGCCTTGGACATCGTTTGATACCACTCGACGACGAATTTGTAACGGCACGTCATGGGCGGTTCACCCGTGCGACATTCACGCACGCACGGATGATTGCGGTAGTGTTCGGCGGTCCATATATCGGGTACCTCTTCCTCCTCTTGAGTTTCTACTACTTCGGGATCTGACTCGTCGTTCGCTCTGCTTTCTGGGGCTGTCAGTTCACCACAATAGGCACAGCAGTCGCGCTCGTAAATGCGCCCTATGGCGCAGTCTGGCGGGAGAGGCGGGCAGTTTTTCTCGTACGCGTTGATCATTGGCTGCCCGCCGGGCAGTTGCGTACATTCGAGCTGCGTGCAGTCGTGTTGGTTTGGCCAGGACTCGCCGACGGCATAGGCGGTGTCGTTGAAGAGGCACTTGGTGCGGATGCAGATACCGCAACAGGTGCTCGGGTCTGGGTGAAGTTCAGAATCCTGGAAGAGGAAGAAAATTATATATTATTAGGTCAAATTTTGCAGTCATATTTTCCAATTAAACTGAGTTTAAACCTGCACTGAAAAACTGAACCTCATTGAATTAAATCATTTTACCGACATTTTTGTTTAATGTATAATAAAATTTTTATTTAAAACCTTTTTTTTTTAAATATTGTTTAGTGAAAGATTTATATTTTCAGTGAAAATTTGAATTTTTAATAAAAATTTAATATTTTTTAAATGAAAAATATATATTTTTAAAGAAATATAATCTTGCTCAGCGCATTTTCAAATTTTTAATTTGAATGCAGTCATATTTATCAATATGAAATGTGAAAAAAAACACTTATTCATCTGAGAAGAAACCACTACAGAGAAATGTTCCCTAATTTACCAACGCACATTTTCCCCATACCTACCACTTCACAATAGAACTGCCCACAGTCCTGAACACTGATTGTCTCCGTAGGGCGTCCAATCTCATCTGTTTCACAGGTATGTTTTGCACAAGGATCCAGCGACGACACCCAAACAGAGCCGATTTCCTTGAGAATCTCGTTATGCTCCAGAACCACAACGCAATGACCTTCGAACGTAACTGAAAATGAGAAAAAAATGAATGAGTGGTGTAGTGGTGCATAAGGTTAATAAGAAAATGACCCAGTAAAGAAAAGATAGATGAAACTAAAATAGAGATAGGTCTATAAATGAAGTGGAAGAATATAAAGGCTAAAAGAAGGTAACAGTGTAGGGTGAATAGAGCTGGGTTAATAGAGGGATGCACAGTATTTAAGGTGGGTTAATAATAGGACAACTGCCAAAAGGTGAAACTGTTGTCGAAAAGTTTGATTACAAATAAATGTATGAATGGCGATTCAATTATGTGATAAGAACAACGAAAATACTAAGAAATAACGCAGATATATGGAGAATATTTGGTCAGAAGGTTAAAACGAAAGGCAAAGGAAATACTTTTAAAATAACAGTGAAACGTAATTTCTTATAATAAACGTCGACATTAAATTGTTATTGAATATGCGTCAACATTTCGAAATTTTTTAATCAAGCTAAAGTTGTATATTTTTTACAAAATTGATTACCAACGACAACGATAAAGTGTTTATGTAAAATTCAGTGAAAAATGCAAAAAACATAAATATTAATTTGTCTCAAATAAAAATGAAGACAGGAAGGAGAGAAAAATTAAACATTGAAATGTTCGCCAATAATTACAGATAATTTCAGTAATTTTGTCTGGGGTGTTATACCAAAACTTAAGCCCCAATCGAACAGCAACATATATTGAATATTGTCACGTGTTTTTCTAATTTTTCATTGAACTTCATTAACTGAAACTTATTGGCCTTTAAAAATGTTGTTATCTCGTTACCGTGGTTTGCACATGGGCGGCCTTATCAAACAAAGTGCGACGTATGTAAAACCGAATCTTTATGACTCTCTTACAAACTCTTATTTGCAAAGGTTTTTTTTGTATTATTGTTTGCACAAGATAAGAATTCGCGTGGTTAAATGTTAATGATCTCATAAAAACAGATGCGGGATATAAGTCTCGTATTAAAAATGTTATTTTTCAAAAGAGAGGAAATTAAACAACTGTTCAAATAAAACTAATCTATAAAATAAAAATAAAAATAGTAGGTATAAATTTGTACAGTTAAAAAGTTAATTATGTTTCAGTTAGTTCTAGTTTACCATAAACCATCAGCATCATCCTATTACTTATATAAAAATGATATATGGAATAACAATAAAAACTCATAGTTCTTATATTCTATGGTAAAGAATGGAATTTAAAAATAAAGACAATGTAAAAAGTAAATGTTTATAATTGCAAAAGCTATACTATTTATGGGAAACTTAATTGGATTTTATCAAGATGAATTTTGATATCAGAATTTACTGATTATTTTTTTATCGGATATGTGTATGGGAATTTACTGAATTGTATACTAAAAAATGTAATAAAATAAAAAAATATATTTACTGTACTATACAAATTTAATTACCTAAATTTATTGAATTGAAATCAAATTAATAAAAACTAAGCGTCCTATTCTAGCGAGCATTGACAATTGATGCGTTCGGTGCAATAAGGATCGTTATGTGAAAAAAAAAGTTTTGAGATATTTGCGTTTAAAGTTTTTTGAATGTCCGTATCTCAAAAAGTAATAAACCGATATTATTGATTCAAATTTTCCATTAAACTTTTAGCTTTATTATGCACTTTTCAAATTTGTTTTAAAGCTCCTATTAATATATAAATTAATTAATTAAAATAAATGAATTATACTCCCTCATTGCATAAAACTAGTCATACAATTTGGGCGTATTGAGTTTTAGAGTTATAATCATTACATAAATGAAAAATATAAAGATTATTGTGCATATTGTCTAGATATACCTATTGATATGAAAGGATATAGATTTAAATTACGGTCAAAATGACTAAATTGATTCTGTTTCAAACTGACTTTGTAAATAAAAAAATGAAAAATATCAAAAAAATATATATATTTTTTGTATGGAGTTAACGCCCTTATTGCAAAAAACTTAATGCAATCGATCTGGGATTTCCAGGATGGTAGAAATCACTGCTGGGATCATTCTGTGTGAATGACAGAATACGAAATTGTGACAATTGTGACTAAGCGCACTGACCAAATTGAGTTTATGACTCGTACCAGAATATTTTCGTTTAATTTAAAATATGTCCTATTTTATTTCAAGTAACTTGAACTAGAATTTCCTTCTAAAATTGTTATTGAACTCTTACTAGACCTTAGCACACATGGCTTTGTTCAAACTTTTGCAAGTTTTTCCCTAAAGCCCTGCATCAACTCGAAAAACACCTCCTAATAACTTCGAAACTCAGACGGCATCCGTGTTTTTGTTTGACACAGTTTTCGTCCTGCAGCATAGAATTGTTACCAACTTAAAATATAAAATTAATTACTTCCGTTTCCGTTGTTTTAATGGCTTCAACCCCATCTATGTCTTCCGCTCATGTCTGTAACTACATCAAACAGCAACTAAAAAAATACTTTAATTTAAATGTCAACTGTTAAAATGTCCTACGACGCATTTAACTCATTAATAATGTTTTTAATTGTTCAACTTTTACAAAATAATGTAATTAAGAGTTGCTTTGTTATGTTGCTGGGCAGGGATTTTGCGGTTTTGGTCACTGCAATTATTTTTTTTTATTTTTATTTTTATACAAAATTTTATTTTGCTGCTGCTATTGTTGAACAGTAGGTGTTAATTGCTTAAATTCACTGAAGCACGCGGTTTGTTTGATCACTTCACTTAATTAAAAATAAAAATATAAAATTTAAAAAATTGCATTTGTATTATTCATTGCTGAATATGACGTGTGAGCAAAAATTTAATGTTTGTTAAAAATTTAATGTTTGTTAAAAATTTAATATTTGTTAAAAATTGAATTTTTAGTGAAACATTAAATTTGAAGTGAAAAAATTGATTTTTTTAGTTAAAATATTTTATTTTGAGTAATAAAATAAACATTTGTGAAAAATTTAATTTTTAGTGAAAATTTGAATTTTTATTCAAAATCAGAATATTTATTGATAGATTGTTTTTTTTTTTTGGGAAAAAATGATTTTTGAGTTAAAAATTAAATTTTGAGGGATAAACTAAATTTTCAGTGAAAATGGAATTTATAGAAATAATAGAATTTTTAGTGAAAAATATAATTTTTAGTTAAAAATTGAAGTTTAGTGAAAATTTTAAATTTTTGATGAAAATTGAATTTTAGTGAAAATTTAAATTTTTGATGAAAATTGAATTTTAGTGAAAATTTAAATTTTTGATGAAAATTGAATTTTAGTGAATATTTCAACTTTTAGTGAAAATTTGAATTTTTTAATGAAAAGTTGAATTTATAGTGAAAATTTTAATTTTTAATGAAAAATTGCATTTTTAATAATTTTAGTGAAAAATTGAAATTTTAGCGAAAAATTCATTTTTTTTTAGTGAAAAATTGAAAAATTTTAATTTTAGTGAAAAATTGAATTTTAAGTGAACAAATTATTTTTTTAGCTCAAAATTGAATTTTTAGTGAAAAATGTAAATTAAATAATTTAAATTTTTTAGTGAACAATTAAATTTTACGTGAAAATTTAAATTTTTTAGAAAATATACTTTTAATTAAATTAAGTTTCATGTGTCAACAATTTGTTAATGGAAGAATCCTTGAACTTCGTTGTAGAATATTGAACTCTGATGTATGTTTAATTTTTAAATAAAATAAATTATAAATATAACTTTGTAGTTGACAGCATTTTAATCCAACTGATAATTTTCCAATCAACAACCAACGATGCGAAGCCGCATTAAAGCCAATGTTGTAACCATTCAACTAATGTTAATTCGTATGCTTGGCCACAAAACTCGGAACGACAGCAACATAACTATTTAATTAATTTAATTAATGTATCTGATGTGTATTTTATAGAATTAAAGAATCTCAACAATGCAACAAAAACTTATAAAAATTTTATTTGAAAAACCGGTAAGATATAAATTATTTAATAGAGCTAAGAATATAAAAAATAGCTGAAATATTGTTTAAATCTTCATCTTAGTTTCACGTGTTGCACATAAAAATAATCGACTCGATCAACGAACAAATCAATGAATGTTTGTCTATTTTAATTACCAACTAAATTTATGTACTTGGACCTTTTTAAAATAATTAAATAGTAAATGCATATTGCCTAGGTACTTTTCATGTTTTGTTTTGTTTTTTTTTTATGATTATTACTGAATGAACATTAAACTCGGTTTTAATATTGATTCAATAGCTGCAAATTTGCATTTCGATGTGCAGTAAATTTAGTAACGGTCACGTGTTAGCCGCAGCAACATCATCGATTTAATGTGGGGGAGCGACCACCTGGTAACCCAATCGAGAACTGAGCAAATTAGTTGCTCTTAATGCACGTCGTATACGGCTGCCCGAAATCCGCATTCATTACACAGAAATGCATTAATTATTCATTTGCATTTTTAATATAACAATGAAAAAAAAATTATGCAAAATGTAAATAAATCAATAAATAATGCAGCAGCTGTTGTTGTACATTTCAAATCCTCATCCTCAATCTGTCAGAAATCCGGCTCACAGAATACTACTTTCTTAAAAGAATACAAATTTCATAATACTTTGCACTACACTATTTATAGGTCCGGTTCACAGCAATATCATGAAGCTTTTTAATAAAAAGTTCAACTTTCAGATACTACTCAACAGTGCTATCTTATATTAGATGCTGTACCCTTCAAAGCCTTCTTTAGCCGTCTTTCCAATAGCTTCACCACCTCTAACCCTCCCTAACTTCTAACTATATCTTTGAGACCTTCCTCAATACAACCCATTAAAGCTTTTGTGAAATGTATAAGCTCTTTAAAACCACTACATCTGTCTTACAGATCGTTCCACACCTGTCTTTATTAACACAGGTGTGAAATTTATCTCCAACAGATCCCTCTCACTCTGCCTCTCTTACAACAGCTGTTCCAATTTACAAGCCATACTCGCACCATTATTCACCTATTTTATGCTCTATTCTATGCATTGACTCTAATTAAGCACTGAAAAGTTATCTTAAATGCTACCGCCATTTGTTATGAATTATTAAACTGGTTTTTAATGATCGGTCCGACTGACGGCAGCTGTCACAAGTTAGCAGAACGTCATCACATATGGAGAACTCATTGTTTTCGATAGGTTTCTGTTTCTGTTGTTGTTGCTGCCGCAAAATATGTCTGGTTTGAAAGTCAAGGCCAGTATAATATAATAGTGAAATATAAAGAAACTAATACAAATGATTAATTGTTATAATTAGTTGAACCATTGCATTCTGCAGATGCAAAAAGGTCAAAAGAATAATTTACTGTATTTTTTAGTATTTTAAAGGGTCACACAAATTCTAAAGGCTTTTGTGAAAATTGAATTATGATAAATTAAATGAAATTAATCTGAGGTCAAGGAATGATATTTGTTTTTCTTTGTTCCATTATTGTATAAGTTATATGAAGGTGTGATTAGATCTGAGATTTTTAGTATTATCTATTTTGAAACTATGATGATTAAGTCTTCTTAACAATTGTCATCTTTTCACACCTTTGAACAGTAGCAACATTTAAAATGAATATCACATATTAAGAATCTCTGGAATGTTTGTTAATTAACATCATGACAATAAATTCTCAACTACTTAAACAATGAAACAATGGTTCGTACAACATATTATTCATAAATCTTACTACACTACTCAACAACATGACTTTTCCTACGGAAATGCGTACATAAATTGTATATTGTGCTAATTTTGACTGCATACTCAGTTTTTTTCGAATACGTAAAAACTGTCATTCTACAGTAATTTTGATAAACATTTTCAGAGAGAAACTGTGTTGATAGGATAAATTAAAAAGGTGGAAATATGTATCATTACTTTGGACCATTCCAATATCCTTTTCTGGTTTATCATTAGATTCCAGATGTTAAAAAATTGTCCAAAAGTAACCTATAAATTAAAAATTTTTAAGTTTAAATACAAATATATCGTGATATTAGCATATATTGGTATATTAAAATTTAAAATTAAGTTTTTGGAAAACTAGTTTTGTAAAGAACGGTAATGAAAAAAACTAAGTATGCAGTCAAAACCAGCACCCTCAAATTATATAGAATTGATGATCCATAGAAAAATTAGTTCTCTTTTTGTTGAGTAGTGTTATTAAATAAAATAATAACTGCAATTAGTAATTTTGTTAGCAATGTTCAATAGATTGGATTGTAAGAACATTAATTAAAACATACCATTTTTGTTGAGGGAAACACCAGCGACTGGTTGCAGCAATATCACGGACAGCAAAAATGTTGCCAACAATAAGTCTGTCTTACTTGAATGCAGCGACATGGCGTTGAACTCGGTTACGTCAATTACAATTATTGAATAAATTGAATAATTATTTAAATACTATTTAAATAAAAACAAAGTCGAATATTGCGAGTGACAATTTATATCTTACAATTGTATACAACTCAACAACAAACTGTAATGAAAATAAAATAATAAAAATTTAATATGTGAAAAATAAAAAATTATAGGTATTCAATATGAAAATCATAAAAATGTACGAATTTCGTTTATATATTGAATATAGGTTATAAAATAAAAAATATAGTAAAATATTGGTAAACACTATATACAAAAAGTATAAGAAAACTATATATTATGAAGAAAAATAAATACCCTACAAAAAATAGATAATTGTGAGGAAGAAGATATTAAAATTACGGTTTACTAAATTTTAATTTGAATTTTGTACAGGAGGATTTTAGAATTCAGAATTTTGGGATAAACTGGATTTTGTGTCAAAGGGATTTTCTGCTGATGGATTTCATGGTACTCTCAAATATGTTCGTGGCATATTGTTTATGTGGAGAACAATTATGAAGACACTATGCCGAATTTAAATTTTTAATTTTTAGTGAAAAATTTAATTTTTAGTGAAAATTTGAATTTTTAGTGAAAATTGCTGACTAAACTAAATTAGGTCGGTAATGCAGTGTTCGACTTTTCAATTTAGCAAACTTTCGAGCAGACTAAATGGAACTAAATTGGAAAACATCAAACAGACATATGATAATTTATTAGGGACTTTAACAATTACCGATTAGCGAATGGCCGTCGAATAAAAACTTCTACAATTTAGTTTAGTCAGCAATTTAGTCGAATTCGCACACACCCTAAGTAAAACTTTGAATTTGTAGTGAAAAATGTAAATGAAATTATTTAAGTTTTTTTTTTTTGAAAAATTAAATTTTTAGTGAAAATTTAATTTTTTTAGAAATTTTAATTTTTTTTAGAAAATATACTTTTAATTAAATTAAGTTTCATGTGTCAACAGTTTGTTAATGAAATCCTTGAACTTCGTTTGTAGAAAAAAATTATAAATTTGATAAATTGCATTCAAACATATACGGGTATGTTTGAAATTCAATTTCGTTCGAAATTTAACTATTTGACAAATTTAAATTGCATACTGTTCAAAAGTCTAAAAATCTGGGTTTATTTTGATTTCAGTAGTTTTATGATTTTTAATTTTAGGCGTACCTATTGTAATTATTATCTTAAAGACGGTGACTCTGCAGTTTTCTACAGCTTGCACAATCGACTGGCACACGAAAAACCATCAGTGTTTGTTTGTTTTTGCCATCTACGAGAGTTTGTCGGAAATACGCACTATTATCTTGACTTGAAAAAAAACAGAGTAATTAAAATAGTTGGCAACAGGAAGATGGGCGTTTGTGCGGCAGGCAAGTGATAAAATTGTGATTGAAAGACGTCAATTATTGTGAAACAGCTTCATATAAACTAATAAATTATAGACTTCATCAAACAGAAATTTTATTGATTTATCAAACTTCGAATTAATTATTCAATTGGTTAATTAAAATAATGCAAAATAACAACAAAAACTACTATAAAACCACAGTCTGGCGCAGTGTTGTCGTAGACTTGTTTTTGGTGTTGCCACATTACAGATTTCGTTGCAGCAACCACAACTAACAAATCTTGTTAACATATTTGCTGTTTTAATTAGCAGCTAAACAAATTGCTGAACAATTTGTACTCAACAAGACCTCAGTCAACCGCATGTTTTGAGAAAGGTTATTGAGACAAAACCCAATTGGGGTCTAATTAATTGTCAAGTATTAATATGGGTTTTATATGGGTTGTTGTTGACGGTATATGCTGACGGTTTTAGCTAAATTTTAGCTAAAAAATATGTCACGTTCAAAGGTGGTTAATGTTCATTGACATTATGTCTGCTTTAAACGATCATAAAGTCCATGGACCTTATGACGCTTTGTCCCACTTGGAGGATTTATAAAATACAGCATTTTATGTAAAGTGCATTTGGTGCAGTGGTGAAAACATGTAACCTCGACATTTTATATTAGTTTTCATCATAATTGTAAATTTATATGAAAAACGGAATACGGAATACAATTCAAAACTAAATCGTTTTTAAATTTAAATTTTATTTCGATATAAATCAAAATATTAAAGCAATAAAAAGAATTTAAAAATTTGAATAAACCAAAAAAAATTACAACTTGTATTTTAAATATCTGTAGCTAATTATTAAAATATAAAATGTTTGTCTTTACACCAATTTGAACACATTTTCACACAAAAAATACATATATAAAATGCACGAATATTAAATTATTCAAATTTCGCGTAGCTTGTGTAAGTCTTTTTTTTGTTTTTAATTAATGAGCAATATTTATAATGCGATTAATATAATGTTTGAATTATATTAACACAATGAACTCAGCCAATAATTTAAACATTAATGGAATAATTTATAACCGTGAAATTAGACAACATTTAATTAAAAACAAATAAAGAATTTCAAGACTCACGAAATATATGAAGTAATTAAATTTAAAAATACATAAAAAGTCTCTAGTAATATTTAAATGCCTAGCAATAAAATTGCACATCAAGTGGTAGTAATAAATCTTTTATTGACTAATTTATCGCAGATTCATGGCAAAGTGGTTGCGAGGACCAACTACTTGCTCTGTGTATGAATGAATAAAGCAGTACTGGCGCCTATAATCGAAATATACGCTGAACAAGTCCTGCAGCAGCACTCGTAGACAATCCTTGTTCAATTGGGCCACGTTATGAGGCCGCAATATTGCGGTTAACGAGGCACGTTTGCATTTAATTAATTGAGTTATTGACGAAGGAAAGGACCATGTAGTAGAGTAGACGCAACACAATAAGGCAGTAGCAACGAACAATAAAATTGAATAAAGAAAAATAAAAGAAAAATCACTAAAGCAACCAATAAAAGACAGTCGGAGGAGCCACTTGCATTGAACCGATACGCCAAATGGAAAAAAACCGGACTCGAAATTAATCAGTTATGCAGATGTGGTAACACTTTCAGTTAGAGGGAGTCGAGCAAACTTTAGTCGTTTAAGCCCAGCATAGTTTACAAATGGCATAGTAATGACCAACACATTTATTTTTCTCTATTAGTTGCTTTTGCCATACATACGTTTGGTGACAGTAATAAAACTATCCAACTTCTATTAGTATTTTTTCCTCAGTTACTCCCCATAGTTTCTGTGCTCAGAAAAATCCACTTGAGCACTTGAACCGCACTTGTCCAAAACCACAGGGGAGAGATGTGGACCATGTGCCATGTGTGGATTCTCAAAACCAAATGAGGACATTTACATGCAGGCGATGTTGCCTAGTTTCCTATCGCATTTTATGCATGGAATCAATTTTCATTTATTATAATATTTGCTTTATTTTATGTGTGAATATAAATCGATTTGCTTGTAATTATGCGAGTGAGAGTGGATTTTAAAAGGATTTCGCCATTATGGTAAATAGCCGAAAAGGTCATATTAGAGAGTTGGCATAAGGAATATAAATGGAGAAAATGAAATAAAATAGTGCATTAAAAATCTATTTGCATAAATTAATATAGAAAACGTATTAGTAAAAGTTCAGGGAGTTACCGAGTAATATAGCAAATTGATTGTGGCATATATTATACATAGAGTTTTGTATAATGTGTTAAAAAGAATATTGGTAAAAAAGTTATTCTAAATATCTGAGATTTTTTGGTACAAGATAAAATAGTAGGGTACAGTAATTAATTACTTGTTTTTAAAGCACAAATCGGTTAGCATCATTATTATTAAATGCAATATCAAGGAAGATTTTGAAAAAATGATAATGAAGCCTCTATTAGTTTTTGATTTTAACTCCATGAGTCATAAAGATTTCTTAATTTGTTCAGACCAGTTTATAGCTAAGGCTACATAAATGAGATATATACTAAGATACTACATAAAGGATATTTTTTTCATTCAAAGTATTTTTGCCTCTCAGATTAGATAATGTTACCACTAAAGCTATATCCGTGTTTTGTGTGGTTTTCTCTTCAAGGTATTCCCCAAAGTAAATGAGGTAACATGCAATAATAACTTAAAAAAAAAACATAACCCAAATAAGAGACAAAATAAATAAATTGGCAATTATCTTTCATCGCTTCGGCTTGTTTTGATGATTTTTAACTTTTGATGACTTTGGCGTTGAGTCAGCTGATTTACCATTATTTCGTTTTCTTTTGTCCAAACTTTGTGTCTTTTATTGTGTTTTTTTTGTTTTGTTTAAATTTTTATTTACGCACGTAACAAGTTACCGAACTATAAAATGTTATTAAACTTTTAATGTTATCAGATTAAATTTAAAACATAAAATTTCAACTTCTAAATACGAATGCCTTGAGTTGGAAACAAATCTATCTAAAAATGAGCTTATTTTATCTTTTAATTTTTATCATTTTTCTTTTTTTTTTTAGTCACACATTGAACTAATTGGAATATTTCAAATTTAATTTATAATACTATCGAAAATATCAGATAACTACTTGTTTTCTCCATACATCAAGAACAGAAATATAAATATTTATATAATTGCAGATATCATTTATCACAAGCAATTAAAAAATAAGCAACATTATTCTATTTTGTACATTGCGTCATTTCAGTTAACATATTATGTTTATCAGAGTCATTAGCCCTTAAATTATGAGTTAGAAATCTGTATTACATGAATTAAAAAAAAACATTATCGTAAATATTTTCATTATAAATTAACGTTTTGTAATATAATAAAATTTATACTGAATATAACTATGATAATCTCATCTGATAATTCGATGAGTAGAAAATGAAAAGTTTGAAATATTCTGGATGAGTTACCATTTTTGTGGTGATGTCACTTTCGATACTACACTGAAATTATGTTTTAAATTAACTCACGAGCCTAAAGATTTCATTATTAATTTGAATTATGAGATTTATAATTCTCATTAAATCATTGCCGTTAACTTAAGATAAATAATTGTGAATGCAAGGACATGGATATTAATATAAAGAACATTTTTATTATTTATTTTCGTTAGTGTAATTGATCTTTTTTGGAGGGTTTCCTCCATGTATTTATTCGAAATTTTAACTAAATTTCGAGCAAAGGTTTGCTATTTGGTTTGGTGAATTTTGATATGGTAAGTTTTGTTGTGGTGAGTTTGGTGTAGTTTGTGGTGAGTTTTTTGTTAAGATAAATAACATCAAAATTTAAAGTTTGGTTAAAATCGATAACATTTGTGCTGCGATACAGCATTTTGAATGTATGTTACGTGCCATTCCCCTTTGTACAATTTGGTTGATTTATAGCAAAGGATACTCTTGGGGCCTTATAATATGAAATAAAATGAAAATGTTCAGAAAAATACGTTCGGCGATTTTGCATTGAATCTGAAACTTACACCATTTTTAAAAATAGGCGTAAAAGTGGGTGTGATCGATGAAACCAATATAGTGATATTTTTTTGGGTGTGTGGATATAAATTCTAAATCTTAACGAAACCCGTGAAGACGTTTTTTTTATAATTTACTACCAATATTGGGCTCATCGATTAGTATTTTCCAGAAATATAATGATTTTTGTAAACTAACTACTCTAAAAAAAAACTTTCATAAGTTGATTAGTATTATTTAGCAGTAAACATATATTCACATAAACCGATAATAATTTAAAAGTATTTAGTATTTTTTTAGTGTGTTGATGAATTTTATTTGAAAACAACAAAATGAAAAAACTATTAATTGTATGGTATTTGTTCTGCTTCTGAAACGACGAAATTTAATATTAAAAAAAAAAATAGTTTAAAATAAATATATGATAGTTTTTATTGTTTAAACCCATTAACATCTTAAAAATTTAATACAAAATCAATTAATATTAAATAAATCTTTATTTTAAATAGATATTTTGTATTAAACAATTATAGGTTCTTATTTGATTTGAATGATGATTACTTAAGAAAAAAGTTTCCTGAATGTTTGAAAAAACTGTATTTTTTAACATATATCAAGAGTTTTACAAACATCTCATTTTCCTCCATGTATTTATTCCAAATTTTAACTAAATTTCGAGCAAAGGTTTGCTATTTGGTTTGGTGAATTTTGATATGGTAAGTTTTGTTGTGGTGAGTTTGGTGTAGTTTGTGGTGAGTTTTTTGTTAAGATAAATAACATCAAAATTTAAAGTTTGGTTAAAATCGATAACATTTGTGCTGCGATACAGCATTTTGAATGTATGTTACGTGCCATTCCCCTTTGTACAATTTGGTTGATTTATAGCAAAGGATACTCTTGGGGCCTTATAATATGAAATAAAATGAAAATGTTCAGAAAAATACGTTCGGCGATTTTGCATTGAATCTGAAACTTACACCATTTTTAAAAATAGGCGTAAAAGTGGGTGTGATCGATGAAACCAATATAGTGATATTTTTTTGGGTGTGTGGATATAAATTCTAAATCTTAACGAAACCCGTGAAGACGTTTTTTTTATAATTTACTACCAATATTGGGCTCATCGATTAGTATTTTCCAGAAATATAATGATTTTTGTAAACTAACTACTCTAAAAAAAAACTTTCATAAGTTGATTAGTATTATTTAGCAGTAAACATATATTCACATAAACCGATAATAATTTAAAAGTATTTAGTATTTTTTTAGTGTGTTGATGAATTTTATTTGAAAACAACAAAATGAAAAAACTATTAATTGTATGGTATTTGTTCTGCTTCTGAAACGACGAAATTTAATATTAAAAAAAAAAATAGTTTAAAATAAATATATGATAGTTTTTATTGTTTAAACCCATTAACATCTTAAAAATTTAATACAAAATCAATTAATATTAAATAAATCTTTATTTTAAATAGATATTTTGTATTAAACAATTATAGGTTCTTATTTGATTTGAATGATGATTACTTAAGAAAAAAGTTTCCTGAATGTTTGAAAAAACTGTATTTTTTAACATATATCAAGAGTTTTACAAACATCTCATTTTAAAATACAACTGTAGTTTTAGCCCACAGTTGCAACCACTTTGCTATAAATCCACAATTGGTTTGCATTGGGAAATTAATTCCTTAACTGTTGGCCACTCAACGTCCTTCAAAACTTGTTTCGTTTAATTCTGCCAGCCTCATGTAAGTCGCGTCACGAGGCGGTTCAAGTAGATGTATTTTTTTAATAATAAAAAAGTGGCCAAGACAGGTCGGCTTAAAGTGCAGTTATAGCATGAGTTGGCATTACAGAAAATGCCTCTTAGCCAAGCGCTTTAATAAGAGGCAGAGCAATAGTTCTTAACTTGGTGACAGTTTTTTTTTCGTATATGTAATGCGTAAATAAAATAATGTGGGAAATACCTACCTCTTTGAACAGACAGTGGATTAAGTCAAAAAGAAATTCCAAAAAAAAAAACATAATTTTCCAAGCTTAAGATTTTAGTAAACATTTAAAAAAATTAAATTTTATGTTGTAAGGCCTAAACACAATTCAAAACAATGCATTTTTTCATATTTTTTAAAATAAATATAATATATGTATATTATTCTATTTTTAAAATAACTCACTTTTATGTTTGTTTCTTTTCTTTCTTATGTAGTTTAAAAATTTTTATATTTAAGCAGTTTCGCATTCAATAATTTTTATCTTATCGCAGACTCACAGTTATCACACAATATTAAAATACACAATCGTATAATACGATCATCGTAATAGAAAATATAATTAGCACTTTTTGTTTTTTATTTATCTCTTTTATTAATTTCAATAGTACACTTTAAAATTTATATTCGGCGCACTTTCCTTTCGTACAACGTTTTTCAATTCAATATCCTTTCTTCGTATTATGACCGATGAAATTTAAAAAACGTAGCAACGACACGATCTACGCGCGATGCCGACCTGTTGTCGACTGATGTTCGTAATACGAATTTTTACCTACTTTTAAAGCAACGTTTTACCGAGATTTGGCGTCGGCAAAAAACAAAACAAGAAAAGACCGCTGATAAAAACACTAAATTGCAAACTGATCTCTCGCCAAACATGATGTAATTAAAAGAGCGGGAGATCATTGCATAGAGAATAAGTGATGATACATAAGAGAGAGAAAGAGAGAACAAATTAACGTTGGTTAAGAGCGAACGTGGCTGCCAAGTTGTAGAGATCTTGAAGTGGTTTAAATTATAAAATTTAAATATAAAATGAATGAGAATGGCATGTAAAAAACTTATACGAAATTACTAATAAATATTATAAAAATATTGAATATTACAAAAAAAAATTAAAAAATATAATTAAAAAAATAATTTAAGGATATTATAAAAATTCATCATTATAAAAAATAATCTAAAAAAAATAAAAATTAATATCGACTTGGAGTCCACAACAATATTTCTATCTGGAAACTGCGCTGCTTTTTCAAACAATTGCCGGAGTAATATCTGCAAAACAAACAAAGCACAACATCGAGACTTTACAAATCATCGATCTCAAGTTCTGTGTTAATGTTCGCTAATGTTTTATCGTGTTATCAAATTTAAACTCTTAAAGGACGGGCCCTTTTGGCTCATGAAAAGAGGATATGTTTTTTGAGCAAGCATCCACGTTTTTCTTTTGAAATCAACGCGTTCATATCGTATGCAGCACAACTTCACGAACATATCTCAAACGTCTCTACTAATACATATATCGCACAAATCTTTGATAATGAAAGGTCCAAAGGTTTTTGGTATGTATGTAACTCTGTATTCTAAAATGGCCTCATAGTCATCAAATTGTTTTTAGTTTTTAAGATATATACCATTTTTCAAAAAGTGAAAAAACTATATTCCAAAATCAATATCTTAAACAACTATATTCAATATGATAAAACTGACGCCATATTAGAAATCAGAGTTAACTATATATATACAAGAATTATTGAAACTTTTACTGTAGAAAAAAAATATATTTTTTCAATTTTTAAAATACCATCTTGAAATTTGGCATATATTAAATCAACTAAAATATGTGATTTTTTTCTGAATTTTAAAAAGGGGCCTTTTTAAGAACATCCATTTTGAAGTGCAAGGATAATGATCATGGGCCACATGTTAGAGTTTAGAAGTTACAACTCAATTGTAAAATATCAGCTTTAATACGAGCTATCAACAGAGTTTCTAGCATTTCTACTTTAGGAGATATTGAAATATGAACAACCATAGAATCTAAACGGAGCGTCGTCGTGGGGTCAAATTTCGCACTTTTAATCCTAACTTAAAATGGCTGTAGAATCGGAACGTTGTAAAAGGGTTTTTATCACAAATTAAATTTGGTTATTTGGTTAAAAATTAAGGGGGATCGACATGACAAAGTTTAGAAAAATGACAACATATTGGCTTTTTGATTTTGTTTCAAAAGTTCGATCGATTTACAAAAACTAGGCACGGGTTCAAATATAAAATTATATAGAAAAGCGTGAATAATATAAAAAATGACAAATTCCATTTGATTCATAGACTCATCATCAGCTCACGACTTGCTTTGCATTTTAATTAGCCTCTTGTACCAGAAACTGTCGCATGTTTTATTGACTGTGTTTTTTCCAGCAGATAAAAGGAGCAAATATCAAAAAAAATCAAAAACATATTGCAAACAATTGGAAACAGATAGTAGCAACAATACATATTTTGATTGATAGTGTAATGAATTTATAGTTGGACTAAGACGACTATAAATACCCTACATATATATGATATATCATATATCACTTTCAATCTCTAAAGAATTTGCTTTTATTAGAATACACACAAGTATGCGTAGGTGCACCGAATTTTGATTTTTAAGGACACCACAAGTCGGTTCGCGAGAAAATAATTATTTTTTTTATATATTTATTATAAAGACATCGGCTTTGAACCATAACTAAATTCACTTCGGCCAGTATAAAGGTATTATTAATTCGTAGATGTTAGTGATGTATGAGGTATATCAACATGAGTTAGCAAGTCACAGGTCCCAGTCAACCGATTAAGCCCATTTCCAATAACAGATAGCATATATACCAATGCTGGTGAACTGACTTCTGAGTTTCATTGATCTAGTACTTCTACTTTCCCTGGAATCGTGATTTCAATTGACAGTCACAGACACACGGACTGACTAATATCTAAAAATCGTTTCAGCCGATTACGATGATCAAAAATATATATCTTTTCTTGGTGTTACAAATGGTTATGGTTTTCACAATAGTGAAATATTCTTTCAATTTTAGAGTAGGGTGTAAAAATGCAAATAACTTACAGTTGCTCAAATTGACAAACTGTCAACAGACTTTTGATTAACAGACAGGCAGTTAAAGTATTTATTTTTGTCAGCCCGACGTATTTTTTTTTGTTTTTATTATTATTATAGGTCTCTTGTCAGCTGATAAATGTTTATAGTGGTTGACTGAATAAAAGTGAAAACAAAAAATCAGCATAAATGGTTTAGGTCACATGAGGAAATTCGCAAGAATTTTGAAAATGTAGGTCTAACTCGACTTTAAATTTCACATATGTATACACTCAAAATAAAATCTGTTTAAAATACACGATTTTTCGAAAATATGCGTGAAATTTATTCACGAAATATTTCGTAAAGTACACGAAAGAACTTGTTCTGAATTGTCGAATTCTGAAACAGAATTGATCGAAGTGATCGAATTCAAATTTCAATTCAATTTTTTTTTTGTTTTTTAACCTGCCGCGTAACTTTCTGAGTGTTACAAATTGATTTACTTTTCATGTAGGGTATACAAAATTATGAAAATATAGACGTTTTTAAAAACATAAATCAAAATTTTATATGCCGAGAGTCTACACTACATTAAGGCCAAGGTAAAAATGCTAATTAGAAAATGTTACCGTTATGTAGGATTTATTATTGTCGCTATTTTTTTTTTAGTTTATTATTTTTTATTACAGTTGTCGCATAAATTAAACTATCAAACTGATTTTTATCAGCTTCAAACCAAAACACTTCAAATCAAGCAGCACCCATAACAACTAATAAAACACTTTTAACACACCTAATGACGTAGCTGATTTCGGTACTAACAGCATTTCGAGATTGGTAGTTAATTACAACAAATATTAATTAAAAAAACAAACAACTCAACAACAAACGAACGAACGCAACAGAGAGAGAGAAAGAGAGAGCGAGGCTTTCTTGTTTTCATTGACGGCTGCTGTGTTTTGTTTACTTAAGAGAGCTTTGATTCAGCACGTGCTCGATGCACGGCGCTCTTTGTTACGCATATCTATTTCTAGTATGTCTAGTACAAGCACATGCTGGAATAATCTCTGTAAAATCCCGCTAATGTCAATACTGAGTAAATTCCCCGGACTCCGATTACAGTTCGATTCAGTGATCTTAATGTGACATATGTGAGATTTTTTTTTTTGACTAAAATAATACACAGTATAGTATTTTTAATTAGGGAAAACCGAGTGTACAAATAATAAATAGAAACAGATTCATTTTAATCAGATTCATTTAGTGAAAATTTTAAATATTTGTGAAAACTTGAATTTTAATTGAAAATTTGAATTTTAATGAAATATTTAATTTTTTAGTGAAAAATTTATTTCTTAGTGATGAATTGAATTTGTGGTAAAAATCAAATTATAGTAAATAAAAATTTTCAGTGAACAAATTTTGAAGTTAATTAAATTTTATTGAAAAATTGAACTTTTCTTGAAAAAGGATTTTTTTTTTATTGCAACATTTATTTTTTTATGAAATATTAAATTTTTAGTGATAAAAATAATATATTTTTAGTATTTTTTTTAAATTAATTTTTATACTAATAACAAAAAAATAGTTTTTAATGAAGAAACCAATTTTTAGTGAAAACTTTAATTATTAACAAAAAATTAATTATTGAAAATTTTAGTTCTTTTCGTAAAAAAAGGAATTTGTATTGAAAAATAATATTTTTGATGCAAAATTCAATTTTTATAGTGTATACAAATTTAATGTTAAGTGAATTATTGAACAATTTAAATTTAGTGGAAAATAATAAATTTTTGAAAAATTTAATTTTATTAAATAAATAAATTATTAGTTGAATTAATAATTGAATTTTTAGTAAAACTCTGTATAAAATATACAGAACTAAACAAATTCAAATAAACTGCATTTATTTTTTCCTCTACCTATAGCACTCGAAAAAAACCCTATCCTACACATCATCGTACATATGTCATCTTCGTTTTCGATAGTGTAATTTCCCGCAGTTTGTAGAGAATGAACAATTTATATTTATTAACAAATGTAACCTCGGTTAATATCACACATGCCACTTTTTGTTGGATTTTTGGAAAACCCCTCAAAATTCTACATTTCATTCAGACAACCAGATCTGCTTATATTAACTGATTTCAGTCACGTAGACAGAGAGATAATGATTTAAATATCATTGAAATATTGAATAATATAAAAGAGGAATTCGAACGACTAATCTAAAAATTTGTTGCGGTTCATTGCGGTTAGCAGCTGAACTACTAAATAATAATAAAAGTTTTAATTTAAAATTTACCAACTTCAAGAGAATATTTATAATAATAGAATGAATACTATATTGTAATGAATATGTTTTATCAGAAGAGCGCATCAGACACACTTTAATTATAATCTCAATTAAGAAAGCACACTTCAAAGCAAAAATTCCCTTTAACTACTAATTGCTGTGTATTTCTAATTCTGTCTTTTTTTATTCAATTCGGATAAATTTGTGTAATTTCTGCATATTAAATACTGCGATGATGCCGGATGAAAAACCACATTGAAGCACGTCTCGCCAAAGTGTCACTTACACGTTATTTACGCGATGCGCTGCATTTAGTAGATATTAAAATAGTTTTGCATCTCAATGGAAAAAAATGCATCCAACGTAGTTTCTTCCAACGTTGCGCGTTACAGGCGGAATATTAATTTATCGCCAATGATAATCAGTTGAATTTCTCTGTCAATATTGTCTTGGTAGTTAATTGAAAAGTCTCGCAGTGCATGGTGATGAGATCAGATCGATCGGTTATCGGTTATGATTTATTGACAATATATTTTAATATAAGAATATTAAATAAAAAAATAATATTAAATAATAGTCACATCCGAAATTTTTAAGTTGGGTTAGGTTAACTATGAAAGTTATAGACATTCATATCCGACTAGAAAAACTAAACACATATGTGATAGTTTAAAAAGAAATCCAAATTAAACCCTTTTTCGTCCTGAAGTCACAGGAAACGAAATCGGAAAATTACTGAAACTTTTCGTTAGACAATTTTCTTTTTATACGATAAATAAAATGATTTTTTTTACATTTTTGAATGTAGTTTTTTAAATAATGATGCCAATAGACAGTTTCTTTAACAAACAATCAATTACTTTACACTACTATTTTATCTTGTAACAGTATAAAGTTATGGCATAAAATTCGTCCTTTTGGCATGACAAGATTATCAATTTTTCGTATATGGGTACAAGATAAAATGGTGGTATAAAGCATTGTTTGGTATTATATTAACGCACATATAAATTGACATCATTATATAAAATTAATTTGCCAAACATTTTTCTTGGAAATAACAAAAATTCGAAAAATTATTTTAAAATAATGATGCAACGATAGGTCCTTTAAAAACAAACAATTAATGGCTTTTTTTGAACATATTAACCAACGCTCAGGGGATGCCCCCTATTCATGCAATGCACAGTGTTGATCGAATGAAAGGATTATAGGTGGGGGGGAAGATGGAGTAGTATCGGTGGATGTTTGTTTTGACCATGAATTTCCCTCCAACACTTTCCGTTGTAATACCTATAAAACAGACTTATACACCCAACGGTCCTTCAGTGCTCAAGAGAACCAATAGTCGATGAAATATTTTCATTTTCTATTAAATATATATATCGTTGTTGTATTCTGTCGAGGAACTCCAAGGAGGATTTTGAAGTCCCTGCCCAAATGTGGGCAGGAGTGAACTAGGAAGGAAACCGAGGCACTTGGCCGCTTCTTTCGACACATCAAATATGTGATCATTCCATCGGAGGTCACATTGAATTGATATGCCCAGAACGTCAATAGCAGCTGACTGCGCAATATCCACAGAGCCCATATTGAGGGGAGGAAGGGGTGAAATCAAATTATAAATTCAAAATTTATAATTTGATTTCCCAACATTTTTAAAAATGCACATTCGACCTTTTGGCATGTCAGTAACGATATGAAGTGAGATAATGGTATATTCTCTAGAGATGGGCACGTGCCTGTTTTTGATGGCACGCACGGGCACGCCGATAGGAGACACGCACGAGCACAAGCCCGACGTAAAAACACGACAAAACACGGAAAAACATGAAAAAGCAAGCAAAACGTGAAAAATAATACCGGAACCGTTTAGATTTTTGGAACCGGAATCGTTATTAATCATCGGAACTGAAATCGGAACTCATATATTTGTTTCAGGTTGGAATCGGAAAAGTTATTTTAAAAATCTTGGAACCAGAACCGGAACAAATATTATAGTTCCTGTCAGGGTACGCAAAGAACCGGAATCGGAACCGTTATTAAAAAATGTATGGAACCGGAAACCCATTTAATTTTTTGGTTAGAACCGGAATAGAAACCACAATTTTTAAAATCTTGGAACCCGAACAGGAACCAATATTCCAATAGGTTTCAGTACCTGTAATAAATAATTCAAAACTTAAGTTTGATACTGTTTTATTCTCTTAAATCCATAAGTAAAACTAAAACAACAGATTTTTAAGAAAAGGTTGATAATAATATAATAGTTTGGCACTACAGTCCTATTAGAACTTAGGCCGATCTCTCTCACCATTTTGAGCTGTGCGTGTTATATTTGCACTCAAAGTGGTGGGACCTACAGTTAATTGCCGAATCCGAACGGCGGGTGAGCGATTTTCATATGCAATGTTTTACTCTCGTAGGTTTGCCATTTACTGCCGAGAGGTAGCGCGGTATAGAAAAATGTTTCTATGAAAAGATTCTGTTAGCCCGAGTCCAGGCTTGAACCGGGGACCTTTCGGCTCGCAGTCCAACACACTAACCACATGAGCTACCGCGCTTGGGTTAAAGCCACGAAATTGTTCTTTTCTGAAGTAAGGGTTTTTTTTTAATTGGTGTAGAAACTATTTTTTTTACAAGATATCAATATGAATTTTGTTTACATGTTATAACGAATTCTGCATCATTAACTCAAAAATCGCCTTTATAAGTTATGACACTCTTGATCTGATCGATATCTTTATGACAGATGGACTTAACTAAATCGTTTCGCGAAGTAATGTTGATCACGAAATGTACATATATCACTTTTTAATACTGGTCACGCCTCTTATGGGGCGTTATACATATTCACAGATATGGTATTATCTGATGTAAAAATGTGTCAGCTGCATTTTCTCGCAGTGCCAAAAATTACGCTCTCAAAATATGCTCCAGAAAAGAATTCACCACAGCTGCGCATACTCACCACTGATAGTAAAATAATTCCCCCGTACCATACGCAGCATCATCTGACACGTTCGAAAGCTTTTCCCCAAAAATTCAGTAAACTCAACAGACTTCTTCGGCAGCCAGATGATTTTTTATGCGAGCCTTCGTGAGCTGCAGCATCAGTCAGTGTTCGAAAGCGCGCGTGGCAGCAACGAAATTTGGATATTATAAAGTGCGTTGTGCTGTGAAAGTTAAAATTACAAAAAAAAAGATAAAAAAATAAATAAAGTATATACAGAAAATTTAAGAGTGAAAAATTACGTTGGTCCTGGCCTATTGTAGTGCGGGGGAGTGAGGCCTGATTGACAGTGGGGCAAAAAAGTTTTGGCGTTTTTGCAAAGCTGGGCGTTGAGCCAAAAAGAAAACAGCAACACATTCACTACACACACACACGTGTTTTTGACTGTGTGCGTTTTGCATGTGTGTCGGTGACTTTGTTTGTGTCCGTGTTCGTGTCTTTGTGTTTGTGTATGTGCAAATATTACGTGGTGTCACATGAAATATAATGTGCGCCGGATACATAGAGCAAAGCATGAGGCAAGAACCCAATTTGAAGGATTAAAAGGATAACAAAGGAGCTGCTGTGAACAAAAGAAGCAGCAGGTGTGACGACGCCAGCAGCTGCGAACACAAGTTGAAAAGGTGAGCGCAACTGCCTTTTCTTTCTTTAGTTTGACAAAGTTTATGCTCAATAATGCCAAATATTTTAATATAATTGGAAAATTATATTTTACAAAAGCCAAACAAAAAATTAACTGTTTTTGAAGTTGCATTTCGCATTCTTTCTAAATGGTTTCCCATCTAATATGTACGATTTCGTAAATTAAATCAATTTTTTAAATTACAAACAGACCAGTTTTTCTCCAAAAAAGAGGAGCGTTTAGGCAAATATTGTATGTTTTAGTTTTTTTTTTCAAAAATGGTCCATCATTGTCTGATTGAAATATATCAAAAAATGCTCGAACTTCTGAGGTATTGCCTGAGGTATTTACAATGGAGTATATTTCAAACACTAGCGAAAATTTTATGAAACAGACACCCGACAATCATCCAAAATTGTTTTGCAAATTTTTATGTCGGCAAAATCGTACGATATCGAATTAGATCTTGTACCAATATCGAAGGCCAAATCGTACTAAAACTGCAAAAATAGTTCAAAACGACATATCGCAGTTTTTTTTTTTTTTTTGAAACGAGAATAAAAACGATATTAATCCAGATATTGCATCAAATAGTTCAAATATACGGAGATTTATTTGAAAAATATTGTGATATCGATGTGGAAAATGTTTAAATATCCTAACATAAAATTTGACCCTACGAAAATTACGAAATTTCAAAAATTAGCAACAAGATTGGATTTTTTTTATCCAAGTTAGTACGAGAAAACTTCGAGGCAAAAATCACAGGGCAGACTGGTTACCAAATTTTTTAGATTTTCGGTACAAACCATACTTAAACATATTGAAAAAAGTTTGTTTTATAAAATACCGTATATAAATTTGATATTTGAAATATTTATGAACAATTAATTTAAATTGCAAGGATAGTGACCATTGATTAGAAGTTCGGATTTAGGAGTTATGACGAAATTGGTTTTATTATCCTTAAAACGAGGTTTGCAGTATTCTACGGTCAAGAGCTTTTTCTACACTAAGAAATAAGTGACGTAATAAAATTATATAAAATATATTTAAATTTGATTTTAATACTTTTGTAATAAAAAACGTAATAATCCATACAAAAAATATTACGCGCGTATTTAATTTTTAATTAAATAAAAAAAACTATTTAATTTTATTAAAAATTTCTTAAAAAGTGTAATAAAATAATAATTTTATCTCATATAAAGAAGATTAGGAACATTCTTTATATGAAATAAATATTATTGTGTTTTAATTAAAATGTTATAACTTTAATAAAAAGTATTTACTTTAAATTTTAATAAAAAAAAATTAAATAAAAAGTATTTACATCAAATTTTATAACGTACGTAATAAATTTAAATAAAAAGTATTTACATCCAGTTTAAATAAAAAGTATTTAATTTAAATGCAAAAGACTACGGGTGAAAAACGTGTCTAAAAGTATTTAAATTTATTACTTTTTTCCCTCAGTGTACAATCACAAAAAGTGATTATTGATAAACTTATTTAAATTTTGGACCACTGTATCTCTGGAGAAGGTGAGCCTTGAACTCTGGTATATATGGTGTGGATGTCTCTAATACAAAAAGTTTTACTTACTTGTCGATATTTTTATAATAGAAGTCAAAATTTTCGTTTTATTTTATTTTTTTTGTGTTATTCTGATTGCGCCCTTATTTGAAACTGGAGCTGATTCCGATAATGATTTTGTTAAATAGGGTTCCACTTTTGAGATTTTTAAGTTAATTATTTTTCTCTCCTTTTAATTCAAATAGTCGAACCAAAAACAATAATCTAATTTTCTTTTCGGTGTTAAACGTACAAAACTATGCGCTACCATATATTTATTATATATACAGGCGAAAGGGAAATTCGGCCAAGGGAAATTCAAAACTTTGCAATAAATTTCAAATTTTATGAATAAAAAACAATTTTACTTGATGAAAAAAAGGTAAAAATTATTGTTATGCCATTTGTGCAACGCCACGTATAGTATTTAAAATGTCAATTCTGAAAATAAATTAATACTCTATTTTAAAAACATATCAACTTTGTAGTATTAAATTTTGGAAAATAATGTTCCTACAAATATATTGTTATTTGTTTTTAATAAAGTTTTTAACCAAGATTAGTAATTTAATTTCTTATATGGCAGGTTAAATTGGACAAAAATGCATCACAATACATAATAATCATTTTAACGTCTGAAAATAAAATAAATTTATAATTTTTCAATACATTTTTTTTAATATTATTTAAAGTCTTCGCGGGCCGCAGATGAAAGTGTTTGACATGCCTTCCCTACACCTATGAGACACAGGTTATATTAAGTTTGTGCATATATTGTAACGCGTGTCCGGTATAGAAAAGTATATATTCTTGATCAGCACAACTACCAGAGTCCGTTTAACCATGTACGTATGTCTGTCTGTCTCTCCGTCTGTCTTGCTGTCCGAATACACAAAAACTTGAGAAATATCTACATGTCAGAATACGATAAAATTTTTTTTCAATATGTTTTAGACAAAACTAGGATCTGAGAACGGAAATGAGCCAAATCGGTCAACGGACACTCCCACCTCCCATACAAGTGACTTAACTTTCCTCACTCGTTTTATCCTAATATCAAGAATATTTTTTCTTAAATTTAAATTTCGTATTATTTACGATTTATTGTATAAAACTAAACTTCCGTGATTTTTTCACACAGTTGTCTCTACTTTGTAAATTTATACCAAGGACCACAAGCAATCTAATCACTATCAATGTAGTCAAAAATAAAATCATCCCGATATTGGCTCCAGATTTTGAGAAATCACATGTCAAAAATCCCGAAAATGACTCCATTTTTAAATAGTTTTACATATTTATTGAGGAACAATCTTACCAAAACAAATATGTGATCCAAAAATGGGCGTGATACGCCCACATTTGATTTTTTTTTATAACTAATGTTATAACTAATGTTATAAAAAATTAATTAGGTGCCCAAAACACGAACGCTACTTTGCAGTTCGTTTGACCATCATGGTAATTATGAAAAGCTTTGGCCTCTTTAGTTTAATAAATTTATGTTTTTTTTTTATAATTAAAACTTTGAAAACACGAAGGAAAATTAATGAATTTACTTTTTTTGAATTTACTTTAGACAACAGTTTTTGTTTGCTAAAAAAGAATTAATATTTACATTTCATACCAAATTTTTGTTCTTAACCCTTTCAGTCATTTGTTACCATATGGACATTTCCTGTGGTTCCGGACGGGACAATCGTACGCTTAAAATTTTAATGTTTCGAAGAAAAATAAATTAATTTTCTTGTTTGCAAGTAGTATTTGTGCAAGTAGTAATTAAATAAGACTAAATATCTGCAATTAGAGAATTCTATAAGGTAGATCAAAAAATATCAATTAAATAGTTGTCATTCCGGACGGGACAAAAATGGAAGTAAATGTTTACGTTCATATGGAAATTCCGAATTTTGCGTACAAATTATTTTTTGAATTATTTTGAAAATAGCTAAAATCATGTGCTTTATTTGCAAATTTACACATTGTTTCCAAAGTTTATAGTTCTTTATAAAAATTCACAGAAAAATTCCGGACGGGACAAAAAGTTCCGTATAAAAATTACCTAAAAATACTTTTTGCGTACAATATATTTTTTTGAATTATCTCAAAATATAGCTGAGACAATTTAATATACACTTACTAAAATTCCAAAAGTTAATAGTTATTTCGTAATAAATCACAGAATATTTTCGGACGTTCTGTATGAAAATTTGCACTACGATTTTTTGCTAAAAATAATTTTCTATTTGAGAATATTAATAATCATTATTATGAAATTAAAAGTGATGTACGATTCGAATTTCTAGATTATTTTAAGGTTTTTATCTTTTTTCTTTTTTTGTGAAAAATATATATATTTTGTACACTTTTGGTACTTAAAGTTCCGGACGTGACAGATTTCAATTTGCTGTCCAAAATTTTCTACATTTACTAGGAAATCGGTGTTTACATTTTTCAAAATGCCGAGGAAATTCTGCTTTAGAAACTCTTTAAAAAATGTTGTACGTGACAATAAAATAATAACGTGAAAATCAAAATATGTCCGTTTTTTTCAATGCTTATTTTTAAGCTTTCGAATTATTAATTAAGGTTGTCTGAAAAACAGAAAATAATATTTTGTATCTGTATATCTTTCAAATTATTTAATTTGGTTACTCAAAGTGCATGAACAAATTGGTATATTTATCTCCGAGAAAAAAATCACTTTAAACTCTGGGACAAAACCCTTTATATTTAAAAGTGTGCATATATTAAAGTCAGCTGTATTTAAAAACTTTAAATTTCAAAGTGTTTACTTTAAATTTTAAATAAATGTTATATTTTAATGTGACACTTTAAATTTTAAAGTTGGACTTTTACTTATAAAGTGTCACTTTTAATTTTATGTAAGAGTACAAAAAATCTGTCAATGAGCGTCAGATCTAATGGTCATTGCCTGCGTTACCTCTCTCTTTCTCATTATTGATTTATGTAATTCTAACCATCCATTTTTTTAACAAAATGTCAATACAGATTTTAAGATGCTTCTTGAAAAAATAATAAATACTCTTTATATCTTATGTATTGATATTTTGTACAATTTTTATATTTTTACCTATTCAAAAAAAAAAAAATATAATAAAATTTAAACAGCACCAACACGTTGTACACATAAAGTCAAAACTGATTAAACAAATGTTGAAAAAGTTAAAAAATAGTAAAAGTGACTTTTGCTTAAAGCGCTTCGTAAAGGTTGCTTTTGAAAGGCTTGTTAAGGATTTCCAGTCACTGCAAAAAAACCAGATATGGGGTTGTTTATGTCCGAGATAAGGGTTCAGCTTAACACTGTGTTTAATGACAATATTTGTGCTTTTGTTTTCACAATGCGCTATACTTAACACTCCCCAAAACTCCTACTATTTTTTCTGCTTTTTTCATTATTTTTGTCCTTTGTCTTTTTTTATCTGGACCACAGACACAAAATATAAAACTTGCTCGTTGTTTGTTAGCATCCTTTTTTTTTGCGCTTAAAGGATTTTCTGGGTTCTTGTTTCGGTGCCTGCTGCAAATTTATGGCATTTCATTAGGTTGCCAATGTTGTAGTTTTATGTGTTCGTAGTTCTAAAAAACGTTGGTTTTTGTTTAGAACTTTTGAGAATTTTATAATTTACTAGGTATTTTGCAGGTTTTTACTTCTTGTTTTTTTATATTTTTAAAATGGTTAAGGTGTTTTTAAACATTTTAAATATTTTTTATTTTTAATTCACTCATTCTAAAATATTTCTCAAATTTTCTTTTACAATAGAAAAGAAAAAAATGTAAACCATCAGATTTTTGCTGACCTCAGCTCTCACTTTGGCAGCCAAATGATGAAGCTATTAGTTGATGCTGGTGTTGGCGGTGTTGCCATTTAGTGCTGCTACTTAACGCTGCCATTTGTTGGGTATTGCGCGGTGGCCTAACTTTTTGTTGAATTTTGCATTTTGTTTTCTTGCGATGATTTTATTTTCAGTTTGCTTGTAGCCTTTTTCTGCTGCTGATTTTGACATGAGCACCAAAGGACACAGAGTCAGCGGTAGTTAAGTGAAGGGTATTAGAGCGACGACTGGATGGTCTAAAATGGGCTGGGAAGGATGTGAAGACTGCCCGGACTGTTTGTAACCTGTGACGAGCGATAGAAGTCGCGCACGCCTTCCTTCCTGCCATTGATGTGGTTTATGGTAGCGAACAAACTAAGTGAAACCTAATTGAACATTTTTATTTTTAAAAGGTTGTAAATTGAATTTACGCTGATTTATTACTTAGATTTTTTAATTAGGTTTCACGCTATAACTCTTTTTGCATAAATTTTAAAGATGAAATATCTAGAGTGAACAATATGATTTTAAGTTAACATTTAAATTTGCAGTCTGTGACCCAATTCTTTTTCCATGACAAATTTATTTTTATGTGAATAAATCGAATTTATTAATTTCCATTTTTCCAAGAATTTAATTTCGGTGAATATTCAATTTTTTCAATTGAATTTTGAGTGAAAAAAATAATTATTCATTTCAATTTTTTAGCGAAATTGAATCTTTTTGAAAAATTGAATTTTTAGTGAATAATTATTTGTGTTTTAATTTTCTGAAAATTTTAATTTTGTTAGGAAAAAAATTATTTTTTAGAAAAATTTAATTTATTAGTTTTTTTTTTTTTTTAGTGAAAAATATAACTTTTAGTGAAATATTTAATTATTAGTGAAAACTTTGAATATTTGAATTTTTAGTGAAAAATTTGTAAAAATTCAAATTTTTAATAGAAAATTTGATTTTTAGCGAAATTGATTTCTTTTTGAAAAATTGAATTTTTATCGAAATTGAATTTTTTTGTGAAAAATATAATTTTTGTGAAAAATATATATTTTTTTTTAATTTACTGAAAATTTAAATTTTTTAGAGAAAAATATAACTTAGTGAAAAATTAAATTTTTATTGACAAATTTTTATTGAACAATTCAATTTTTAATGAAATATTGATTATTTAGTGAGAAATAGAATTTTGATTTAAAATAGGAATTTTTATTGAAAATTGAAATTTTTAGTGAAAATTTGAATTTTTAGTAAAAAATTTAATTTTTTAACGAAAAAATGAATTTGTAAAAATTAAAATAAACATTGTTAGCTAAAAACAGATATATTATTAAAAATTTAATAAACATAATATTTAAGGAACATTTTGATCCTGTATAAAAATTAGGTACATACAATAAATTAAAACAGTTACCAACTATAAATCATAGATTGTCAAAAATCTAAAGTTTAACTGGTAAAAAAGAGTAAATTGAAAATTTTGCAAAGAACCACACAATCGAAATTCGATTCACCAAAACCTCACAAACACTCAATGACTTTCGAGCCCCATCCAATTCCATTCAATTCATGCCAAATATTTGCAACTTGAACCGTCAACAGATGGCGTCATCTCCATGGCTGCGTGAGCTCAACATAAACAAAAACTCAATAGATTGAGCACATCAGTGAGCGCGACGTGTAATATTGTTAAACGCATTTTTGATTGAGGCGCACATTTGCGTGCGCACATTTTTGGGTGCGTGCAAAAAATTCAAAAATTGCGAATGTTGTGTGAACGAAAAAACTATAGCTGGTTTTTACTTTTATCAACAGGAAACGACTTTTTTCGTTGCCTATATTAAAATTTGGTAACTAATACTCATAACATCTTTGTCTTCACTTTTGAACTTCGAACTTTGGTAACACATTTTATAATATTCACGCCTACTCGTTAAATATTTTCGTGGTATTTTGTTCTTATACATAAAAAAAAATCTTATACAATCCCATTAAAATTTGTCAATTGGACCGTTATTGATTTAATAGTATACAAAAAATAATTATTTTCATACAAACTCAAAAATAATTTTATAGTATTTACTGGAATTTACCGATTGAATTAATAGTTTATCTTATTGATTAATTTCAATAGTAAAAACTATTAACTTCTGAGTGTAGAAAAAATTCAATTTCGCACGTGTAGCATCATCTTCATTATTTTTCTTAACTTCTGCGCTGTTTAATTTTCATGCTTTACAAAATAAAAAAGAAAAATCTATGGGGATTTCCATTGTTCGTGGAATTCAGACAGTCGCTTGTTTGCGCTGGCACATGTCAACTCCCGCTTTGTTGTGTTTTTGAATTGCCTTTTCAATGTTACCCTATCTGTTACCGCTTCAAGTTCGAGTTACCTTTTCCACTTTTTCCCCTTTTAAGCCTATATTGGTCGCATCAAAAACATGCTTTAATACGCAGTCATTATAATTTGTTGCCTAGTTTCAGGCGTTTAGCAGTTTCGTCATTTTAGCATCAACATCACGTAATTGCCAGCTGCCTGCGTGCTGGAAATGAGAAATTCGCGTCAATTTCGTTTCACTGCTTCGACACAAATTAACGCCATTTTAAACCATATATATGTCGAAAATTGTGTAACGCAGGCGTTAGAATCATGTGTGGAATTTTAAATTCAAATTAGAGCGAGCTGATGAATTCTGCGAGATGTTATGATTAAATTTCAGGTATTCAAAATGACTTTAAAGAGCGCTAGAATATTAAAAAAATCTATTTCCAAAAGCTTAATTTTATTATAAAACGAACAATTTTAATGAGAAAATTTGAACAGCTTTTACTAAAACTCCAATGTTTCAAAATTCATTTTATACTCAAAAAATTCATGTTAACATTATTTTAAAATGATTCAAAAATTTAACAACTACACTACCCAACACGATTTTTACCATGCACAGAAAAAAAATCGTAAATATAACCAAAAATGTACATCAATACAATTACATTTTTGCTGAAACTGCGCCGACTAAATTATTAACTGCATCAGCGTACACATCCATCATATTACAATCGCATTTGTTGGTAACAGCGAAGTGCGGGTGGTGTGTATATTCGTGTGTGGTGTGCTTACATTGGTGTTAAATGTAAAAAAAAAATATTTTTTTATTTATTTAATATTTTTTTGTATTTATAAATTTTTATTTATTGTATATTTTTTAAAATTTTAATTATTTTTCTTACTCACTTTGTAGTTCGAAATTAGAACCAAGTTCATACGTAACCAATAGACCTATATATAGTGAAAGAAAATTAAACACAAATTAGAGAAAAATATTAAAGTTGAAATCATTGCACAATGTGCCGAAAAACGACCCAACGAACCGAATAGGCGAGCACGCGTCGATTAATCGAATGTAAAATAATATCGGCTTCAAAGTTGAAGTTGCTTTAAAACTGTGAAGAATCTGTAAAACTGTAGTGTCTTTAAAACTGTGTAGTTTGTGAATTCAGTTGGTGTGTATGCTGTATATATACATATACACCAACCGCAATTTTTTAGTAACTACGAATAGCAAATGTGTTCACTGAATTACTGAATTTCATTGCTGGACTGATTAATGACATGCAATTAATGTCTGTTGCTATATTTACGACGATTATTTTTTCTGTGTGGACATCCCACACATCAATTCTATATGATTAGATGGTGCAGATTTTGACTGCATACTAGAGATGGGCATGTGAGTGAGTTTTGACTCAAGCTCACTCGCTCAGTCACACTCACGAAAGAATTTTTCTAATCACGCATACTCACTATCAATCACGTGAGTAAATTAAGATTCAATGACAATCATCGTGATTCACGTGAATCACTCTAAATCACATGTTTTTGGAATTGATTTCAGAATGCATAAAAATACCTATTTTATTTGTAAACATGGGCAAAATATAGGGTATATGTTGGTGAGATTGGTCGACTGAGCGTGACACCTCCAATACAACATACATCTTTAAAATGCAATTATGATGTTAAGGATTTTTATAAATTTTTAACGGAGATGAAAATGTGAAAGACCTTCGATGTGCTGCATATAGAAAGCTAAAAATAGCCTCGAAGAATAATTATCCGGTGAAGAATTCGTGAAAAATCTTGGGGAAGAATTGTCTGAGAAAGAATTGTCTCTGGGAAGAATTATTTCCGGAAAAGAATTATCTCTGGAAAAGAATTATCAATAAAATAATAGTCCATGGTAGAATTTCCCAGGGATGAATTGAATTTGGGAAAATCTATTTTTGAAGCGATTTTTTTTTTGTTACTACTCGTATAAAAATTGTGTCCCGCTATTAAAACATATAATTTCAAACATTTACCTCACACGAATCCCCACGAACAAAATAAACATAATAAACAAGGAGAAGTCAATACAGAGTTTTCTAGTATATTTGAAATTAAAAAATTAAACTTTCTACAAAAAATCACTCCACGTCCATTTCCATGAATGTTCGTATGAAACCAAGCAAAAAAATTAAGATTCAATCACAATCATGCGTGATCACGCGTAATTCACGTGAATCATGCTATAAGCTGCTCACGTGCCCTTCTCTACTGCATATTAAGTTTTTTCCTATTACGTAATAATTTTGAGAAAATTGCAATCGTACTTATAAGATGTTCTCACCCCCTACTTAGAATTAAAAAATATATACTGTTGCAAAATAGTTTTACAAAAAACTTGGAACGTATTTTTTTAATTGTCAAGACAAATTTTAATATACTCATGAATGCTAATATTCGAAAACGTTTTTTATTTTTTTTAACAATTTTTTATATATTTTTATAACATTTAGGATCTAAAGATAAACAAGTAAATTATTTATGGTTAGTCAGAGCTTATACCACACTTACTATCAAAATTACTATTTTTTTCTAATTGATACTTTTTTTAATATGCCCTGTGAACCCAATTTTGTTAGTCTTTTATATAATAAATTTTCAATAAATACACTTATGCCTCTAATCTGAAAATATCTTTATTCAATTAAAGTAAATTATGCTTGTTCTTGTTCTATTCTCAGTTTTTTTTTATTACGTAACGTTTTTGAAAAAAATTCGGGTAAAAACTGCCATTTTTCAGTAGATTAATGAAATAAAAAAAATCGAATTTAGATTCAAATATCTTTGAAATATATCGTAAAATTAATAATAATAATTTGTATCTCAGTACTATAAATATTAGATATAGAAAAGTTATTGTCTCATAAAAAGGATATATTTAAAAAATAACCTTTCTTATTTTTCAACTGATATATGATAAAAATTTGAATTCTTTGTGCGTTTTAAAGGATTGAGAATAAGTTTAAAGCATCATATTTTTGTATAGTAATAATCAGTTTGAAAACTAAATAAAAAGCAGAGTAAATACATTATTTTGAAATATATAAAATAAGTAAATAATGCACAAAAAAGCCTTAAATATTTATATTCGGTGTAGTGAAATAACCATCTTCGGTTTTTTTATTACAAAGTTGTGAAAACCCCTATTGAATTCATATTTAGCTGCTTGATTAGATTAACAGTGTTTTTTTTTAGCAATTCTAAAAAGTTATTTTATAAGCTTCTGAACAACGTTTAAATTTGCAATATTTTTAAATACACAAAAAATGCTTTTAAGCAGCTTTTAATGTAGCGGTGACATAGTCCCCAATTTGCATAATATGCGATATTAATCAATTTTTCATTTTGTATGTTGCTCTGTATATATTTTGCGTCCTTGAAGCGTCAACTGATTATCCTTGTGTCATCATTTGTCAGCATGCTGAGTAAATTGTGCGCCAGCCTCATCGTTCATTGGTTATTTAAATTTTAAAAAAATACATTTTCGTCCAAGAGCATAAACATTTTAAATATGAAAAATGTATTTTAAGGATGAAACATGAAAGTGTTTGGGGAAAAGCAGCTGTATAAGAATAACAAAACAGGAAACGACAAAAGCAAGAGCAACTAAGTATCTACGCATTATTAATGAAATAACAAAATGATGTTGATGGCAAAAACTTTTAAATTCAATGACCTTTTTTTTTTATAATATAAGACATTCAACTCAAGGGACACTGCATAAATTGACAAAGATAAAGCGCTAAAGTAAACAAAAAAAAATATAATAAAAAAAATATTTCTATCTTTTACCAATGTTGAAATGTAATGAATATTTTGGTCTTTTTTTTACAAAACACTTTTTCATCATTTTGATTTACCATAACTTTAAACACAAAGCAGACAATTTTAATTCAATTTTGAGTTTAAAATTCAATTTATCAGCAGAAGAACATCAGCAACTAGCGCTGTGGTATTTTTTGCACAATTGTCTTCATTTACTACAAAATTATAATAATCTCATATTACTATAAAGAATATTATGAAAAGATGAACAATAAAAGGAAACAAATTATGAAAGTACTTTGTGTTTTTATTTTTTAAAAAAATACTATTTGTGTTTTTATTTTTTAAAAAAATACTATTTTCTATTATTAATTATTTTCAATATTTCTATTATATCTATTATTTCTATTATTTCTATTATTTCTATTATTTCTATTATTTCTATTATTTCTATTATTTCTATTATTTCTATTATTTCTATTATTTCTATTATTTCTATTATTTCTATTATTTCTATTATTTCTATTATTTCTATTATTATACCCTACACCTATGAGGTACAGGGTATATTAACTTTGTGCATATATTGTAACGCCCCTTAGGAGGCGTGTCCGGTATGGAAAAGTATATATATTCTTGATCAGCATCACTACCCGAGTCCGTTTAGCCATGTCCGTCTGTCTGTCTGTCTGTCTGTCTGTCTGTCTGTCCGTCTTGCTGTCTTGCTGTCTTGCTGTCTTGCTGTCTTGCTGTCCGAATACAGAATAACTTGAGAAATATTGATCAGAATGCGATAAAATTTCGTCTCAATATATTTTAGCCAAAAGTAGGAACTGAGTTTGAAAATGAGCCAAAAAAAATAACTCTTTCGAAATTAATAACTCGAAAAGTATTCAAGGTATAGTTATAAAATTTAAAACGTATTGTTAGAATTTACCTAAAAATATGTGGTCCAAAAATGGGCGTGATCCGCCCACTTTTTTTTTTCATTATTTCCCGGGTTTTCATAGTGGAAATTTGATCCGTAGATTATTAAAATCAAATCTATGAAATATTAGTCTTACAAAATTTTAAATATAGGCGTGGTCCGCCCAATTATAATTTTCAACTTTTTTTTTTAGTTTTTTATACTTTATATAAATTTTTTAATTTATGGGGATATAAGACGTAAATTCTGAGGGTGGGGAGGTTCAGCATAATTAAAAATTTAAAATTAAGGTATACAATTAAATATTCCTCACTAATATATACACCAAAGGTGTAGGGTATTCCATAGTCGGGCCCGACCGACTATAAAAATCCGCCCCATGTGACCGAACTTACCCATGTGACCTAACTTTCCCAACTCGTTTCTATTATTTCTATTATTTCTATTATTTCTATTATTTCTATTATTTCTATTATTTCTATTATTTCTATTATTTCTATTATTTCTATTATTTCTATTATTTCTATTATTTCTATTATTTCTATTATTTCTATTATTTCTATTATTTCTATTATTTCTATTATTTCTATTATTTCTATTATTTCTATTATTTCTATTATTTCTATTATTTCTATTATTTCTATTATTTCTATTATTTCTATTATTTCTATTATTTCTATTATTTCTATTATTTCTATTATTTCTATTATTTCTATTATTTCTATTATTTCTATTATTTCTATTATTTCTATTATTTCAATTATTTCTATTATTTCTATTATTTCTATTATTTCTATTATTTCTATTATTTCTATTATTTCTATTATTTCTATTATTTCTATTATTTCTATTATTTCTATTATTTCTATTATTTCTATTATTTCTATTATTTCTATTATTTCTATTATTTCTATTATTTCTATTATTTCTATTATTTCTATTATTTCTATTATTTCTATTATTTCTATTATTTCTATTATTTCTATTATTTCTATTATTTCTATTATTTCTATTATTTCTATTATTTCTATTATTTCTATTATTTCTATTATTTCTATTATTTCTATTATTTCTATTATTTCTGTTATTTCTATTATTTCTATTATTTCTATTATTTCTATTATTTCTATTATTTCTATTATTTCTATTATTTCTATTGTTTCTATTATTTCTATTATTTCTATTATTTCTATTATTTCTATTATTTCTATTATTTCTATTATTTCTATTATTTCTATTATTTCTATTATTTCTATTATTTCTATTATTTCTATTATTTCTATTATTTCTATTATTTCTATTATTTCTATTATTTCTATTATTTATATTATTTCTATTATTTCTATTATTTCTATTATTTCTATTATTTCTATTATTTCTATTATTTCTATTATTTCTATTATTTCTATTATTTCTATTATTTCTATTATTTCTATGTTATATATATATTTTTATTTATAATTTGCTTTATCGACCAGCAGCCGCATTTAGCTAATGCCTTGCCATAAATCCTAAAAATATGCAGCAATATTTTTACGCTGCAGCTTTGAGCGCTTAGCTGTTTCTTTATGAGCGCTAATAATAGCTCTTGGCTCTTCTGCTCTTCTTGGCCCTGTCTGCAGTGTTGGCTAAGTGAATCCACGTTTTGTCGAGTGTTTAGTTCGTTGTTTCGTCGAGTGTTTAGTCAGCTGTTTGTCTGACTGTGCATGAAGCAACAACTGACTGAGCCATATTTTTCTTTTTGATTTTATTTTTTCTGCCCTGTCCGTCTTTTTCCTTCGTCCTGCTGAGCTCACATTGAGTTCACATTATTTTGATGTCTTTTATTTGCTGGATTATTTGCGTAATCTTTATGCAAGCAATTTATGAGCCAAAATGACGCAAGAGATAAGTTTTATGTGGTATTTTTAATAGTTCTTTGTGTTTTCTGTGTTTGTCTTTAATTTTATTTTCCATTTTTGTGTCTACTATACGAAGCAGCACTGCCAAAGTAATGTTAACGGCATTGGATTTCTTTAATTTTATGGGGTTTATTTTGCAAATTAAATGCATAAAGACATATGAAAAAGTTAAATATTTTACTTAAAATTAAATTTTTCACCAAAAATTTAATTTTTAATTTCGTATTTGGCGTCCTACAAAAAAATAATGTATGTGAATTTTTTCTAAAATTTACATAAATTAAATAAAATAAAAACCGAAATCTCTTTGCTTAAGAGACTGTCTTAGGCACACAAGGAAAAATAATTTCAATCTTCGGCAAGGAAAATCGTGAGACATACCCAGCAACGCAACCTTAAAATATGCAAATTAAGTTGGTAAAAATTTCGCCTTTAACCGGAAAGTTAATTGAGCAGTGGTAGGGTGAGAGTCTCTGTGGATGAAGCCCGCAGGCCGCCTATAGTACAAAGGACCAAAAAGAAACAAACCAAGTTACTCGAGCGAGAGAGTTTAATGAAGTGAGAGCGAAACAGGAGTGGGAGCGACAGGAAATGTGTTGCGCGGACAGTGAGTCCATCAAAAAAAGAAAAACATCCTTTAATAATATTTTTTAAATATGCAAAAATTCATTGATGCTTGAACTGCAGGACCGCAGGAAAAATGTTTTTTTTCTTTAATATTTTTATTCTTTGCGAATTGGAGTAATTGAAGCGAGACAATTTCCCCAATGATTATGAAAATAAATCCATATAGAACCGGTCAAAAGGCACAAAAGGGATGCGCAAAATATTTGTTGCAACGAAAATGATTTTCGCCATGCTGGCCAATGTCGGCGGAAGACGCATTATGTTAGATTTAATTTGAAAAATTATTGTTGACGAATTGAGCGCCGGAATAAACGAGGTTTGTAGACGATGACAGCAGCGGAAGCTTTTAACTGGCAGCCAGGAAGGAAGGATGCAGCCAATTTTTGAAAGCAGCAGCAGGTCGAAGAAAAGGAGAATATTTTCACAAAGATATGTTGGTTAAAAATGCGATATAAAATCAAAAATAGAACATTAAAAATTAAAAAATAAATAATAATATTTATAGTATAATTTTTTTAATATTTTCCCAGACAAAATGTATGCAGAGTTGTTTCGAAACATTTTTAATTATTGACATGTTTCAAATAGAAAAAGGAGGAGTTTGTATCACAAGATCTCTGATTTCTGCTCTTTCGCAAAATATACCATGAATCTGCCATTAAAATGCTATAAAAATTATTATTAATTACCAAAACATTTCTGAAAAATGCCTGATATTTTGTCTCGTATATAAGATATCGTAAAAATTCTGCGAAAGTAGAAGTTTAAAATAACATTAATTCGGATGTTGGCATTTTCGTAATCGATGTAGTAAATCGAATTGTTTTTGAAACAGTTAATAAAACCGTAAATATTTTCGTAAACGATGTTGTTAACATTGGTTAAATAATTGATTTATAATTATTTTGCATTCCTGTCACCGGTTGATATAAAATAAATTTATCATGCATAATTTTAAAAATAGTTTGTAAAACAATTCTTTAAATGTACTAATAAAACCCGATCGTCTTTATATATTTTGCACTCAAAATAAAATCTGCTTAAAATACACGAAATAGTTTCGTAAAAAAAATTGTAATAGAAAATAATATAACGAAATTTTCGTTATTTAAACGAAATATTCTAATTTTGTTGTTGTTTTAATTTTACGAATATTGATTCGTTATATATTCGTAAAAAATAATTTTGGAAAAAATATAAATTATAAATGTATTGTGTATTCTACGAATTATTCGTGTATTTTACGAAATTAAAAATTACAAAAAATATTTCGTAAAATGTCCTAGAAATTATTTTGAGTTCTTAAAACAGTCATACATAAAATGTTTCGTAAAACTTTTTGTAAAGTTTTCAAAAAAGTGTTCGTAAAAGATAATGTTTACGTAAAAGTTGTATTAAAAATGTTCGTCTAAATTTTCGAAAATGTTTTTGTAAAAGATGTAGGTATTAAATTAAATATTTACCTTTAAATATTTATAAAACTTTATGAAAAATGATCAATAAATATTTTCGTAAAAGTTACTAAAAAGTGTTCGTAGAAATGTTTGTACAATTTTTCGAGAAAGTCTATTCAAAAAATTTAATAAAAGTTATCTTAAAATAGTCGTAAATATATTCGATTCATAAACACTATCAAAAAACACTGTATAAGGGATAGTTTTATCATACTTGCAATATTTTAAATTAATTAAAACTTTTAATAATTTTTGTATGCATCTTCTTATCTACTCATACCCAGCTGTTTGAGATGCATCAGCTGCTTTAAATGCATCAAACGAATTAGTTTTTGTTCGCTTTCTATAAAAAGAAAACTTTTGTCATTTGGCGAATGCTTTGACGTTGCATTAAGTAGCTTTTTATGCAATGAATGCACAAATTACTTTTAACTCTTTGTGCATTTCTATTTTTTATTATGGCAAACAATGCTGCAACATTACAGAAACAGCGATAAATGAATAATAATAAAATAAACTTTGTTGTCATGGCTGCTTTAAATTTTTATGATTATTTTTATGTTTTCATCTACGCCGTGCCATTGTCTGTGAATTGCTGTCACAGATCGCATTTTATGCCTTCACTTAAAACAAACAAAAACTCATCTGATCAGACATAAAATGCTTTTTGTTTTTTTACACTTTTGATTGTTTTAAATTCTAAAGTTTGTTTACAACTCTTATGCCCTTTTTCTAAGTAGAAGCAGCTTTATTATTTTAGCTTATATTAGTTTGAATTGAAATAAAAGCTCTGAATGACATTCTGCTGACTCAAACAATTTGCAGCGATTTTATTTCTTTTTTTCTCTGCACTTTTGTTGCCTGTTTGATTGTCTGACTGCCTGTTCCTCTGTCTAATCTGCTAATATTTGCATTCAATTAGAAATTAAATTAAATTGAATTTGCAGTAGAATTGCTAGTAATATTTGTCGCCAGCAGCAGTTCCAAATATATTTTCTCTGATGTCCAGTAGCGTGGGTCATATGTATAGCATTTGCTAAAATTCTAATTAAATGCAAATATTTGCCTATCTTGCGCTTGCTTGTTTTTGCTAGATTGTGACAAGCATTGAATGGAAATGATTGAAATTCAATTTTATTTCTTGTCGTCAGTGAAATTGCCTAACAACAATTAAACGTTTATATCTGCAAATAAGTGTGGTTTTAATAACAAAAACTAATCAAACACTTTGTTAGAAGACATGCAAAATACACAATTTATATTTGTGCTGCACTTAAAAGTCATATTCTGTATAGCAATTTAAAATAATCGAGAGTTTTACAATAATTGTTGCTCAGACGTCATGCTGTAAACATTTTATATAATAGAATGTGATATGAAGAATTATTTTAAAGTTGTATTTAGAATTAATATATGTGCCATTTCTTGCTATAACCCATGTAAGAATGCCAGGCCTGACGACGAGCTGAAGACTCAACCAGCACTGGCGGACCAATGCTTGGTTAATAAGCCTTCGCCCAATTCTCAGCCAGAACTGGGAGACCAAGCCCTTATAAGGTAGTTCTTGCCCTAGACTCTGCCAGAAGTGGCAAATGCAGGTCTGGATAAGTAGTTCTCCCTCTAGACTCCGCCATAACGAACAGACATGTGCTTGGGTACACATGTAGAAAACGCCAGGCTTGACAACGGGCGTAAGGCATTGCCAACCTTGGCCGTCCAAGGCATGGCTGATTAGACTTTAATAGTCTCAGCCATGATTGGATTATCTTGGATATTTTTCCAAAAGTCACCCAAGACTCATTGAATATGTCTTCGTCAATGGAGATTTAGCCAAGACCAATCATACTTCAATTAAAAAAAATATATATATTTAAAAAAAAATCCGGTTGGGACTCGAACGCGTACAAGTCAGGAGCTCTACCCGTTACGCTATCAAGCTTTCTTGTTTCAGAGCATTTTTTTTTTAAATATTAAACTTTATAATTTCAAAATTTCTGTCACATCAGAAAAAATTGTCAAATTAGAAAAAAAACATAATTTTGTTTTTGTAGCGAAAATCTCAGAAAATATATGTAAGTTAGATGCGTAGCCTAACGGGGAGAGCTGTGGACGTTAACTTCCGAGTCAAGAGTTCGATTCCAGTTTGTGACAACGGAATTTTTTCTACAATTGTTAAATAAAATATATGTTAAATAAAAAATAAAAGAGAAAAAGAAAAATAAAATAAAGTAAAAAATATATATGTGGGATTTGATATATAAAATAATCAAACACCAAATTAAAATAAATTATATTTATTAACCGAAAATATTTAATTGCGATAATTTACAAAATTTAGAAAACAATTGAATATTATGATCTGATTTGAACGACAAAACAAAACGAATGAATCAAATTAAATTGAAAATATGTTTCATGAAAAATCAGCATACGTATGTTTTCATAAAACAATATCATAAATTCATCGTTTTTTCCTACATGACAAATTAAAATATAAATAAATAGCAGAAAATTTAAAAAATAATTGATCATTTTCTTTTGTTATTACATTTAAATTTAAATATTGATATTTATTTTTTTATAAATACTCAATGCACATAAAAAGGGGAAAAATAAAAACTAATATAACCTGCACAGCTATGAGTTATTTTTCAATGTATATTTTCCAAAGATGGTAACGGCAGAACAAAATTGAGTTTGTCTGCCGACAGCAGATTTCGAGCATTGTGAAGCAGGCTACATTGAATACGAAGCTGCCTTCATGTTCCTATAACCTGCTTGTAAGCTGCCGCCTGCTGATTAGTTCTAGTGCAGACAACAGACAGGTTTTGCTACAAATTCCGCCTATGACTGCCGGAAACATGCCGATAGGCTGTTGATTTTTAGCTTGAAAACTGCCTGTTGTGTGCTTGTTATCTGCCGTATATTTTGACTGCCCGCCGATATTCTATCGAAAACCTGCTGCAAGGCAGCATGTACAAATTTTTTAACATGCCGATTCTCTGCGACAAACCTGCTGTAGGAAGGCTGGCATTTTTGATGAAATATAAACTACATCTGCCAATAAACTGCGCTTTTGCCAGAAATATTTCGATATTCTGCCAGTAACCTGTCGAATATTATGTCTCGGGTGTGTAGTATTAAAAAAAATATTTTGACTTATGAAAACTTTTTAAATATTATTTAAATGAATATTCTTTGGCTGTTGAATTTTAATTAAAATCCAGTTGACCGAAACGTCAACACAAATGCAAAATTTTTCCGATTCACATATACATGTAGCTGTGTAAACGTCCGTAAGAAAGGGATGTAAAGTCACACGTATACACAAATTTTGATAATTTTTTTACCGACGCTATTCTACATGTGATCGAAATTTTGATCGCAACTTTGATCATTGCTACCCCTAAAATGATCAATAAAATGACCGGGTGTGTTCTTGCTAAGAACTGTTTCAAATAGTTGTTTATTTAATAAATATCTTATATTTTTTGGTCACATGACACATTTTAACTTTGAAAATGCTAAATACCTAGAACAAATATTTGTTAAACTAATTTCACAAATGAGGACAAACATAAATTAAATTTAATTTTCTTTAATTAAACACAATTTTTTATAATTGACTTAATACAAATAGGCGATAACATTTTAATTATTAGGAAAATAAATTGAGTATGGCTTTCTAATTTGTTCTGAGTTGAAGATAAATATTTGTTGAATGCTTAATCGAAAATATTTAAAGCAGTTATCATTAAAATTCACGTTGCATTTGTTTTGCAAATAAAAGTGTTGCTCATGCGGCATGTTTTTAAATAATAGGTACTTATAGCAAAGTAAATTACTTATATTAGAAATATAAAAAATGATTAAATGCAGAATTTTTGTAAAATATTTAATTATTATAAAAATTAAATTTATTTTGTATTATGCGTTTTATGTTCTAGAATTATTCAAAATTATGGAACTTACTACCTCTATATTTAAATATGTCGTCAACATTACAAAATTAGAAATTCCGAGGAAACTAATTTTTTTTTTGAAAATTTAGAATTTCAGTAAAATAATATTTTAGTTAAAAGTTCCGTAAAATTTTTGTTTGAATTATATATTTATTTTTTTAGTTCAATACCATATTCAACAAATTACGTAGGTGTTATGCGTGATCCCGCTTAATTCTCACATGCACATTTACAACAAATACACAGACAGACATTAAACCACACACATTTATCACACGTGTCTATACATGTTGGCTATATAATCTGCAATATACTTGGCGCGGAATCCAATTCAATTTTCCATTTAAATTAAGCAGCATGAATGCAGTTTGTAAATTAAGCCGAAAATTCAAAAAAAAACAAACAAATGCTGAAAAATGAATCCCAACGCCATGTAATAAACTGCAAGCCACAAAAATTAAAACCGAAAAACATATAAAAAAATAAAACAATAAAAAAACATAACAAAATATTTATTGAAATAAATAAAATAAAAAAAACTGAATAAAATAGTTGAGCAATATTAAATTAAATAAATATTTAAAAAAATATAAATGATATTACGAGTAATGATTGAAATTTTAGGTATTCAAAATATAAAGAAAATGTTTAAATTTTGAATAAACATTTAAATTTTTAGTTAAAATATAAATTTTGAGTAAAAAATTAAAATTTTGGATAAAAATTATAACTTTGAATATAAATTAAAATTTGGAATGTTAATTAAATTGGATAAAAATTATAACTTTGAATATAAATTAAAATTTGGAATGATAATTAAAATTTTGAGTAAAAATTAGAATCTTGAGTAAACATTTAAATTTTGATTTTTGTAATATTGGCAATGATCTGCAGAATTCGAATTTATTTATTAAAAAAATTTCTATGGATAGGTTTACGAGATATCGGCCAATAACTTTTTATTTTAAACTCTTTTTATTTTAAACTGCATCAGTTTAAAATTAAATTTAACCTAAGCTACCTGGAAAATTATAGTTTTATGATGAAATTTCTTAAATACAAAAAATTACTAAATTGACACATTTAAACAGTTTTTATTGATTTCGCAGCAACGTGAAAATATGGACTTAACCATTCCATATTTTAATGTATTCTCCAAATTTAAATTGTAGCTCAAAATTTTAATTTTCACATATTACCATTACATGTAGTTTCAATGATAACTTTTAATTTTAAGTAAAATTTTAAATTTATAAAAATTTTATCTAAATCGTGAGTAAGAATTGTAAATTTATACATTATACATTAAATATGAAAATTGATATTTTGTACAAATTTTAAAATTTTTAGTATGAAAATATCTTTAAAATAAAAAAATATTGCAATAAAATTATTAAATAAAATCGAAATATTTTCAAAATACCACAAATTGTAGTTGGCGTTAAGCCTTTCATAAGCCACCAAAAATTCCGCGAATGGTTAGGCAAGCCAGACCAATACAAAGTCCTAAACAATGACAATGCACACACACAGCACCCACACTTATACAATACACACATACTCATACAGATTAATGTGTTGTCATGGATATTAAATCCTCGATTGTGATTTTGGTGGCCAACAATGCGCGCGTTTCTATTAATTGAATAATAAGTAATGAATACATAGATATTGTTCTACTGACTGCACATGCAAATAAACAAACAAACGCACACACACCTACACAGACACTGTGTCAGATACGCAGCAGTTTATTGCGGGCTCTCGCACACTCATGCATATTCAAATATGCAGCAGCGCAGGCTGCCGCGCAATTAAAGAGCATAAATGTTTGAATGAATATTGTATGCACAATTTGCGTATATGCGCGTGTGTGTGTGTGTGTGTGTGTGTGTGTGTGTGTGTGTGTGTAGGTTCAAAGGAAATGTGTACATGTGAGTTGCAACTGCCCAAGTAGGAAATGGGAGGTATGACGGATATTTAAGGCATCACGTTGTAGATGCCAAAATGCAATAAAAACGTATGCTAAATTTTTGAAATTATAAATTTATACGAATTATGCATGAGTGCTAAAAAACAAATCTATCATCTTTTTCCGATATCATTTAATATTTTAATTTACGATTTTAGTTCAATTTATATTGCAAAATTTTACACCATTTTCTTTTTCCTAATCTACTATATATTTGTGAATGTTTGTATGTGTATCTGTATGTAAGTTCGGAATAGGCGTCAAAAAATTGTAAAACGATTCGATTACAATTTTGACTCAATATGTATGTTGGATCTGGGATGAATATAGGCTATATCTTGGTGAGATTGGTGGACTGCGTGTGACACGTTCCATTTAACCCAAAAATTAAATACACGTTATATCAGCAATTGGGATAGCAAATTTAATGAAATTTTGGTCAGCGTGATATTTATCCATTCTAAATAGTAGTCGCGGTAGCTCAGTGGTTAGTGCGTTGGACTGCGAGCCGAAAGGTCCCCGGTTCAAGTCTGGACTGGGGCTAACAACATATTTTCATAGAAACATTTTTCTATACCGCGCTACCTCTCGGCAATAAATGGCAAAAAAACATTTCCTATGAAAAGCTCTCACCCGCCGATCGGATTCGGCAATAAACTGTAGGTCCCTGTATCTTTAATAATAATAAGCAGTTCTATAAGAACTTAGGCCGAGCTCTCTCACCATTTTGAGCTGTGCGTGTTATATTTGTACTCAAAGTGGTGGGACCTACAGTTTATTGCCGAATCCAAACGGCGGGTGAGAGCTTTTTCGTAGGCAATGTTTTACTCTTGTAGGTTTGCCATTTACTGCCGAGAGGTAGCGCGGTATAGAAAAATGTTTCTATGAAAATATGTTGTTAGCCCCATTCCAGGCTTGAACCGGGGACTTTTCGGCTCGCAGTCTAACGCATTAAACACTGAGCTACCGCGGCTACCTGTATCTTTAACTTTAAATTAGACATTCACATTTTTTGATTCCCTAAATTATTGACGTGGATGAGCCATGTATAAAAAATAATCAAAAAAAATATATTTTAAAATTGTATCTTAAACTGGATGAAAAAATTGGCATTTATATACCCTACACTAAGAGTGAAAGGGTATATTCAGTTTAGTACACCGTTTTGTAACACTCATAAGCTAGATCAAGGAAACTTCTAATTTAGATTACTTATATATCTTCGCTGTCTCAACAAGAAAATTGGCATGATCGGTCCATTGTGACCTGTGAATCGACCACTTATGTTCAAATACCTCATAAAATGTACATCTACAGATGAATTTTACTTTATACGAGTTTTAGTGAACTTATTTTTGGTCAAATATATATTGACTATATGAAAATAATGTTTTCTCGGGAACCGACAAGTGCTTAAAAAAAAATGGAAATTCGGTATACCTACCCATTTGTACACATGGGTATCAAATGAAAGGAAATCATTCAACGATTTCAAGTGTGTAGGTATTTTCAGGATTTGTAAGCCCTGGTGACCTTTGCACCGCTTTAAGTGGTCACCGCGCACTACTAACTTCATCCCACCAACTATCACTATTCCTACTTCAAAATTTCCCATGCGCCTAACCTTTCCTACTAGTTTTATATCATATTTTCTTATTTTTTGATTTATAGACATGGATGAACCAAACACCCTGTATTATACTATTTTTTCTGAATTCCTAAATTCATGGCGTTAGTAAATTAAGGAAATATGTACTCAGTTAAAATATATATTTGTTTTTTTTTTTTCATTTTACTTTAAGCTCCGTAAAAATACATTACGTATCTATCTATCTGACATACCATACCTACTCTTTTCTGTCACACAAACACTTTCGTCACACATACTACGCACGGTAAACATAAACAATAAATACATTTTCTACAGCTTAAGTGTGCCACCAAAATTAGCTTTTTTTAGTTTTTTTTTATTCCTTGATTTATATACATTCGCCTGCTTTTAGTTTGCAAAGTGCTTTTTTGCTATGTATGCGGCGACGTAGCATCTGTCGGACGTCGCCATTTTTAAATTTATACTTTTCAGCGTGTGCGAGGTATTGTGGTTGTTGGTTTTATTGTTGCTGTTGTTTCAACATTTGTTTTAATAAAACTCTTTTAAATGTGCACAGATTAAAGGAAAAGTTAAATCAACACCCCTTACCATATTGTACGAGTCGTGAGTTGATGGTTTTTTGTTTTTATTTTTTCTTATTCAAGCGTACGACACACTGCCAAATAGTGGGTGTGCCATTTCTAAATTACTGTTGTCTCGCAACATAGTCGTTGCAGACACAGCAACACGTTGGCAACATGTTGAATGTTACGTGAATGCTAGGTTTTTTTCCTGTTATTTCATTTTTTTCTGGTTTTTTTTCTGTAATTTCTTTCTTTTTATACCCTACACTAAGAGTGAAAGGGTATATTCAGTTTGGTACGCCGTTTGTAACACCCAGAAGGAAGCATCTCCGGTATGGAAAAGTATATATATTCTTGATCAGCATGACCTCCTGAGTCGATTTAGCGATGTCCGTCTGTCTGTCTGTCTGTCTGTCCGTCTGTCTGTCCGTCTGTCTGTTGAAATCCCTACTACTTTTAAAATTGAAGAGCTAGATAAATGAAACTTATAACTTTGATTACTAATATACCGACCACTTATGTTCAAATACCTCATATAAAATGTACATATAAAGATCAATTTTTATCTATACTTGCTAAGGTAAACTTTTTTGGTCAAATATATATTGACATCATGCTCAAGTACGTGATAATAATGTTTTTCGTCGAAAAGACCTGTGGTTCATTAAAAAAAAATCGAAATTCGGTACACCTACCCATTTGTAAATATGGGTATCAAATGAATGGAAATTCTTCAGCGATTGAATGTTTGTAGTTATTTTCAGGATTCGTATACCCTGGTGACCTATATATCACTTTGAATGGTAACCAGACATATGTGTAGGGTATTTATAGTCGGCTTAGACCGACTATAATTTTGATAATCCTAACTATCATAATTACACCTACTTTAAAATTTCCCATGTGATCTAACCTTCCCAACTTGTTTTTGTTTTTTTTGTTTCTTTTCATTTAATTTCATTTAATTTCATTTCTGTATTTTTCTTTTTTTATCCCTTTACCTTTACTATTTCTCTTTTCATTTTCCCCTTCTTTTTTCCGTCTATGAATTAGAATTAGAGAAAGAATAAAGTAGAATAAACAAATAGTTCTGTAAGAAAATAAATAAAGTATTTACGCGTTAGTGAAGTCAAGAAAAACACTATGCGTTGAACAGCCTTTAAACCACTATCTATTGAGTGACATGCCCAACAAGGACATTTTAAGTATTTTCATGTCCTGTGCGCACTTTGCACGGATTAGGCAAAGCTGCATGACGCGGAGATGCCTAGTTCTGTACGTTCGCATCAGGAGAGAGCAAGGACGACCCAAACGATGACGTTGTCTTTAAAGATGCGAGTATTTTTCGCGTTCATGTTATTTTAATTTTTTATACCCTACACCTATGAGGTACAGGGTATATTAACTTTGTGCATATATTGTAACGCCCCTTAGGAGGCGTGTCCGGTATGGAAAAGTATATATATTCTTGATCAGCATCACTACCCGAGTCCGTTTAGCCATGTCCGTCTGTCTGTCTGTCTGTCTGTCTGTCCGTCTTGCTGTCTTGCTGTCTTGCTGTCCGAATACAGAATAACTTGAGAAATACTGCTCAGAATGCGATGAAATTTCGTCTCAATATATTTTAGCCAAAAGTAGGAACTAAGTTTGAAAATGAGCCAAATCGGTCAACGGACACGCCCACCTCCCATACAAGTCACTTTTATATAACTCTTTCGGAACTAATAACTCGAAAAGTATTAAAGGTATAGTTATAAAATTTAAAACGTATTGTTAGAATTCACCTAAAAATATGTGGTCCAAAAATGGGCGTGATCCGCCCACTTTTTTTTTAAATTATTTCCCGGGTTTTCATAGTGGAAATTTGATCCGTAAATTATTAAAATCAAATCTATGAAATATTAGCCTTTCAAAATTTTAAATATAGGCGTGGTCCGCCCAATAATATTTTTAAATTTTTTATACTTTACATAAATTTTTTAATTTATGGGGATATAAGACGTAAATTTCTGATATATGAATAATATTCTGAGGGTAAATATTCCCACCAAAGGTGTAGGGTATTCCATAGTCGGGCCCGACCGACTATAAAGATCCGCCCCATGTGACCGAACTTACCCATGTGACCTAACTTTCCCAACTCGTTTTTTGTATATATTTTTTAATTATTTTTACTTTCGTATTTTTTTTTAAATTTATGTCTCGTTTTGTTCCTGCCTGCTTTCACTTAAGCAGGATATTAATTTAGAGCAAGTATGTTGTTGAAGAATGCAGCAAAGAATGTGAAAAGAGACTTGTGCTGTGAGGATTATGCAGCATGCCGGCAGAAGGGGAGATGCTGTGCTCAGCAAGGACACGTTGTGGCTGATGACGTCGGCAGCAAAGTCGATAAAGCAGCGCACAATGTTTTTTTCATTTTCTATTCACAAATGAAGAATGCAGTAAACTAAGTTAAAGACATGTCTCTGGCTTGCAAATTGCTGTGGCCCCAGTGATTGCGTAGCGAAGTGCTTGAGTAAAAGAGATGTTCAAAGGATGCGCAGCGCACGGCAAAGAGCGCTGCGGGCAAATTGACTAAGTTCCTCAGACAAAAAATATAATAATATATATTGGGCCCTTACCTTTTCGATTTCAATGAAATTTGGGCAACTGATAAAGCTTATAGAAATATGCATTGATCTTTTTTTTATTTTTCCGACCACTACTACCAGAGATACAGTAGTTCAAAATTGCAAACAATGGGCCAAAAAATCACATTTGTGTGGCTGTTCATATTTAAATATCTCCTGAACGAGCAAAGCTAATAAAACAAGCTTTTTGAAACTTCTAAACTTGAACATGTAGCCTATGGTCGTTATCCTTGCCCTTCAAAATTGATGTCCTTCAAAATAACCCTTTATTTTAATACAAATGTTCGTGCCAAATTTCAAAAGGGTATTTTGATGGCATCATATATTAAAAAATAATTTTCTAAATTTTTATTTATTTTCTATATTCAACAGATAAAAATATATTTTTGCTGCAGCAAATATTCTTGAATATATTACTAATTCTTATTTCTAAAATGGTGTCAGTTGTATCCTATTTAATCTAGTTTTTGAGATATTGATAATGGTATATAGTTTTTACATTTTTCGAAAAATTGTATATCTCAAAAACTAGAGAAAATTTAATGAAACTTACGCTATTTTCGAAATCAACGGAAATATTTTGGTTTTTTTAACCATAACTTTTTGTGGGTATAAGATTAAGTAGTGGTGGTATTAATTGATTGCTTTTATGGTACCTACCAATTGGCATCATTATATAAAAATAAATTTCAAACATTTTTCTTGCAAATAACAAAAATTCAAAAAAATATATTTAAATAACGATGCCAATCGATAATTGCTTTAAGAACAAACAATTAATGCTTTTACACCACTATATTATCTCGTACACATGAAAAGTTATGGCAAAAAAACAAAAAGATTCGCCCTTTTGGCATGACTAAAATTAGTAAGAAAACACATTCGCCATTATGGGTTTGTCTTTTGTGAATAGAAATATTCAACAAAACTACATACGATTTTGGCATAGTATAGTATGAGGAAAACTACATTAAAAGATGTAAAAAAAAACGCAAATGTCAAAAATTACACATGCACCCCTTTGGCATGATAGTGACGATATTTACAATATCAAAAGTTAATTGTTTAATAGTTAATAGTTTTATATTTTTTTTTATATACCATTTTTCGAAAATGGAGTCCAATTTATGAGTCTAGATTTAGTTAGATATTGAGATATATCTCAAAATCTAAAATCATTTTAAAATTTTTCAAAAAAGTTAAGTTTTTGAATCGCAGAATTTCTGCGTATAATAATTTTGCAACTTGTAAAAATGTCCATAAATAAAAACTTCTCCAATAATGTATGTTTTAGAAAATATTTTGCTAAATCAGCAAATTATCTCTATTTTTTTGCGAAAAACCGCAAAATTTGTTGTTGAATTGAAAGTTTTGTTGTGCTGCTTGCAAAGTTGTTGCTCAAGTTGTTAGCAACGCAATTTGGCATAAATTTATATTAAATTAATGTTACGTCAACGTACATCACCCAGGCATATGATGCCGCTTTAGGGTTGAAATATAATACAAATGAGTTTTTCGCATATATTTGCATACTTACTAAACAAACACATAATAACTTTTTCAACAATTTCCATGTGTTTGTCTTGCCGGAGCACTTTTCGTATATCATCAGCTCAGGATGAAACAGGGGCTGCTTGAAAATATTATCATCGCAATTAACACAATCTCTAGAAGCAGCAACATTTTCTGCTTCTTGCTCTTCAACAGTAATATAATGTTTTGCTTGATTATCACAAAAGTTTTTGCTGTAATCAAACATAAATCGTTGGGGAAACTGGCAACATCGCTTTTGTGCGAAACATGACAACATTGCAAAGTAGCAAAAAACTATGCAGATTGTTGTACTTTTACTGGCAGCCATTTGAAGGTTATAAAAATGGCAACTTCACACCAAATTTTCGTTTTATTTATGCTTTGGCTTTGTATGGTGCTTTGTCCTTGTTTTTTCTTTAGTCTTTGATGTATTGTTGTAGTTTCTACGATTTTTCCTTACTTTAAGACATTTGCTTAGTTTTTCTTTAGTGTTGTTGACATTTATAGATGTTTTCACACTTTTCCATGAGTTGTAATTTGCTTGAGTATCTTTCGTTTTATTTTTAAAATTGCGGATTTAAGAATTTTAGTACAACGTGAAGTATTTACTTTGTAATTCAATTTCAAGTGAGTTTTTTTGATTTATTTAAAATTTCTTTAAATTATTAAATATTTAAATATTTTATTTAATAATATTAATATATTTCATATATTTGAATCGTTTGGTAATTGCGAAAACTGGCAACATAGCAGTTATTTGACATTTGGCAGCATTATCTTTGAACTTTGAAGTTGACAGCTACGGCATACAAACTGCTATTAACCAGTTACATCTCTTCATTCGCGTCTTTCTGCTGTTGTTCATGTTGTTGTCATTGTTCTTGTTGTTGTTCATATTGTTGCTGTGACACACGTCGTTGTTGCTTCGTGTTTGTGCCAGCAACGCATGCGAAAAACCGCAACAACTCAATTAAAAACTTTTCATGGCGTTTGTTGTGCGCTCGTGATTGTCAGGCTGTTTTTGGTATGGATTGTTGCTGCTTCTATTTGTTCTTGTTGCTGTTGTTTTGTTGTCATTATTGTTGCTGCTGCTGTGCTGCGTGTCACATTGCTGCCTTTGTGTTTGTTGCTGCCATAGATGTCATTGTTGCATGTTTGCCTTTCGGTGAAGCCAATGCGCAGTGAGTGTTGTTGCTCTTCAGTTGCAGTAGCTGCCACTCCAGCCGCCATTGTTTAACCAATATTCTTTGTTTTGTTGCGCATTTCATTGCTATTGGTCTTTGTTGCCGCTGCTGTGACATTTCTTGTGAAACATGCTGTGTTTATGAAAGATTTAAATTTCAGTGAAATATTGAATTTTTAGTGAACATTTGAATTTTTAGTGAACAATTAAAATTATGGTGAAAAATTGAATTTTTAGTGAAATATTGAATTTTTAGTGAAAATTTTAATTTTTAGAGAAAAATTGAATTGTTAGAGAAAATTTGAATTTTAAGTAAAAAATTTAATTTTTAGTGAACATTTTAGCTTATAGTCAAAAAATTAATTTTTATGAAGAATTAAATTTTAATGAAAAATTTAAATAAAAAAAAAAATTAGTAAAAAATTTAATTTTTAGTGTAAAATTGAATTTTTAGTGTTAAATTGAATTTTTAGTGATAAATTGAATTTTTAATGATAAATTACATTTTTAATGAAATTTTGATGAAAACATCAATTTTTGGTGAAAATTGGCCCATAGAGACGTTTTATTTTTTATTAAAAATTAAATTTTGTTGAAAAGGTGAATGTCTTGTTTAAAATAGATATTCTTTACAAAAATAAAATTGATTAAATTGATATTAGAGTAATATTTAAAACATTTAATTTTTATTTTAAAAAAATAAATTTTTAGTGATAATTGGAATTCAAAGTCTTCTTCACATCGTATTCGTGTTATTAATGCAGCACTCAAGCGTTAAAACTGATGCATAGTAAACTCATGACTGGGACTCTGGGCCCCAGGATCCCCCACAGCCTGCTGCATAACTTAGAACTTATATCGAGCATATTTCGCATCTGCATAATAATTAATTATGCATGCATTGATATATTTGCCAATGCAGGCTGGGACGTATGAGTGGTACTAATAAATGTAAATGCTGAATACAAGATGAATTTATTACGAAATACATATGAATGCCGAAGTTTATGTTGGTTCCATTGGAAAGACTTTAATTGATATTAGGCCATGGAGTGTTTAATACTGATGTCGAACGTATTGAGTGTCTAATGATTTAATGCTTCATGGTTGACTGCTAATGCGTTGTGAGCTTAAATGCTCTGAAGTGCTTTAGTCTTTGGCCGGAGTGCTTTTCTGCTTTTTTGAATTAAATGAAAATCGTGGAAAATGTGGTCTTAACCTAAATTAATTAAATTATGTATGTGCAAATTTAGACAATTTTCTACTATCTCAATTTTAAGTAGAATTCAATTAAAATAACAAATTAGAATTTAAAGAAAAGTAAAAATTTCTTGAAGAGTTTTTAATTTGTAAAGCTCTAACAAATGGTATTAAACATTTATAAGAAATTAAATTTTGCACATTAATCCATCCACATTTTCTCAAATTACTATTATCAATTACTTTTATCAAATACTTTTATCAATTACTTGTATCATTTACATAAAATGGCAGAAAATCTTCTCGCACCATTGCGTTGATAAAAATGCAGTTATAAAAAAAATTATCATAGAAAATAATAAAAACTTTAATGTGTTAGAATTAGGTATGTTATTTAAACTGAAAATATAAAAAATAATAAAATAAAAAAAAGTAAAACTGCAAAGATTTATTGTTTCTGACATGTCACACATGTGCTTGATTTATTAGTCACCCTTTTTATATCATTTATTTAGTTTTTTTTATAACCTTTTTTGACTGACGCTTATCTGTAGTTTTGGAGGTTAAAAATGCGACGACGTCGTGTCTTTCATAAGTATTTCATTTTATATGTCGTTGTACGTTAGTCGCTGCAAATATCGTCCAACGTTTTGTCATCTTGACAGCAACGTTTTGTTCAAACTATTTCTGAAAGTGCCAGGATATTTGCAAAAAAATAATAATAAAAAATAACTCTTGCCACTGATGTCCTTTGGTTTTCTTTTCTATTTTGCATAGAATTAGAATATTTTTGCATACATTGTAAACGTAAAACGAACGAGTTGTTGGCACTAAAGACACTTGAAATGGAGTCCTCAATGCATTGCATAGCTCGATTGAGTGTTGAGTGGCAGGATTTATGACTGTGCTACAGAAATATTATGTTTGAGTAATAAAATTGGACAAACAACTGCCATATGAGGCGAATGAATATTTTTTTAAATTTAAATTGAATGATTTATAATAAGCGACAAAATAAGTTATTTTATTATTTTATTATTTTATTATTTTATTATTTTATTATTTTATTATTTTATTATTTTATTATTTTATTATTTTATTATTTTATTATTTTATTATTTTATTATTTTATTATTTTATTATTTTATTATTTTATTATTTTATTATTTTATTATTTTATTATTTTATTATTTTATTATTTTATTATTTTATTATTTTATTATTTTATTATTTTATTATTTTATTATTTTATTATTTTATTATTTTATTATTTTATTATTTTATTATTTTATTATTTTATTATTTTATTATTTTATTATTTTATTATTTTATTATTTTATTATTTTATTATTTTATTATTTTATTATTTTATTATTTTATTATTTTATTATTTTATTATTTTATTATTTTATTATTTTATTATTTTATTATTTTATTATTTTATTATTTTATTATTTTATTATTTTATTATTTTATTATTTTATTATTTTATTATTTTATTATTTTATTATTTTATTATTTTATTATTTTATTATTTTATTATTTTATTATTTTATTATTTTATTATTTTATTATTTTATTATTTTATTATTTTATTATTTTATTATTTTATTATTTTATTATTTTATTATTTTATTATTTTATTATTTTATTATTTTATTATTTTATTATTTTATTATTTTATTATTTTATTATTTTATTATTTTATTATTTTATTATTTTATTATTTTATTATTTTATTATTTTATTATTTTATTATTTTATTATTTTATTATTTTATTATTTTATTATTTTATTATTTTATTATTTTATTATTTTATTATTTTATTATTTTATTATTTTATTATTTTATTATTTTATTATTTTATTATTTTATTATTTTATTATTTTATTATTTTATTATTTTATTATTTTATTATTTTATTATTTTATTATTTTATTATTTTATTATTTTATTATTTTATTATTTTATTATTTTATTATTTTATTATTTTATTATTTTATTATTTTATTATTTTATTATTTTATTATTTTATTATTTTATTATTTTATTATTTTATTATTTTATTATTTTATTATTTTATTATTTTATTATTTTATTATTTTATTATTTTATTATTTTATTATTTTATTATTTTATTATTATATTATTTTATTATTTTATTATTTTATTATTTTATTATTTTATTATTTTATTATTTTATTATTTTATTATTTTATTATTTTATTATTTTATTATTTTATTATTTTATTATTTTATTATTTTATTATTTTATTATTTTATTATTTTATTATTTTATTATTTTATTATTTTATTATTTTATTATTTTATTATTTTATTATTTTAATATTTTATTATTTTATTATTTTATTATTTCATTTAGTGTTTTTGTTCTTTATTTTTTTCTAAATTGATCTCTAAATTGAGCCCCTTAAATACAAATTGACAAATAACTCGATGTGTCAATCAATCAATCAATCAATCAATTGCAAGAGTGCGATATTTGCCACTTTGTCGCCTGAAGTTATCACACTTCATTTATTATATTTTCGCAGGATTACAAAGACATTTAGCAGCTGTCACTAGGAAGAAATCGGGAAACATACTGTGCGCTTTGTATAAAGCCAATCATTGACATGAAAAATCCTCAAATCATTGCGGCTAATGACAGACGCAGCCGCGTCAAACAAGACAACTTAATTGATTTTGTATTGTCTTGATGCTGATTGAAGGATTCAAATTACAAAGATTTCCGTTCGGTATAACTTTGTATTAAAATTCCAAAGTCATTTTGTGTGTGCGCCATTTTTTAGCTCTATATATTAATTGTGTATTGTAAGCATATTATGTGGTCCTTTGAAGGATGCTTAAAGGATTTTGTCATGCTTGCAATTTTCATACGCATTGAAAACATAGGCTTTTCTGGAGTTAAATATGACTTTTGTTTGTTTGCAAAGTGCGTGGGTAGCATAATTTCCAGGGATTAGTTTGCTCGCATAATAGACGACTTTTGTGTGGCTATTCTTTATTTTGCAATTTCAATGATGTGTGAAGCACTTCCGGATTTGCTTTGTTGTGAATACAATGTACAGCTAATTCTAGGATTATGAAATTGTTTCATGAATTTTATTTCATATAGATATTCTATTATATTCATTTATTACTATTTTTTTATGTATTTACTATTTGCCGAACATATTTCATGAATACCTTTTTCATCAGTACTTTTAGTCATTTTAATTGTTTTATATTTTAGAAATTTTCAAACTCTATGGGGTATTTAATACTATAACAGAGATCAGAAATAACTATTAACCTTTATTTTTATTTGGATTTTCACTGAGAAATATTATTTTTGAAAAAATTTAAAGGTCGTGAGAGATATTTTAAAAAACCACAGGTCTTTGGTTAATGGCTTTTAGTAGACAGAAAATTCAATTGGTCTCATTTATAGGGAATTTTTGGTTGTTGCAGAAATTGATTGGCGAAACATACAAAATTGTTGGTGGAAAATGTTGATTTCGAACATTACGTTGTTATTATCGTCCAACCTTTTTTTCGAACATTATTGATTTCGTAGAATAATTTTTTGTTTAAAAAATTGAGATTTCAAACATTTAAGGCCTTTTTTCGAACATTGTTGTTTTTGTCAAATAAGTTTCCCTGTTGGAATATGTTATTTTCGAACATTGCTATGTTTTGTGTCGCTCTATTTTCGAACATTTTCGAACATTGTTGTTTTTGTCGAATAATATTTTTTGTTAGAATATGTTATTTTCGAACATAGCATTGTTTTTGTCGCTCATTTAAAAAAAAATGGTTGTTCCTTTCGAATCAAGTTTGTTGTTGGAATATGTTATTTTCCAACATTGCATTGTTTTTGTAGCACATTTTTTTACATTTTTTTGTCGAAAATGTTCGAACATTGTTGTTTTTGTCTAATAATACATTTTTTGAAATTTTTCGAACATTGTTGTTTTTGTCGAATACATTTTTTGTTGGAATATTTTATTTTCGACATTGCGTTGTTTTGTTGAACATTTTTTTTTTACATCTTTTTTTAGAAAAATATCGAAAATTTTTGTTGGTTAATATTTTTGTTGGAATATATTATTTTCGAACATGGCATTGTTTTTGTCGCCCAATTTTTTTTAAGAAATTTTTCGAACATTGTCGAATTGTCGAATCAATTTTTTTGTTAGAATATGTTATTTTCGAACATTGTTGTTTTTGTCGATTACATTTTTTGTTGGAATATGATATTTCCGTACATTGCGTTGCAACAAAAAATTTAGAACATTTTCGAACATTGTTGTTTTGTCGAATACATTTTTTTTGTTGAACTTTTTTTAACAATTATTTTCCAAAGTTTTTGAACATTGTTGTTTTTGTCTACCAAAAATTTGTTTACAATTTTTTTATTTCGATATCAGTAATCAGTCTGTGCTCCAGAAATATTGGGAGTCATCTGAAAAGAGAACTGTGCATCAACGCTTGATGTGAGTTATTCGGGAATCTCATTTGATATGAAATTTCATTATTTATAATATATATAAATTGTCAATATTTTTAATTTAAAAAATATAATTTGTTACTTAAATTATACTGCCGTATTTACACTTAACCTTACCACTATTTTTCAGACCTACTTCAACTTAAATGCCTCACACTTCTGCCATCAGCAACTCACAGAAGCCTTTTTGAGCACAATTGAAGCCACAAACAACGTGTTGAAGACCCATAAAACGAGCGACTGTAATTAAATGCTTTTGAAAAAAAAATTATACGCCATGCATTCTTTTTATAAAAAGAAGCATTTAAAAAATTGAAACACAAAAAGAAAAAAATACAAAAATCTGAAAAATTGCTGTGGCTGCAATGCAGAGACTTGAAAACGGAAAATTAAATCATTTTATTGTTGCCATTACGTGAAATTCAGACAATTATAAAGTTGTGAAAAATTAAGAAAATTGCCCAGCATACAAAAGAAAATTGTGAAATAAATTAAAAAAATATTATAGAAGAAGAAAAAAAATAAATAAAAAGTGCGTGTATCAAAGTGCGTCGTTGCTGTGCAGTGATTAAACCGCCATTGTTTGCTGCATTTTACAATTGTTGCCACGACTGTTATTGCTGTTGGTGCCAGCTGCTGCTGTTGACACGTCGACCGCTCGGTTGCCGGGCGCTGGTATGTTGCTGTGGCAACCCTGCTCTGCAATATGGATGGTGAAAATCGGATAATACTGAATGTGGGCGGCATAAGGTGAGGCTTCAGACTACTTTTAAATCTTTGACAACATTTTTATAACAATAGGCATTGACTACAAAGCTGTTTTAATAGTATTTAATATTTTTCATTTCCTATATTTTTTTAATTTATCGAATTTCCTTTAAGCAGTTTTAAATCTCCTTTATAAATCCGCCCCTTATAAATGTCTTTATTTGATGCATTTAGTTTGTCTGCGGTTGACAGTTGTATTTATTGTCAACCTTATTAACAACACTCTCAACCACATCTTTGGCATGATTTCGTTATCGGCAGTCGTAACCACTTCTTCGACATTACCTTGTCAACCACATTCTTGTCAGCAGCATTCGAAACAGCATCATCAGCATTACCGCCGTAGATCAGCACATCTGGTTTTAGATGTTGACTTCCCCCTCAAGTTAAACTTTTGAAATGACCTAATCTTTGGTCTATTTGCCTTTTATCTCATTGTCATCGACATCGTTTTTGCGTCTTGAGTTCGCTACTAACTGTCTTAAGCTGACAAAAATGTTTTGTGTTATTATATATGAAAATACTGAATTTTTAGTGAGAAATTAAATTTTAAGTAAAAAATTGAATTTCGAGTGAAAATTTGAATTTTGGGTGAAAAATTAATTTTGAATGAAAAATTTAATTTTGAGTGTAAAATTGGATTTTAAGTGAAAAATTTAATTTTGAGTGAAACATTAAATTTTGGGTGAAAAATTGAATTTTGAGTAAAAAATTTAATTTTGAAAAATGAATTTTGAATGAAATAATGAATTTTGAATGAAAAAATGAATTTTTAGTAAACAATTTAATGTTGATAGAAAAATTTAATTTTGAGTGAAAAACTGAATTTTGAGTGAGAAATTTAATTTTGAGTGAAAAATTTAATTTTGGGTTAAAAATAAATTTTGAATGAAAAAATGAATTTTGTGTGAAAAATTGAATTTTTAGTGAAAAATTTAATTTTGAGTGGAAAAACTGAATTTTTAGTGAGAAATTTAATTTTAAGTTAAAAATTTAATTTTTAGTGAAAAATAGAATTTTAAGTGAAAAATTTAATTTTGAGTGAAATATTTAATTTTGAGTGAAATATTTAATTTTGAGTGATGATTTTCAGTAAAAATATTAAAACTGTCAAAATTACTAAAGGTTCATATTTGAGAATTTTGATTATTTAATTACTTCAAGTACGTTTCAGTACTTTTGCACTTTTTAGTACTATTAGTACTTGTAATACTCTTATTGCATTTAGTTCTCTTAGTACTTTTAGTACTTTTTTTGCAAATTTAGTATTACTTTTATTTTTGTACCTAAAATTTAGTACTTATTTTTATTACTTTCATTTTTTCTTCTGTATTCATCATTTAAGTTTAATTTTCTCCGATTTCCAAATAATTTTGAAATTCATTGAGTTTATAAATTTGTACGCAACATCATCACGTTGTATCAGGCACATCACCACCTACTCATCCTAGTCCTCATGGTCGTCATCACTACGTCAATTCAGTTTTATCTCGTTGTACTCTACAGTCTATTTGTTCAGTTCATTTTGCCATGAATTAACTTGTCGTAAAATGTTTGCGCAATCAGCGTCCAAATGACGTTATAACCAACAGCACAAGCAACATTTGACAACTTGCCGCCATTTTGCCAATTTTCAATTGTTTCCTTTTCGAAGATTTTACATGTTGCCCTGTCGACTTTTGGGTGAAACCAAACAAACGTCCAGCGGACATTGAAAGCCATACAAATCAACTTTATCAACACAATAATCGACATCATTGAAGTTATCAGCGGCCACAATGATGGTGCACTTATTGTTATTAGTCGACATTGAGTGAAGGGATATTTGGGCCCTACCATTTTTTTCTAAACTCAAACTCTGTTATTTATTGCATTCATTTAGGAAAAGGACCTTCATTTAAAGAAGGCTTGATTATATTAAAGTCTATAAAATGGTTCGACATTGGTAGGAAAAAAAGTAGGAGAAAAATGTACTAAAATAATAAAACGTAAAATGAATATAAAACGTAAAAGTACAGAAGTAAGTACTGAGTAAATTGCAGAAATTTCTAATAGCACTAAAAGTACTCAAAAGATACAAATTACTGAATCCTAAAAAAGTAATTTTAAAATAACTCGGATTACTTAGTGCATAAAATGTAATAAGTGACACAAATACTTAAACAGTATACAAAAAAATATATTATAAAAATGCAAAAGTTCTTAATGATAGATAAAACAAATAAAGTACAGAATAAATAGTATTAATAAAATATTAAAACCACAAACATTATTCTAAATACCATATATTCTAAAAGTATTCAAAATAATTAAATAACTAAGTGTACTAAACAAAAATTCATCAAAATACTAATAAAAAAGTACTCAAAATTTCAAAAGTATTCAAAAATACCAAAATTACTAAATAATAAAAGTACTTAAAATACTAAAGTAAGTACACAAAATACTAAATTTTCTAAATTTACACATTTTACTAAAATTACCCAAAATGTCATTTTAGTACTCGAAATACTAAAAGTGTTAAAAATATTAAAAATACTCATAATATAAATGTTATTAAAATAATAAAAGTACTCAAAATTGATTAAGTAGTCGGTAGACTAAAAGTGTACAAAATACTTAAAGTACTTAAAACACTAAACAATTTTAACATTCTAAATTTATAAAAAATACTAAAAGTACTCAAAATACAAAACTACTCAAAATACTAAAAGAGTTAAAAATATAAAAATGACTCAAAATACAAAAGTATATAAAATGCTTAAAGTACTCACAATACAAATATAATTAAAATACTAAAAGTACTCAAAATGATAAAGTATTCAGAAGACTAAAAGTAAAAAATGCTCAAAGTATTCAAAATACTGAAGGTTCACAAAATTACAAATTTGCACAATACAAAAGTACTTAATATTCTAACAGCGTTAAAAATATTAAAAGTACTCAAAATACAAAAGTATTTACAATACTATAAGTACTCAAAAAAAAGTAATCCGAATACTAAAAGTATCTAAAATACTTAACAGTATTCAAAATACTAAAAGTACTCAGACAACTAATAGTACTCAAAATACTAAAAGTTCTCAAAATTAGTAAAATACTCAGAAATCTAATAGTACCCAAAATTGTTAAAAGTACTTAAAATATTAAAAGTTCTAAAAATTAGAAATTTACACAAAATAATAAAGGTATTCGAAAATTCAAAAAGAGTAAAAAAAATAAAAGTACTCAAAATACAAAAGTATTTACAAATAAACAGATAAAGTAATCAGAATACTAAAAGTATCTAAAATACTCAACAGTATTCAAAATACTAAAAGTACTCAGAAGACTAATAGTACCTAAAATATTTAAAAGTACTCAAAATACTAAAAATTCTTAAAATTAGTAAAATACTCAGGAAACTAATAGTACCCAAAATTGTTAAAAGTACTTAAAACACTAAAAGTTTATAAAGAAAAATGAAATAGTAAAAAAAATGAATAGATATTTAAGTAAAAAATTACATAAAAATATTTCGAATCATATAAAATTGAATTCCAAAAATCTGAATCATGTCAGTCTTGATTTCTAATCATCTATTTAGACAGACGTTTCAACTCTTGAGTAGCTATTTATGCAAAGTACTTCATCGGAACACAAGCAGCCTAATTAACGATCTCGCGCACTATTCCACTCTAAGCATCTCAAATTGATGTTGATGGCCACAAAAGACAATTGAAAGCGCACACACAATGCAAAGTGTTTCTGGCTTGAGGAGCACACATGGGAAACAATGATTATTTGCATTTTCTGTGTGAGTGAATTGGCGAATCTGCAGCTGACATGTATTTGCACACAGTGAACGAGAGATATCAAAATAGAGCAGATTTTAACATTTATTAATGGATAAAAAAAAATTAAAAATATTTCAACAGCTGCCAAAAATCACACAAAATACATTTTATGTGATTTCAATAAAATTACTAATAAAATTAGATTAAGTATGTTGAACATATGTTCGACAGACAAAAACGTATAATAAATTCAAACAAGCTGTGAGCGCGCCTATGCCATAGTTGTTGTAATTTATGAGTTTATTATTCTTTTGATCAGATTCAATTTTGATGTTTTCGCAAACAGTTTTGTTTATTGAATATTTTCGAGAAAAAAACAAAATCACAAAAACAGCATAAAGCATTGAATGAAAATTATTTTCGATTTAGCGAACATTTATAGCATTTTGCAGCTAATGTGCGTCAGCATCATAAATATTTTTGGAGAATTTTTCAATATTGAATATTGGCAAACGGTTTGTATACTTAGTTGGGACATTTATTGGAACAACAACTATTTAGTGAATCACATAGATTTTTGTATTCTTCACAAATGAGGTGTTTACAAGTTTTGCATGTAGTTTATTGCGCAATTTATAGAGATTTATTTTAAAATAATAAATTTTATTTAAGTATCGAATATTTTTGATTTCTTTTTCATTCAATTTCATTAAGTGTAAACTTTGAATTTTATATTCGTTTCAATGAAATATTATATGATTTTTTTAGAATAAAGTCATATATTTTAAGTTTTACTAAAACACATTCGTTTAATTTTTCTGAATTTTCATAATTTAATTAACTTCTTTTCGTCCCAAACTAAACTCATTAATAGTATTTCATACGCCGCACAGTATGCCCAAACGTTCATAAATCGGGTGAAATTCAGTATTTTCGGAACCACTCAACCGATTTTAAAAATTTAAAAAGTGTTGTACAGAAAGAACTGGAGAAAACTTAAGCTTTAAAATTGGAGTTTGGTTATGGAGATAAAAATCAGTAAAGTTGAGATTTTTTTCATGAAAACTTTTTCAAAAATTGTAAAAAATCAAAAGTTATCCGATTTTAAAAATTCTTTTGTTTATGAAAAGCTTACATTAAGATCTAAAGAAAATGTGCTTACATAAGAAAATATCTTGATTAGTTTTAAAGATATATATAACTGTTTTTGGAAAAAATTAATATTTTTGGAAAAAATGAGTATTTTTGGAAAAAATGAGTATTTTTGGAAAAAATGAGTATATTTGAAAAAAATGAGTATTTTTGGAAAAAATTAGTATTTTTGGAAAAAATTAGTATTTTTGGAAAAAATGCTGCCCTGCACATATACTTTGCCGGGCCAAAAATTGCTTACTTAAATTTTGACTTTAGATTTCGAAAACTTTTCTGGAGGGGGTCAAAGTAAAAAAAAAATTAAAAAACTTGAACTTTGAACAGTGTTGCCAGATTGGTCAAATATATTTTGGATATGTTTTATCATTTAAAAGATTTTCAGTAAGTTTCAGTAAAGATATTCAGTATATATTAGATCTCAATGTAAGCTTTTTATAAACAAAATAATTTTAAAAATCGGCTAACTTTTGGATTTTTTACAATTTTAGAAATTTTTTTCATGAAAAAATCTTAATTTTACTGATTTTTATCTCCATAACCATTAAAGATACAAACTCAAATTTTAAAACTTAACTTCTCTCTGTACAAAACTTTTTAAATTTTTAAAATCGGTTGAGTGGTTCCGAAAATACTGAATTTCACCCGATTTAAGAGCGTAAGCCGTAATATGGCAACTTTTTGTGGAATTTCTAGTTTTTGCCACATATTTGGGTAACTTTCTGGAGTTCAAATTTTTTACACTCATATATAAAATGTAAGTTCCATTCGTGTAGGTGCCGTTCAAGCTCAGCATATAGCATTTTACCGACTGTGATTTGCATAATTTTGAGTTTTCTATGGCTTGTAGAACATTTTGCTTAGCACTCTATTAAACACTTCTACATGTACTTTTTTGAGTTTTATTTATTTTACCATTTCATCTCTTTGTTCTTCTTTTCATCCAACACACAACTGTTCAACTGCATTTACTTCCTCGTGGTTTTGCATTATCACATGCAGTGCGCAGCATGTCTGCATTTAATGCATGGCAAATATTTGCACCGCGACCGGAAATAAGTTGCAAAGCGCAGTTTGAAGTGCTTCTGTGTTGTGTGTGTCTGTCTGCCTGCCTGTCTGAGTATGTGTTAGTGCACCGACATGTGCTCTAATGGTTGTCTGTCTGTATGTATACTATTATGTTTGCTGCTTAGTGCCGCTTGAATGACTCGACTGACAATGCAGTGTTTGTAGTCCTTGCAGTCATGCGGATGCAAATGTATGCAAAACTGTCTGGCTGTCGATGCAGAATGCGAAAATAAAATACGAAAAATAATAATAATAAAAAAATAAATAAAATATGAAATAAAAATATAAAAAACGTTTTAAACAAAAAATAAAACAATTTCTATGCGCCGCAGGCTCCAAAGACATTCGTCAGCCATCACAGACACATAAATACGACAACGTTACCGCCATTGGGTTATGCAAACATATAGCAACAAACAAATTTAAAACAAAATGATGCCTGGCAAAAACTAGTTGGCGGTTGCTACAGGCTATTAACTTGAGCAAACATTGACGTAGCGTCATGTCTTTGCTAAAAATACACAAAATAAAACAAAGTGCACGAAGCGTTAATAAAATGCAGAGATAAATTTACACCTCGCTGTGGTTTTGTGTGCAATAAAAAGCAGTAAATTGTAAATTTAAAATATGCAGCGTAGTGGAAATATGAAGTGCGTATAAATTTAATATCTTAAAATAGTGTAATTCATAATTTATATGTTATTGATTTTTGATTTTTTCATTAGAATATATAGGTGCATAATATATTATTATATTGTATTTATGCATTTGAGGTATAACCGTTTCGAACCGGTTCAAGCCGTTTCAAAACCGTCTCAAAACCGATTCAGTTTTTAAGCGGTTTTATGAATTAAACTTGCTTAAAAATGATGATAACAGCTTTGCTTATTTTTAAAGTTAAATTGATTATAATTATGATGAAAAGTAATAAAGTGTTAAAATAATAAATTTATAAACATTTTAATGTTTTATTTGTACGTATCAAATATAAAGTATAGCAGTTTTAAACCGACATGAACCTCTTCAAAACTCTTAATATATTAAATCGGTTTTATGAAATTTGACAAGCAGTTTTTAATCGATTTCGCTTAATTTAAGTTATAAATGAATACAAAAATAAAATGTCGTTTGTACCGATTTTAAAATATAACCGTTTCGATCTTGTTGAACCGTTTCAATTGTAAATCGATATTATAATATCAGCGCATCATCAAGTACTTTGAAATCATTTGAAGTTAAATCTGACGTTGTTAAATAATTTAGAACTGCAATTGAAAAAAAAGTTTATCTGGAAAATATTACAATAGAATCGACAAAAACACAAATAAAACACACGCCAATTTCGAAATATTTGTCATATGCATTTTTTATTATTGTTTTGCACAAGTTTTATGACTGACAAAATGAAGCTATCGATTTGAAAAGTGCTACAAAAACAAACATATTTCAAAGTTAAAATATTTTGGCATTTATTTATAGCAACATAAATAAAAATCAAACATTTTTGTGTTGCTGTTGGCAGATTGAAGCAGTATTTCACTTAAAGGCATCCACACAGACACACAGACTCAGTGCCACAAAAAATGAAGAAAACTTTGAATCAGTAAAACATACTACATAGATTTCTTTCATCAACAGCAGCACGCAACAAAAAGTCATAAAACTCATGAAACAACGCAAGTCACACTGAATCGCAAGCAAAAAGAAAATGGTGGCGCAGCCATTAAAATGGCGCACTTCCTGCTCTGTATATGTAAAGAATTATTTATTTTTTACTTAAGTGACTAGTAACAAATCGAAATAAAAATAAAAAATAACTTTTGACAAATACAAAAAGACACACATATTTGTTCGTGTACAATGTGGCAGCTGAAATATAAATGGTTTTCATTTTCTGTTTTTGTTTTGTCTTCTTTTAACACCTGCTCACATAAAGCACGTAAATAAATTTAACTGACAGTATTTGGCACTTTCATTACTGATTTTGTTCCTGCTCATTTATTTCATTCGTCTTTTAAGCACTTTGCAGTTTTATTTTGTGTTATTTTAGTTTAACACGCTGTCAATAGCACTTTCAGTTTCTTACTATTTGGTTTTTATTTATCTTTGTTTAGTTATATGTCTTCGTTTTTGTATCCTTGCCGCATATTAATTGCTTGTCTGCCATGTAGCCTCTTAATTGCTGCTTGTTTTTTGGTCCTGTGCATCTAAGACGTCCTCAACAAGTTCGTTTGACATTTTTATTTGTGTTTCATGACCTTAATTTGTCGACATACTTTACGGCAATTGCTTTGAGTGCGCCGGAAATGGCTTTCGAAAATATATATGTTGTATATCTTAATGTTGCAAATGTCATGTTACGCAGTTGTTTTGCTTTTAAGCTGCGCATACGTCACGTGGTGCTGTATTTGTGCCTGCTGACAATGTTAAGTACGTGAATTTAAATAAGTATTTATTGCTGAATGAAAGCAGCGCTGATTGTAACTGAAAACAGTTTGTTTAATATTATAAACTATAAGAAAACGAGTAAGAAAAATGTGAAAATTCAGCAGAAGCTAAAAATATAAAATATCGTCGTTGTAGAACGAAATGTCACCAAATACATTTTCAAAATTCCAAATATTCATTTACAAAAATCTGCATATATCTGTCAATTTTTAATTGAAGATTAACACATGATAAGAAAATGTAAATCTATCAATTGATATTTCAACTTTAAAAATGCATCAATTACTTTTTATAATATTAATCAACAAACTCGAAATTTAAGTTTTTCAAAAAAATGTATTTGGTGACTTTTAGTTCTACAGCGACGATATGAACATACACAATTAAAATTGTGAAATTTTATTTTTATTTTTATAATAGCTGAGTTCTCGCGGTTTTTGATCCTAATCCGTAGATCATTTTCATATACAAAACAAAAACAAACCATAAGAACCAGGTTCGTTTTTGGATCGATTACTGACTGGTACTGCACGTATCAAAAGTAAATTTGCTTGTGGTGATGTTATGCTATTGCGAATAGCACTTTATAAGAAGAAGATGTGTGTTGAAAAGGAATCTGCAGAAGTAAACAGTGCTGCCAAATTTATTAAAATAGAACCGATGGCGTTCCCGGGAAACAGGTCTGATTCAACGCAGCTAATATTAATTAATTTTCTTATTTTTGATGAAGAGAATGATTTTAGCACTTAACCGTTTTAAATCGGTTTGAACCGTTTTAATTTTAGGCATATTAAATACATGGTAGCACTTAATTTACTAAAATAACATATATTAACTAAAATGTATACTTCCGAACTATAATATACAAAATTAACAAAAAGTACCTACAATTTTAATCAATAGTGCGATTTAAAATATTAATTTTATTTTATAATGCTTATTTTCGATGTAGAGAATAATTTTAGCAAATAACCGTTTCCAATTGGTTTAAACAGTTTAAAACCGATTCAGTTTTTGGTTCATTATATGCATTGTAATATACAATAAATTTTTTTGAAAGTATAAACATTAATTTAATTGGTTATTTTTACTTATATAGTAAAATATAAAAAAATATTCAAGAAATGAAACCTAAACGAATAAGGTACATAATTTTGGTTTACTCCCTCGTTTCGGTCACAGTTTCGTTTTTATATTTTATAATGAAATCTTTTAAAAAATTCCTGTTTATATTTCGGTGCTGATTTCATCTATTATTTTTTTTTTGTTCATTTTTTCAATGTTTTGAAGCAAATACCAAATTATTTAAACATTTTGCAAAATTTATTTATTTCAAAAATGTATTTTGAATTATTATAAAAAAATATATTAAATTTTCAATGTCTTGAAGCAAATGCCAATTTATTTAAACAGTTTGCGAAATTTATTTAGAAAAAAAAATTATTTTTAAAATTTATTTTGAATTTATTTTTTAATATTACTTTCAATATTTATTTGGATAATATTATTTAAAAGAAACGTATTTTAAGAAATTACTTCATTTTTTTTTTAAATTTATTCTGAAATTTAATTTTTAATAGTACTTTAAACAATTTGTTTCAATAATTTTATTTAAAAAAAAGATTTATATTGAATATTGCTTAGCTTTTGTGCTTCAACATTTTTATTTTGAATATATAATGTGGATAAAGTTAAATTTCTATTTATAGATGCATATATAAAAATTTTTAATCAAAATCACCATGTCAAAAAATCTCTGGTAGCTTTAAAAAACTTTGCTAACACATCGTTTATACCTCACAAATCGAACATGAGCCTCGGATATTTTTCTTTCAATTTTATTGTCACATTCAGTTAACATCAAACTATCACTGAGCCGCAATCGCAGCACACAATGGGCCACAAACACATACAATCAGGCAGGAACACACACACGTTTCTACACACACAAAAACACGTTATATCCGCATGACTTCCACTTGCATACATTTCCGTGCGTTATTCATGCGTAGCCCATACGCTGAAAGAAACAAAAAGGGACTTTTGCACCAGTTAAAGTTACTACAAATAAATATAAAAATAAAAAGGAAAAACAAAGTCACATATACCACATAAAAGTCAGACACGCACACAGTTACTTTGTTGCGTATGCGGGTGGCATCTTCTTCTTATTTTCATTTTCATTTTACTCGGCACCGAAACATAATGAACCTTGAACAGGATATGAATAGGAAGCAGCAAATAAAAAAATGCACAGCAGCGACACCAGCAGCAACAGAAGGGTGCCATGAAAAGTAATGAAACATATGTTTAAGTTGTTGCAAATTACTGCAAAAATTCAAAAAGAAGAAAAATAAACCTTACAGGTTTAATAAATTAAATAGTTATGCCAAAATGTTTAAAATATATTGATTTTTATTTGAAAGCACTTAAAGTGTTTTTAGAAATTATTGTATTTCCTAAAAACACGAATCGGGTTTGAAACGGTTCAAACCGGTTCGAAACGGTTATGTGCCAAAAATATAAGCATCTTTAGTTGAAGTTATTATAACTTCTTAATATATATTTAACGTACAGTTTACACAAATTATTCACGTAGAATTGTTATATTTGAATATTAAATTTATTTTTGTCCATGTTTTTATACAATTTTACGATTAAATTAAATCATAGGTATGAAAAAATGCGCCAAATTCATTTAAACCCATTAAAAGCACTAAACGTTTTTAAAAAAAATTTCATTTATAAAAATAAGAATCGCTTTTAAAACGGTTAAGTGCCTAAAACATTTGCTGCTTAGCTACATTCATTACAACATAGCAAAATATTTCTAGCATACAATTTACACACAGTTTTCACATAAAAATTATTTTTTATTTATTGTTTTATAAATATTGTTACGAAAAAATTTAATTTGCCCCATAGTGAAAGCAATCAACAATAATAAATGAGACGCAAGACAATTCAGCGCACTGAGGCAATGTGCGAGAAAGAGATATAAGATCAGCACATTAAAACACGTATCGTGTGTGATCAATGTCAAGTTGAATTGTGGACATGCAGCAGTTAAAATTTATAATGAGTAAAGTTGTTTATTAGAGTGAATTAATAAGTTAATTGTTATAATTTAAACCAAAGAAAACAGTGTTTTTATTTTGTACACAATCCAGAAATACGAACTTATAGAACAGTTTTCCGTAGACTGAATTTTCGTAACAATATAATGTTATATTTTTGTTCATAAATTTAAAAAAAAAATCCATAAAACATTTGTAACTTGTTAGAATGAAGTTTATCTAAATTTTATGCACAAGCAAATATTTTTTAAAATTTGCAAGCGGCATTTATTTTTAAAAATACATAGTCCACTTTATAACATTTTATTAAAAAAAAAATATGCAAAAAGTAATACAAAAAAATTTATACATTCTATATGCAAACTAAATCGATTTTGAAACGGTTTCAATAATACTTTTGTAGTTCTTTATAAAAAGCCATATTTTTAAAAGTCCTTAAGACATTTTTAAATTCAAATGTTACTTAAAAAGTTTAATTTTCTGAATGGAAACCTGTTAAAATATAATATTAAATCTTAGGAGGAAACCTAGATTTTCTATAATAATAAAATTTCAAGTCTCTACAACCATTTTCTCATAAATCATATAGTTATTTTGCCATAATTAAATTCTCTCTTTACTTCAAGAAATTTGATTTATATTAATTGCCATTAAACTAGTTGTATCATAAATAATAAACGGGAAGCGGGTCAGTTTTGACGCCCTTATTATAAGGATTTGTTACAGTTATTTATCAGCCACCCTCTCCGTTGTCTCTCTACCACTTTTCTTTCCACACCAACTTTAGCAGCAGGCATTAAAAATGAATTGCAGTGCCAAACTTTGATTATTAAAACAAACTCTAGATGTATAAAACACTAAAAGAGTCAAACAAAAAATAAAAAGAAAAGAATTAAAAAAAATACAAAAAGAAAATCCAAAAAAAAAAGAAAAAAATAAAAAAAGGGAAGAAAACGTAAAATAAAACGCGCCGCATTACAGACCCAGCCAATTGGTCGCGCAGCTTGATTAAATTTTTTTTTTTTGCACTTCGAACTTTTTACGATTCAATCAATTATATGCGCAGCATCACTACCCACTGCCAAAGTTGTAGTTGGTCTCGTTTTATAAAAATGTTTTTTTTTTTGTTTTCACAGCTTTTATTTTGTTTTCAGAACACGTCACGCCAGATGCACAGCTGGCATCTGAGACTTCTATGCGAAAAGCTTAAATTATTGTTTAGATTTTGTTCTTGCTTTTTATATATTATTGTAGTTGTTTCTTTTCCTCTTTTTTCTTATTTTCATCTTTTGATTGTTATTTTTGTCATTGTCTGCTTTTGTATGTAATGCAATTTCCTGTCATCTTCACGCGAAGCTCATAATTCGTTTTGATTACTGTTATTCTTATTATATTTCTTATTATATGTGCTCATAAAAATCGCAAAATCTAGGAAGTGCCATTTTGACATACATAGAATCCACAAAATCGCAAACACGATGTGTATGGGAAATTTGTATTCTATACAACGTACCTACTTCCGTTTCCGTGACACAATGTTAAATTATTTTGAATGTGTGAAGGAATCAAAATAAACAAAAAATATTACACAGACAAAGTTCTTTTTGTCGACCTTAGTTGTCTACATATTTAAAATACATTTTGTTTTATGCACTTACAAAAAATTTAAGAATTTGTAATTAAAATACATATTTAAAATAAATATTATCGGATCGTCCGGCAGTATTTTTTACATGAAAAAGTCGATATACACGTGAAAATAGGGATCATTTTATGAATTTGTGTGAAAACAGCTTTTTTAGATCAAGTTTTATTTGCATTTGAAATGCACGCAAAATATATATTTTTTGCCAACTATTGGATTTATTTAATTTTTAAATACTGCTTGCTTAATTTATAAAATACATTTGTTTATATATCTAACATTTTATTATCTTTTGTTTTGAATAAACATATATTTTTTATTTCAAAAAAATTAATTGAGACATTTTTTTTTCAATATTCAATTCTTTTTCAATATTTTTTTTATTTAAAAAAAAAATGTAATTGAGACATTAAAAAAAAATGTGAAATTTTTTTTTCGAAAAAAAAAAAAATAATCGAAAAAAGATGTATCCGGAAAAAAATTTTTTGTTCGAACAGAAAAACTTGTACGAAAAAAAATGTATTAAATTCATTATCAAATTGATGATGAATTAATAACATTGATGTTTTGCAGTGATCAATAATATGAATTGTTCTTCAATACACTTCGGGTGAACGAACAAGTATTTATCATGTTTTTTTTTAATAAAAAATATATAATTTTGGCACATTTGAAAAAAAAATTAAAACGATTTTCTAATAAATATATCGTCGTCGTTCAGTGAAAAGTCACTAATTCCAAATATTTTGTATTGATAGTTTTTCAAGATATAAATTACCGTAACAAATCAGAATATTATTGAATTCAAATAGTGCTTTGTGTCTTGTAGTATAGACAGCACATTCCGCTACAAAATGCAAAAAAAAAAAGTTTGGACAAAACACATGACCTTTTTGGCTTATTTGATAAAAAATGAAAGGAAAAACTGTAGTTTGCCAGGCACAACAAACAAAAAATAAAATGCCACGCCTTTTTTAAAAATAATAAAATAAGTTAAAAAATATTTTGCCCCACGTTCCCCTGGAACACTCCAAAAATAAAGAAAGAAAGAAAGAAAGAAAGAAAGAAAGAAAGAAAGAAAGAAAGAAAGAAAGAAAGAAAGAAAGAAAGAAAGAAAGAAAGAAAGAAAGAAAGGGGTGAAAACAAATTTTTTTTGTCTACTTCACAGAGCAAGTATCAACGAAAAAATTTCAGTGTCAAGCAGGCTTCAAACGAAAACAAAAAAAGTAGAACTTCAAACGGAAACAAAAAAAACACCCCACAAAAGTTACCCCCTTCCCTGTAAAAATTTAAAATTCACTTTTTAGAAAACCCTTTTTTCCGAAAAAGGGTATATTAAAATATTTAAAAATGGCATGCCATATCCTTCGATATGAATGAGAGGATGCAGCCTTGTGACCTCTTTTGAGCTAAAGAAGGTGTGGGTGGACGGTCTACGGTCGGTTCGAAACGTTTATCAATTATAGATCCGAACACTTTTCTGATGCAAGTAGGAGCGAGTGGTCGCATTCTGTTTATATGAGACTAAGTCTCATTTAAACCCATTTAAACACAGTATCCAAATAGCAGTTTTTGATTTTAGTTTTAATTGGATATGAAAGAACTGCATAATATCTATCATTTAATCCAAAAATTGTTTAAATCCGACCATTTTTGTGGACTCAGCACTGTTAAATTCAGATTTCCGTGAAACGTTGCCAAGTCCCATATAAACAGTAACAGTGCTCCAATTTATAAGAGCTAATTGTGGACTTGAGCACTTTTCACTGAACTGATTTTTTAAATATTTAGACTGAGTGATTTTTAATATTTAATATCTTCGGTTTGGTAAGATGTAGGACTACGAGGACTTTTGCAACGTAAAGAAGAGTTCGTTTTTAATATTTATCTCGACATTTCCGAAAAATGGACTTAACGACTTTTCACTGAACGACGACGATATATTTAAAAGAAGTCCTGATTGACCAGCCCAACCCTTAAAATAACACATTACAATTTAAACCGTTTCTCACGTTAAAACGGTATCAATATTTTAAAGATTTTTCAAACGGCCCAGCTCACTAAGTGTGAACAGTATAGACGAAGTATCCAGGGCATCATCATAAAATAGCCTGCAAAATAAGTCTCAATTTAGGAGTGGATACAAAAAATGTGTGGAAATTAGTTGTTTATTTCGAATGTAATTAAATAATTCGAATATATAATAATCGTTTCAAACCGGGTCGAACCGATTTAATGCGTTTTGTACCGTTTCGATTAAAAGTATCTACACAAGCAAGAGATAAAATAAAAATACATAAATTTAGATTTTCAGCAAATTATTTGTTGTCGCTGTAATTAATACGAATAACTATTTAAATAATATATAAACTTTATTTAATAAAATAAATTAAAAAAGAAAACATAATAAATTAAATGAATACCATAAATAACAGCACAAAATGTAATTATTAGACACAATGTCAAACATTCACAAAAAATTTAATTAAAAAAACACATGTTTAATAATCAGCTGTATTTTTTTTTCTCATACCACGTAATTAAATAAACTTAATACCAACCAATGGAATTTTAGTCACAGCCACACGGCATATAACAAAAATCATAATTATGTTTGTGATTTTTTTTAATATATTTAGTTTACACGTGTTTCCTGCAAATTGCGATGGCGAATTGCACGTTTATCCTGCGGCTTTTGTGTGCACAGCATACAATGTTGGTACATATTTGCTATATTTACCCTAAAGTTAGGCGCACAAAATAACGAAAATACAAAATCAACAACGCAAACAAAGAGTCCTAGGCAAACAAGTTGTTGTCAGCATGACTAATACGTGCAAAGTCAATAACACACTAAAACAAACACAATAGATTGACCAGCTAAAGGACAAATGATAATATAGCAGAAAAAAAAATTAAATAGAAAAATAAAATACCAAAAAAATGTAGAAAAAAAATACAAATAATACGCATAATAATTCATTTTGCACAACATGTGCAAATAAAACTATGTGATGTGATATCCTGCCGGTGTCACACAATGTCCTGCCGTTGTGCCACCGCGTTTCCATAATGATTTTATCTGCACTTCTGGTGTCATATTAGATTTCATGGCTACTCGTATTTCGCAAGGCAACGTCATAGTTTTCGATTAATGCCGCCATAACCTAGAAACACATTCGGTCGTTTGTTCGTTCATTCGCTGTTTCTAATGGCGAAGGACACTCGAGGACATGCAAACACATCGTCGTTGGTGACGCGCAATAGAGCCAAGTGTTGAGCATACGACGACGACGGCGAAGAGCCAATAATTTTTGCGAACATGCTTTTAATGGCGACCATGATTTTTTTCGAATTTACTACTTGTTGTTTTTGCTGCTTTCCTAAAAAAAACAGGAAATTGAAGGACATATATATTAATCATTATTAGATTTCATTTACATTGCTGAGGTCAACATGACTAGTTGAACACTATGTGCCTGAATATATTTTTACTAGGTGGTGGAATGAAGAAAGGGTAACATACTAATTAAGATTAATGTTATAGATACTGCAGCGTTTAAATGTGGCTCTTTAGATTGTCAGTAGAGTTATTTTTGGAATTTTAATTAATTTGGCATAATACCGTTTTATACCGGTTTGAACCGATTCATGTCTAAGTCAAAAAATATGATAGGTCTTTATTATTATTTGTTTGTTTTTGTTTTAGCGAAACATTGAATATATAGTGTAAAAATATTTTTTTTGAAAATTGTTTTAAACCCCTTAATACTCTTTTCAATATTAATATGTCAAAAGTATTTTGTAAATAAAAAAATAAACATTTTCTTTTAATAGAATTAGTTTTATTATTGTTTTTGACATTTTAAAGCGTTTCCATTATTGTTTTATACATAGAAGGCAATTACATGTATAACCGGTTTAAACCGTTTCAAACCGGTTTAAACCGTTTCATAATTAATATGTCGAATGTGAAAAATAAATAATAAAAAAAAAATGTTCAGCTTATTTTCTATTAGAAATCCATATTTAAGACTTAATTCACATATAAATATTTGCCATTGAAATCACTTCTCTTTGACTATTTTTATTATAAAATATTCAAGGTAATACCTGCAAAGTTCTAGTTATTCTTGTTGGTTTTTGTGGCAAATGTCTTGTAATCTTAGTCTGAACATATTTATTGTTATTACAAGCAATATGCGTGTGAATCGAGTTAACAATTTAAAAGTTAAAGGAGTCACTAACAAACTGAATAAAATTTAATTTTTAGTGAAAATTTGAATTTTTAGTGATAAATTGAAATTGAAATTTTTAACTAATTGAATTTATATTGAAAAATTGAATTTCATATTCCACTCACTAAAAATTCAATTTTTCACTAAAATATATTGAATGCGTTTTATAGAAAAAAAACTTGAATAACAAATTTTTTTTGTTTCCAAGACGCTTAAATCAACTTTGCTTCGTAAATTTTTATTAGTTTACATAAATTTGTCGCATTTAACCATTTTACTAAAATAAAATCAGCAATTTGCATAGCTACAATAAATCGTTTGCCAAAGACATTTTGGCATTTGCATTTTATAGAATTTTATGTTATTTTTATCCACCACAAATACAAACAAATTTGTCTACGTGCTGCAGGTTACCTGCGAAAAGCAGCTCCAGCTCCAGCAATCGTCCTTGTTGTTATCCTTTTGCAGTCCACACAAGTGCTTGTTTTGCTTGTGATTGCCAGAAAAGTGTGTCGCACAAAAAGGCAGCCGAAAGTCAAGTGAAATAAATTCTTGGCTTAAAACGTAAAGGTTGTCCTGCAGTCAGCCGGAAGTAGCACAGAAATTAAATAAATGTCGTAAACTCAGTATTTGTGTTGCTGCTGCAAAGCTGCACGTAAGTGTAGGCCACACACACACTACACAGCCACTGAGACACATACAGAGACACTAAAGTACATTAAGCACTTGGCAACATTTGTATGTTGTGTGTGTTGTTTCTGTTTAAGAATCCATGTAAGCTGCTCGTCGTCTACACGTTTCATCCTCGTCCGTCTGTTGCAGCCGGCAACAGCCAAATTGCATTCGACGTTAAGTTTTTGGGTTCAAATGAGATTGCTGATCGTCAGGAAGCAAATTTAGTGCGGGTTATAGTTTTTGAAAAATGTTTAAGGGATACAATTTTGTGCTGTTGCGGCTTACGAAGTGAAATTCAAATTATTTAAAGTTAAAGTGAATTTTAGGTTTCGTGAATTTAATATTTAACTGAAATTTCAGTTTTGAGAATAAAAATTATTTCAAAATTTACTTTTGAATGAAAAATTTTAATTTGAGTGAAAAATTTCATTTTGAGCGTTAAATTAAACATGAGGTGAACATTTAATTATGTTAATTTTTAATTTGAGGAGATTTTTTTTGTGAAAAATTAATTTTTTTATTAAAAATTAAATTTTGAGTGAATATTTTAATTTTAGGTAAAAACAAATTAATTTTGAATAAAAAATTTAATTTTGAGTGAAAAATTTCATTTTGAGTATTTCGAATGAAAAATTAAATTTTCAGTTAAAAATGAATTTGGAGTGAAAAATTAAATTTTGAATGAAAAGATGAATTTTAAGTGAAACATTTAATTTGATTCAAAAATTTAATTTCGAAAATTAAGATCGATTTTACAAAAACTTGATCAGAATTATAAAAAAAATAATAACATTGACATTTTGTATTAGACCCTTAGTATTTTTTTCATCAAATTAAAAAAAAAAAGATAAGTTTCAAGTCCTATTCATCGGAGATATAAATTGTAGAAGACATGTTAGAAGATTATGTTAACTATAATTCAAAGATAAACCTAATTAAAAAAAAAAATTGCTTAACATTTTTTTAATTTTTTTTATTTGATGGCTATATTCTCTTATGTTCCAATACAGAATATAAATATTTAAAAAACTCTAATAACTCCGGTCAATTGTCTCTAAACTGAATGTAATCTTATTCAACGGAGATATAAATTATAGAAGATACAATTAAATAGTAGTTTCTATCTACTTTTATACCATCAATTTTTAAAACACCCTGTATATAATTGGGTGTTCCAGATACACCCCATCTTTGTAACATTTTTTTTTCATTAAATGAAGCAAGGAATCAGTTCACTAAAAATTTGTATCCTGAAGCGGACCACCCTGTATATATAAAACTATATATTACTTATAATCTTCCCAGGTTTATCGACATACTTAACAGTAAAAACGTTAATAAAAAAAAAAAAAATTATATTTTAATTATTTTTACATGTATTCGCCTTAATGTATCATATAATACCAAAGTATATTTTTATAGTACGCAAATAACTACCAAAACGTACATTTCACAGCTTAAAAATTGAATTACAATAAAGTATACCACGTGTTCAATTTATTTTTATGTTAATTATGTTTATTGGATATTTAAGAGAAGTTATCGACACATTTTAAATCTGTAGCTAGATGGCGAAAATGGGTGTGAACTATCTAACAAAAGTATATGTAAAAATCGGCGAATAAATTATTAATGGTTAAATGGTTAAATTTTGATAATTCCATTGATAATTGTAGTGAATTATGTTCAAGATTCCAAAATTTCATCAAAATCCAACCAAAAATAAAAAAGTTATTCAACTTTAATCAGACCTACCTATTAATTATTTTAAATTGGCTAAAAACAGAAAATCGCGATGCGCGACCTCTAAACGATTTGGCCAAAACTTGTTGTGAATTACTTCTTTATGAGCTTCAACTTCTTAGGGGGTCCCGTGGGAATTTCAAAAAAGTCGTTTTTTTGAACCACTCTAGTGGACATACTCATATTTTTAGATTTTCTACCACTACCACAAAAAGAGTTAAAAATACTTAAAGTAGTCACTAAAAGAAATTTTAAAATTATTTATGTCTGTATTTTAAATTTAGACCGCGAAGTTTAAATGAACAAAATTTTCCAAAATGTTGGTTACGATGTTCTGCATATCATATTTAAAAATTAGTTTTGTGCTGTATTTAATGTAATATGTTTATTAACAACCTTCGCGTATTTAACAAATTTTTTTCAATTATCCATTTTTAAATGTAAATTTAATAATTTCAAACAATTGAATTAACATTTTCAACATATTTTGAAATTGCAATTATCATGAAAATCATGCCTTAAGTGCGACTTAATTAAAACACATTTTGCGGTTATTGCAGAAAATAATAAACTAAACCAAATTAAGTGATATAATTGGCTATGCATGCCACTCATAATAGATGCATTTTAATTAAAGCTAATTAAATTTTAAACAAATGCTAAAAAAAAATGTTATCATCCAACTCTGCAATTTAATGAGCTTATTAATTTTGTTTAAAAATAATTTTAAAATGCAACAAACTTTAAATTTGCAAATAAAAAATTCGTTTTATATCTCAAAAATAAGTGCATAAAATAAAATATTTTACCAAGCAAATGATAAAACAAACTACATCTCCATAATGCTTTTTCTATTTATCCCATAAATATTTCTTGCATTTTTCGTTTTGCATTTTTAATATATTTTTGCATTGAGCAACTGCCATGTCCTTTGAAATGCTTGCTGTGCATATGCAAAAATTTCTCGAATTTTATTTCAGCATATATTGCAGCCCCAGCATTGCTATGAATATCAACAAAATCTCATTTATTTTATAATAAACTATGGCAAAAAACTAATCGAGATATTGTAAGTAATGCAATTTGTTGCTGACACGAATAAAAAAAAATGTATGAACGATGATTTTAGCAAATATTAAAAATTTTAATATTGAATTTGAAATTGTCAAAAAATGTTTTCTATGGTAGTAAAGTTAGTTGTAAATTATATATTGTATTAAATATCACAGTGTTTAAGTTAAGTAAAATTAAATAAGTATTCAATATAAAATTTTTTACTCAAAATTCAATTTGACTCAAAATTAAATTTTTCACATAAAATTCAATTTTAAATTAAAAATTCAAGTTTTCTATCAATATTTAACATTTCGTTCTAAATTAAATTTTTAACTTATATTTCGAAATTAGTGCCAAAATTAAATTTTTCACTACAAATTTAATTTTTTACTCAAAATTAAATTTATCATCATAATTAAATTTTTCATTCAAAATTAAATTTTTTATTGAAAATTAAAATGTTCACTAGAAATTAAATTTTTACTCAATATTAAAAATGTTACCCGAAATTAAAATTTTCATTAAAAATATGTTTATTTTTACCCAAAATTCAACGTTTAATTAATTCACTCAAATTTTATATGTTCACTCAAAATTCAATTTGTTATTGACATATTAAATTTTCCGATAATTTAGTTTTCACTCAAAATTTAATATTTCACATAATTTTAATAGAAAAATTAAATTTTAACTAACAAATTATATTTTAAGTGATAAATTGAATTTTAAATAAATAGAAAATTTTAATTTTGATTTTTTGTGAAGTATTTTTTTTATTGAAAATTGAATTTTGAATAAAAGAAAACCTACTGGAAAATGACCCGGTACGTGACTGATTACGCGACTGGGGAAATGGTGATGGTGACTGGTTCTAGTTCTGACACGTACCGGTAACTTTCACATGGCTTTGTCAGTGGAGGCGACCAATTGACACCTCATAGATACCACAGAACCGGTCTTCGTACTGACCTTCGTGGACCAGTCATCTTACTGTCCTAAAATGACCAGTCACCCTACTGTCCGTTAGTCTAGATATAAATCATTATTTTATGTGTTTGACAGATATCTTTTTACCAGTCACGTGATCAGTTGTTTGAGGGTAAATCACACTGCCCTACAGGAAAACTAACTGGTACTAGACTGGGCATTTGACTGGTTGCTCGGAGATAATTACCCGGAGGAAATTAACTTTTATATGAAATCAACCGGCAACTTTAACACGGCGTTGTCATAGGAAGGAGTGAATTAACACCTCCTACAGACCTTTAGACCTATCACAGAACTGATCATCAAGATCCTGTCCTCAGTCGGCACCAAGTCCACATTTTACCAGTCACGTGATAAGCAATTTTAGAGCAAGAAATTGTATTTTGAATTAAAAAATTTAACATTGAGAAAAAAAAATAATTTTTAAAATTAATTTAACATTATCGTCGGTAGCTCAAGGTTAGTGCGCAGGACTGCGAGGCGAAAGGTCCCAGGTTCAAAGTTCTTATAGGACTATAGCGCCATACTATTAATATTATTATAAATATTCAAATTTAACATTTACTATGTTATTTAATATTTTAAAAATTACAAAAACAAACAAATTAATATTTTTTGGGACTGTCAAAAATGAATTGTAATATTTGCGCATTCAATTGTGTTGATAAATATTCAAATAATAAAAAATAACAATTAAAATATTTGTCGTAAAATTGATAAATATTTGTGTATTTTAACTGACATCAATAGAAATATTTACCACAACAAATTGTCGTTTTTTTTTGTTCTATATCATAAATGAAAAACCATAAAGTAACTATAACATGACAGCCGCAAAAATGTGTTTTTTTTATTGTATTTTATGCAAAAACATGAACAACATGAATAGTAAATTTTTGCACAGTGTTGCTGCTGCTAATAATATTGACAGCACTGTGGACGCAGAAGTCGAAAGGACACAATGACGGACAATTTAAATGCAAAAAACAGGACACAGCAAAACTGAAACTGAACAATAGAGTCAAAGTGTTGTGCAAGTCACGTGATGACGGTCATTGTGTCGGCGGGTATTGGCGGGTGAGTGATGGAGTAGATGGGACAGTCAGAAAGCTGGACCCAGGCAACCACTGAAATGGAAGTAAATGTAAATTATGCAATAGGGCAGCGACATCCAGGCAAAATATTTACATAAACATAAATAAAAAGTATCTGTGGTTTATTTTGACACAAAATATGCATAATAAGGAAATAATATTTTAGTTTTTTTATTATTTGAGAAAATTATGTATAAAATATTAAGGGAGATTGTAGAAATAATAAAGTGAGTCTGTGTCAAGAAAATGCCAGTCATGATATTTCGGGTCAACAAAATCTCTAGCACAATGTTGTGCCATGATGTCGGAGATCAGACAAGTGTGCGATAATGCTGATGAGGATGTTCAAACATCTGGTTATGACCACATAGAAGTCGTAAAAAATTAGCATATGTCAAAATTATGACAAATAAGGCGAAAAGCGTGACTTTTGATTTAAAGATTGACGAAATATATATTTTTTTTCAATTTCAGAAAAATAATTCATTATTTTAAAATTAAAAATTTAATACTTATTAAAATTATATTTTATGCAAAATCACTTTTTTGAATTTTTTTGGAAAAAGATTTACATGTCTACATTTTTTTTTCTTTCAGATATGAAACATACAAAGCAACACTCAAAAAAATTCCTGCCACACGTTTGTCGCGCCTAACCGAGGCGCTGGCCAACTATGATCCGGTGCTTAACGAGTACTTCTTCGACAGACATCCGGGCGTCTTTACGCAGATACTCAACTATTACAGGTGAGTGTTAAGAACAAAACAAATTCAAGTTTAAAAATAATAAAGAGATATGAGTGACATTCAAAAATTGTCTACGAAATCTAAAGGCTGCAGTTTATACACAGAAAAAAAATCGTAAATATAACCAAATATTTACATCAATACAATTACATTTTTGCTGAAACTGCGCCGAATAAATTATTAACTGCATAAGCGTACACATCCTTCCTATTAGCAATCGCATTTTCTGTCCACAGCTGTTTTTGCGAAGCGCTGGTGGTGAGTATATTAGCGTAAAATGTAAAAAAAAAAAATTATCTATTTTAAATTTTTTTGTTATTTTAAATTATTACTTATTATTATTACTGTATACATATTTTTTAAAATTTTTAACATTTTTTTGTTATTTTAAATTATTACTTATTATTTATTGTATACATATTTTTTAAAATTTTAATTATTTTACTTACTCACTTTGTTGTTTGAAGTTAGAACCACGTTCATACGTAACCAATAGAGCTATATATAGTGAAAGAAAATTAAACACAAATTAGAGAGAAAATATCAAAGTTGAAGTCATTCGCACAATGTGCCGAAAATCGACCCTACGAACCGAATAGGCAAGCACGCGTATATGGAACGAATGTAAAATAATATCGACTGCAAAGATGTAGTTACTTTAAAACTGTGAAGAATCTGTAAAACTGTAGTGTCTTTAAAACTGTTTAGTTTGTGAATTCGGTTGGTGTGTATGCTGTATATATATATACATATACATCAACCCATAGCATATACACCAACCACAATTTTTAGTAGCTACGAATAGCAAATGTGTTCACTGACTTACTGAATTTCATTGCTGGACTGATAATGACATGCAATTAATATCTATTGTTATATTTACGTCGATATTTTTTTCTGTGTAGTGCTATTTTTAATTACACAAAAATATTCTTAATTTTAAATTGTTCAATACTGATACTGTGATGACTTTGCTGACAAACTGCACACATTCTTCAATGTATTTTATTTTTGTGAAATTTTTTGTTTTTGTTTGTGTAAATTAATAGAGAATACTTTGCGCTTTGTTTATTTCTACTTTTTTTTCGTCAATTTTCAAACAACATTATAACTAGGGATGTCAGTTACGGACCATATTTCAATCACAAATTTTTGTGACTAAAAATTTTTGAGTCTCGGGTATAGCCTCCAGATTTTTAAATATAATATGGAATCCTAACAGATTCAAACGTTTGCCAGAAGTCAAATTCTGTTAAATTAATTTTTTGTGATTGGATTTTTTGGTACTTCCAATTTGATATTATATACATTTATATATTTTCGGAAAAAAAAAATGTTTCTCTGCAGTTTCAGAATCCATTCTTTAATGACGAAAGATTGGTTCGATTTCCCAATTTTATTTTTCTATAATATCTCTTGTTATAAACGAAGGTTACATCGTCACTATCATGGTAAAGGGGCGAATGTGTAATTTTTGACATTTGCATTTATTTACATTATTGAATGTAGATTTTCCTCAAGTTCAAGTACTGTTCCAAAATCGTGTGTGGTTTTATTGGATATATCTAACCACAAAAGACAAAAAATTAAAAACACCCAAACGACGAATATTTCCGTTTTTTTGCTTTTTCTCTTTATTGGTGCACGATATAATAGTGGTGTAAAGGTATTAATTGTTTGTTTTTAAAGCACCTATCGATTGCCATCATTATTTAAAAATATAGCATAAAAAACATAAATATTGCGGTTTGGTCAGGATATAGCCTCAAACTTTAAAATTTGAATTCCTAACAGTTTTAAAACATTCACATTCGCTCCTTTGACATGTGAATCGAATTCGACTATTGTGAATTCTATTTGTCCGTTTTCAAACTCTATTTGACAATTACAAATTCCGTCAAACTGTTTCTGAAATCACTCAGCGCCTTACCAAATTCAATCTGAAAATGGTGTAGATCAATGTTTTTAAATCCCGTTAATCCTGTGATTTTTACGGACTAATTTGACTTAAATCCCGGTATCTCGAATTTGACATCCCTAATTACAACCCTCGCGCAGCTAATTACAAGCAGAACACGTAATGCGAGGCAACGCTGATTATTTGGCTGTGTGCGTGCCTAAGGACCCTCCTGCGTATCATTCAAATCATGACGAGGACGTTGAAAAAGTTGCGCACGAAATCAAAAAAGGTTTGTTTTTGTTATTTTAAGCAACAGCTTAAAGCAGTAGCCACTTGTTTTTGGTATTATTTTTTAAATTTTCTTTTTTTAATTTTATTTATATTTTTTTATTTTATTTATTATTCGAACAAAAGACAGCTTAATGGCAGGCGCGTGTTGTTTTGTTAGCGACTGGCACTGACAACGTTTACTAAGAATGGCTTTAATGGTCTGCGCTGCCAGTGATAAGAGCCGCATTAACAATTATCATTTCAGGGGTGAAAAGTTCCAGTTGTGTGTGTCTGTGTCTATATGTAATGGCTGAAATGTGTAAAGTATATTGTGGAAATATTTAAATTTTGTGTGTTTTAAAATAATTAAGCTGATGGTTGTGTAAAGCTGCGTATCGTGCGTTATTAATGAATGATGTTAAAGGTCACTCGTACGTCATGTCGGCAACTTAAAAATTTGTTTTGTGTAAAATGATATATCGAACAAGAATATAAAGTGTATTTATAAAATATGAAAAATGCTAATGTAGTGTAGATAAAGAAAAAATAATTATAATTTATTAGAAATATATAAAAGTTACAAGAATAATAGAATAATAAGATTACGCATTGCGCATGTACACCCTGTATTGCTGACGTGAAAACCTATGGAATGTCAAGTAAAGAAAATTTAAATTAAGACATTTCATAAATTACAAATATTTATTTCACTGAAATTTTGTTTTTGACAACATTTTTGGCAAAAAAACATTGTCTTCCGGCAGTTTCCTCAGTGGATGCATCAACTATCGTGCTGATCAAGACATATCTGCACATGGACATTGCAACAACATTCTGACACAATGGAAAAATTACAGTTGTCAAAAAACTTCTACGTACATGCGCTGAAGATTCAAGTTTTGAACAACGTTCTGCGCAATCTTTGTTTCTATTATTCTTGTAAAAGATAGGTAGGATAGGTATTTAACATTTAAAAAAATAAATAATTTTAAGAAAAAATAAAATAATATCAATATATCAAATATATAAAAACTACTAAAAATATCCAAATTATTAAAAATTCAAAATTCAAACATCATGTTGTCCGATGTTTTGCTTGAAAGAATTATAGCAGAATTATCCCATTAAGAAATTTGGAGTGTTTTATGAGCCCTAAAAAAATGACTGTTAAAAATATCTCATTTAAGACTGTTTTCGGAGTTCCCAAAATTATTACTCATAAAAGATTCATTTTTAGGAGTTATTTAGAAACCCTCATAAATAAGACTCCTAAAAGCATCAAAAATAAATTGTTTCTGAGCGCTCAGAAAATAGACTCATAAAAGTTGTATATTTTTTGACTCATTAAAGAGTCTCAATCATGAGCGTTTTAGGAGCCCCTCAAACCAAACTCATAAAATCATCAAATTAAGAGTATTTTAGGAGCACTCAGAAAAGGGAGTCATAAAAGTATCTCATTTATGCTGGCTTTAGGAGCCTACTGTTTAAATAAAATTGATAAATTTGTATTCATTTTGAATTTGAAAATTAATAAAATATTAGTGTAAATTCAACAGACAAACCTACATATTAAATGGATTTTTGAAATGAATGCATTTTCTCACGGATGTCTCGACTAAGATAAACATGAACATGTACTATGTTGGATTCATTTCAGACACATTCAATATTTATGAAGAAACCAAAACTCCAAAAATGAAGTAATTGTGGTGTCTGGAAATTCTCAAAAATGTGAATGTTTTAAGAATATTTTAAAATGATCAAAAATACTCGGATTTTGCGCTCTTTAAAGCTCAGTTTCTGTACCTTTTTTGGGTCTTTTTAGAGCTTAAATATGTGTGTTTTAGGAGTAATAAAAGTGTCAGAAATATGAGGGTTTTTGGGATCATAAAATGGTGCCCAGGGGTTGGGAGTCTTTTTGTGCACTTTTTAGTGCCCAAATATGAGTATTTTAGGTGTAATAAAAGAGTCTGGAATATGAGGGTTTTTAAGCTCATTAAATGGGGCCCTCTACTGAGGAGTCGGGAGCCTTTTTGGACTCTTTTAAGTGCTCATATATGAGGGTAACACTCATAATAGAAAATTTCAAAACTTTAAAATAAAAAAATCTTTTGCATATAATAAATATACCAAATCTGAGTTTATTTTTTGAAATGTTAAAGTTATTTTAGGAAGTTACAAATTTTGGCGAAATATTTATATATAAATTTTTATATATTATAATTAAATAATTTTTCCAACATTTTTAACACTTTGCACAACACCTAACCCTATAAAAGAAACCATGTTCCTGAGTGCCTTGCAAATTGTGCGCCACACCACTTATGCGACACATAATCGAATTATATGCTTACAAAAGCTAATTGCACAAATGATACAGCGGTGAACTACGTTGTATGCTGAACTAAAGTTTACACTCATCGGTGAGAGTGTCTGTTGCCACATACTTTGTGTGGTGAAGGTGGCAATACTTGCTAAATTTTCGCAACCCCATCTAGATTGCGGTTTATATCATATTCTCCATGCCACCCATTTTACTGTGATTTTTTGCTTTTCTTCTATTTGACTCCTATTTTACTTTGGTGCCTTATGGCGCTGGCATCCGTTTCCACTTTGGAAATTTACAAAAAATGGCAGCAAATTGCATTTAAGGGGTGCTGGTTATAGTGGTTAAAGTTACCTACCGCATGATTCGGTCTTTACGTGCTTTCCGCACATGTATCGCCGTTGAAGTGTTGCAGTATGTGCTCGCATATCCTTGTACGTCCTTGTTGCCTTTTTCTCTGTGAAAGTGTAATTTTTACAAAATGCTATTTTCTGCTGTTGCTGCTTGCTTCTACTGCTTTATTGTGATTACACAATGCGCGCGTACACGTCCTGATTTCTCCCCATGTAGTTACTGATGATTGCAGCTTCATCATATTTGCTCCTTTTTGTGCACTGCACTGCACCGCACGTACATTGAATTGTCGTAGCTGTATTTGTTTGGCGCATTGCATTGTCCTCGTTGTCAATGTTTATTTAAAAATAACGCCAGTGATTTATACAAACCACTATCGTGCACAATAAATTTACTAAAATCAATAAATCTTGCTGTCGAATAGGCTACTTTGATGTTGAGGGAATTGTGCTGCAATTTGCAGGCAGTTAAGATCGAAATTTAGAAAATGAAATAAAATATATGAAGACCTTATTTTTCTATTATTTTTATTAAAAATTAGCTGCAATTGCTCATTTAGAATTAAATTCAACATAAATCAAATTTTGACAGTTATGTGACATTTATTCGTATGTCAAGCGCTATAACTATAAAACTATAAAAGTTATTCTTTTAAATTGAAAATTCTTTAATTTATTAACTTTTATAAACCTTTTGAATTATTCAGATCGGCTTTTTACTTATGAAACCATAAAAGTTTGAATCATTATGAACAGAAAAATTACTTTAAAATATCTTAGTTTTAAATTCTGAAAACCGTAGCAAATTTGAATTCATAAAGTGTTCAATACATTTTAATATGATTGGCTTATATTCCAATATTAATACATTTTTTTTTTATTAAAAATGTATTTAAAAAACGAGTTGGGAAAGCTAGGTCACATAGGTAAGTTCGGTCACATGGGGCGGATTTTTATAGTCGGTCGGGCCCGACTATGGAATACCCTACACCTTTGGTGGGGATATTAACCCTCAGAATATCATTCATATACCAGAAATTTACGTCTTATATCCCCATACATTAAAAAATTATATAAAGTATAAAAAACAAAAAAAAAAAAATTAAAAATGTAATTGGGCGGACCACGCCTATATTTAAAATTTTGAAAGGCAAATATTTCATAGATTTGATTTTAATAATTTACGGATCAAATTTCCACTATGAAAACCCGGGAAATAATGAAAAAAAAAAAGTGGGCGGATCACGCCCATTTTTGGGCCACATATTTTTAGGTGAATTCTAACAATACCTTTTAAATTTTATAACTATACATTGAATACTTTTCGAGTTATTAGTCCCGAAAGAGTTATATAAAATTGACTTGTATGGGAGGTGGGCGTGTCCGTTGACCGATTTGGCTCATTTTCAAACTCAGTTCCTACTTTTGGCTAAAATATATTGAGACGAAATTTCATCGCATTCTGATCAGTATTTCTCAAGTTATTCTGTATTCGGACAGCAAGACAGCAAGACAGCAAGACAGCAAGACGGACAGACAGACAGACGGACATGGCTAAACGAACTCGGGTAGTGATGCTGATCAAAAATATATATACTTTTCCATACCGGACACGCCTCCTAAGGGGCGTTACAATATATGCACAAAGTTAATATACCCTGTACCTCATAGGTGTAGGGTATAATTATATGAAATTTAAAAAATCTGTTATTAAAAAAATCTTTTATTAAAAAATTATTCAAATATTGCATTCCATTTCCAGAACCGGTAAACTGCACTACCCAACAGACGTCTGTGGCCCACTCTTCGAGGAGGAGTTGGAGTTCTGGGGACTCGACTCAAATCAGGTAGAACCATGTTGTTGGTCCACTTATAGCATACATCGAGATACGCAAGTGAGTTTGTTGTGCATCGTATAATAAAAATATTGAAAATCATGTGTCCATGTCTTTGTCCCTCAACAGAATACTTTAGCTATTTTAGATAAATTAGATATTGAAAATGAGAAACCGTCGGAGGAGCAGGTCGCACGTCTCTTTGGCTTCGAGGAGGCGCTCAGCAATGGGCAGCTCAATTGCTGGCAGCGCGTCAAGCCGAAGATCTGGGCGTTGTTCGATGAGCCGTCGAGTTCAACGGGCGCCAAAGTGAGTTTTTTAGAAATTTAAATTATAAAAAAATATTAAAAAAACATAAAAAATATAAAAAATATCTGATTAGAAAAATTCACAATAATATCTCATGCGATTTTTTCTTAATGCTTTCCAGATCATAGCTAGCATGTCAGTTTTCTTTATATTCGTTTCTGTGATATCATTCTGCCTGAAAACACATCCGGGTTTTCGCGTCGATTTCCCCCCGAACTCGCACTACACACACTCCATCGGCTCAGGCTCGTCCTCCTCTTCATCCTCCTCCTCAGCTACATCAGCATCGTCGGCCAGCGGCGGCACCTTTATACCATCGGCCCACATACCAACGTCAATACCTCAGCATCAAAATATGCAGCCGCACTCCGAGGCCACGCCCGTCTTCAAGGCCACCAACTACACGGGCGTGGGCAACTTCAGCACGGGTGCCACACAAATAGCTGCCTTCTCACTGAAAGGCGTCACTGGTAGTAATAGTAGTAACAGCAGCAGCAACGTCAGGACTACAAACAGCGCATCCTTGACGACGACAACATCGTCTACACAGCAGCCGCAACGTCTGAAACGCTCCATACTTGGCACGAACGTGAGCAGCATCAATCGTTTCATCGAGCAGAAGTTGCTAGGCAGTGGAAAACATGCGCACGGCTGGCACGAGTCCTATGGACAGCCACACGAGGCCTTCTTCTATGTGGAGCTCGTCTGCAATGTGTGGTTTTTCATTGAAGTTATCATAAGATTCATAGTAAGTATTTCTTCTTATTCTTATTATTATTTTTTTGTTTTCTTTTCTCTGCTATTCTTTCATTTTTTTTTCTTTGTTTCTTTTGTTTTATTATATATTTATTTTTATTTTATTTTATAATTTTTAAAATTCGTCGTTTATCTCCTCAGGTTTCACCCAACATCTGGCAGTTCATCAAATCTCCGGTGAACATCATCGACTTCACCGCCACCCTTAGCTTCTATACGGACGTCATGCAGCGCATGGGCGAATACACCGGCCTGTTGGAGGCCTTCTCCATCGTCCGCATCATGCGTCTCTTCAAGTTAACTCGGCACTCACCGGGGCTGCGCATTCTCATTCACACCTTCAAGGCCTCGGCGAAGGAGCTGACGCTGCTGGTGTTCTTCCTGGTGCTGGGCATCGTCTTCTTTGCCAGTCTGGCCTATTATGCCGAGAAATTGCAGGTTAGTAGACATAAAAAAATACAATATTTTGCATGAGAGAAAAATTATGGAAAAAATCTATATTTTATGTAACTTAATTCATCAAAAAACATTATTTTAATATATCTTAGGTTAACATAAAAAAATAATTAATATGTCACATATAATTTTGTATATGATAGCAATGACGCTTATGCTACAAATACAATAAAAATGTCACTTTATAATTTTATTTAAAAAATTTCGAGAATTTTCAAAATAGTGCATGAAGATTGTCATGTAATATCATTATTTTTCACATATTATTATCACATATTTTGTCATGAACTATTTTCTGTACATATCATGCAATAAAATTGGGTAGCATACAATATTGAACATATTGCATCAGATATTACATGATAAATATTTTCTTTTATTTTAAAAATACCATGATAAAAGAATTGTATAAAACATGATACAAAAAAAACATATTCATAAAACTAAATAATTTTGTTATTATCTTTTATGTGTTATGTGATAAAATCACTTTTTTCTTTTCTATAAATTATGACAATAATTGTGTAATATCTAATTTTATATATCATGTATTAAATAAAAACTATAACATGTTTTATTTAATAATTATCATGAAAAATGAAAAAACTATGATATAAATGTAGTGTCCCTAGTGGAAATTTGCCCGATGCGCCATCGGGAAATGATCGGGGTTTCGTCAGGAACCCCTATTAGAGCAAATATGATCATTGCCTTGTCATGCCCTTATCATGCTCACCATAGCAGAGTTTGCATTATCTAAACAGCCAATGGTCCCGATCAAAGCTACATTAGTTGTTCCTCATAAAGAAATTTTCAATGCAATGATCAGGTTTCAATGAGGTATGATATTTTATTTCATCGGGTATTTGTAGTGCTTTCGTATGCTCATGTTTTAATAAGGCAATGGTCAGATAAATAATAATATGGGGAATTACCCGATCAGTACATGATCATTGCCTGAGGTGAGTACATGATCAGGACACTGCGTTACAAGGACATCGTGGGCCTCGTCATATCCCGATCATCTCAAATAATGACATGATCAGTTCATGAGCATGGCCCTATCAAAATTTCTACTAGGGGTAATAAAACTATTTTTATTTTTATTAAAAATGATGAAATTAAAATGTATTCTACTTCAAATTATCATGATATAAAAATTAAATAAAATGTTATATTTTAAAAATATGAATATTTTAAAAATATCATGTAATGTAAATTATTTATAAATCATTACAATCATAATAATTATCAAACATTATAATCATAATAATAACAAACTAAATACAAACTATTTTTAATCAACATTTACTATATTTATTTAATTGATGCTATACCAAAACTACATCCTTATATTCGCTAAATAATACTTAAAAATATTCAATTTAATTTATTTTATATTGCTTAATATTTAACATAAGGCAAGTATTACTTCAAAAAAACTATCATGCAAATATTTTAATGCACACTTTAAATCCTTTTAATTACAGGACAATCCCGACAACCAATTCAAGAGCATTCCGCTCGGACTGTGGTGGGCCATCGTAACCATGACCACCGTTGGCTACGGCGATGTCGCACCCAAAACCTATCCGGGCATGTTTGTCGGTGCGCTCTGCGCGCTCGCCGGTGTCCTGACGATAGCACTACCCGTACCTGTTATTGTGAGCAACTTCTCGATGTTCTATTCACACACACAGGTGAGTTCCGGATGGCCACAGGATAACGTATCCTTTTTATATTCGAAATAGAAATAATATAAATAATTTATGCCACAATAGGCCCGCTCTAAACTGCCGAAGAAGCGACGACGCGTACTGCCCGTCGAACAGCCACGTCGGAAACGCGAACAAGGACCTCCACCGCGAGGACGTGCGCATGCCATCAAACAGGCTGCGGCGGGAGTACCGAGCGTGGCAACTACTACTGCCGCAACGCATCCGCCGATTTTCAAGGATCCTTTTAGCGGCGCAAAAATTGGTAAATTTTATAGAATAGAATAAAGTTATCTTCAAAAGGATACAAGGTTACACACACCCTAACTTCCTAAACATATACACAACACGTACACATTTATTTCAGCCATTAACGCCTAACAACATGCAACATATTTTGAAACAATTTTTTTCTTTGTTGCTCAGCTACAATATTTTGATCATTATTCCCAACTACGTGCCTCCCAGGAGGCACTTATACTATGTGTTTTTGTGTTTTGTTTTATTTTTACCCATCTAAAAATTTTGTTTTTGTAAATGTAATTTTTGTGTTTTTCTTTTGCGACATGTCGTCGTCCTTGTCGTTCCTTGTTGCTGTCGTGTCGTTCTTGTTCTCGTTCTCGTTGTGTGTTTACATTGTGTGTCATGTGTGTCATGCGTTGCTTCTTCGTGTTACTCCCTCCTTCCGTTGTTGTAATTTTACATTGCGTAAAAATCAAAAACCAACATCGTACTGATGACGTCCTGACGACGACGATGACGACGATGATGCTACTGATGACCTCGTCCACCGCCACGCAGACGCGGTCAACATCAATGGCGTCAATGTTATCGGGCTCAGCATACAGGGACCCCAAGTGCCTTTGGCCGCAGTCTGTATGCGAAAACCCACGACGATGCACACATCCTTGGCCGCAGCAGCAGCCGCCGCCACCACAACCAGAGCAGTAGAAGGAGGTGAAGGAGCAGGTGGCGGAGGCGCAGGAGGCCCTTCCATAATCAGCTGCTCGTGTAAGTGATGCCTCAAGGAGATGCGATTGTAGAAATTCGCAAGGCGATTCAGTACGTGCATGAGATATGACTGCACCTTACGTAAAGAGTGCTGCATAGATTTTATATTATATTGCAAGATATTATTGCATGATATATAAAGTTCAAAAATTATATAACACGTTTAGAGTTATTTTTTCCTTTAACCAAAGAAATACATAATAATGAAATAAAATGCATTGAGTTCTATGTACAAATGTGAAATAAAAATCGCCGGTAATATCAATGAAAAAAATTGTATGAGGAAAATACCAATATTGAACAATAAAATTAAGGAAAATTATTATTGCTAAAAATTAAAATAAATAAAAACTAAATTTAAAAATTAAAAAAATAACATGCGAGAAAAATGACATCCGAGAAAAAGATCATGAGATAAATATCATTGTTGGAAAATATTATGAGAGGACCTTATAATTGCTAAATTAGTATATATTACAATTATCGAAGGCAGAAAATATCATGACAGATATTTGACATTACAGTTAAAATATACTGCACAAAAATATCATGAATGAAAAATATCTTAGTAGAAAATATATCAGTGTAAACAAAAATAAAAAAAAAATATAAAAAATATGCTTGAAGAGAAAATTAGCATAAAAAGTAAATAATATTCACCTCGCAAAAATATTTCCATTTATGAGGGTTAAATTATTTAACGCTCTCCGTTAAGTTTTTGCTGGCGCGTAATGATTTAGCAGTTAAATTGAAAAACTTTTTCAATTTAGCCACAATTTGTTATAAAAATTGCATGAATTTAATTAAATATAAAATGTGCTGTCACCGGGAAAATAGCAACAGCAACAGTCACAACGAAGTGTAAAAGTGAAGCGACACGACTGATAGCTACTGATGCTATGGATGCTGCTGTTGTTGGCTTTGCTGTCACAGGACTGTCAATAAATGTAGCCAACATGCAACAGGGTATTTTTATTAAAAATTAAAATTCATTTAACATGCATTTCAATTCCCCGTGTTCGAGTGCATAGAAAAAGAGCAAAATGTTGATAAATGAAGGACATGCAAATAAAAATTCAGTAAACTAAATAAATTTAAATTATCGCACGACAGTTGTCAGTCGCAGGATTTTTGCGCTGTGCTACATAAATACCCTGCGGCATTTTTCATCATCACATCACAGAGTAGAAGAAGGATTTCTAGCAGAGATAGCAACACTTGTCAGTTGGCAGGCACTCAGGTTGCTGTGTTGCCCACAGCAAGAACAGCAGCAGCACAAAACGCAATTTTAGTTGTTGTCTTTGACTGAAGTAGCAATGCTGCCCAGGAGCTAGACAACCAGTCCAGTCCGCAGACAAGGAAATTACGGCAAAGCTAATGCAAATTAGCTGCATTTGCAGTAGCAACATCAGACCCAGCAGCAACAATATCCAGAGTAGCCGTAGTAGCAACTCAAAGTGCGCTCATGCATATGCTAAGCTCTGTGTGCGAACTCAGCCCGTACTGCCCAAAAGTATGCAGTGCATTTTTCATTTTCTCAAACTACAAAATTATGCCAACTAGTAGCAGCACTATAAGTGGATGGATGGGATGTTGAGTAAATTTAATCACTTCAGAAAATAGCAACAATGTGCATAGAAGGAAATTATTTTCCGCTTTGAAGAGTTTATTTAAATTTTTAATTTTTTTGTTTGATGCACTAAATTAGCAACATAATTAATGAAAATTCTTAAACTGAATTTAATATTTTTTTAGGTTTTAATTAGCGGTATTAATCCTTCAGAGTTTTGCAGCATGTTAATAAAAACAACAGAAATCTTATAAAATAAAAATAAGTAAATACGAAAAATTATCAAAATATAAAATGTCATAATAGAAAAATATCATTAAAAATACATGTCAAGACAGAAAAATATCATGTGCCAAACATATGAACAGATTACAATTAAAAAATGTTATGATAGATAAATATCATTAAAAATAAATGTCATGACAGAAAAATATCATGTGCCAAACATATAAACAGATTAAAAAGAAATTTAAGCAAAATCAAATGAAAGAAAATTAAATAAATAAAGAATAAAAAAACATGTCATGACTTGAAAATATCACAAGTTAAATATATTATGATATTTTTATTAACTGAAAGCAACATGTATAATATTGACTTTTAAATGACACAAACGTCCGAAAAATATCGCAGTTAAAAGTATCATTAGAAAAGCATGAAAAATAACATAGGGGAAACGTGCCACTCGATTACAATGAAAGAATGCATAAACACTTTCAATAAAAAATGTAAAGGCATAAAATGACAGAAAAATAAAAGATGTACAACTATCATGACAAATAATCATCGTAGAAATATCATGTAAGAAAAACAATAGCCCTTGCTCATACATAATTTATGAATATTTAAAAACTGTAAAAGTACAAAAAGGGTTCATAATAAACTATCATCTATCAATAAAAATATCATAATATATATAAAAAAAAAAAATAAAAAGTAATGAACATATTAAGATAAATATTATTGAGAATATATATAAATAAATATATCATGCGAGAAGAACTCAAAGTATTGTAAACATTGAATGGTTATTTGAAGAAATGGTAAAAATACCAATGTAATAAAAATTTGAAAGTCTTAAGCACAATTTGAATAAAATTGCATGCAAATGAAATAATATCAATAAAATATAAATAGAATGTGAAATATATTTAAATATCAATAAAAATTCATATTATTTTTTGGCATGCATTTTTTATACAACATATTTTTAAAAACCTTCTTCAGTTTTGAAACAAAAATAGTTTGATAACACTTTGGCAACTTTAGCGTATTTTAAAACATTTCTTCTTTATAGAGACTGAATTTAATTGCATATTTAACATAATTTATATGGCTAGAAAATACTTTGCATATTTCGCTTTTACTTCTAGAATGTGAACTAAAATTAAATGTTGCAAAAGTGCAAACATTGCCGAAATACGTAGTAACTAATTTCCGCAACTATTTTTTTACAAACCGCACCACATTTACTACAAGCAGAACAAAAATACAATAAAGTTTTGCTGCTTAGTTGCTGCTTCGTACGCAGCCACACTGCACCCACATATTTTTGTACGCCTGCAACTATGCAATGTTTTAGTTTTAATTTTCGCTCGTACACGTCGTAGCTGCTACCGCGCCGTCAGCCTCATTATTCGCATTTTGTTTTTTCCTTCTACTGCCACCTAGTTTTGTATTTTCTTTTCTATAGTTATTTTGCAGATATTTTCACTTTAAAATTGGTCTGAAATAATAACTATGCCATTAAATGTTCACTTATATTATTTTTATTTTTGATAATTTTTTAATACTTTAATGTTAATTTTTTTTGTTAAGATTTTCGAAATGAAAATACTTAAATAATGAAAAATTGTAAACAATTTGCAGTTGATTTTTTTCGTTCTTTTATATAATAAAATATTTTTTTTTTAATATATTTATTTTAAATATCAATCTTCAATTTTAAAAACAAATTTTTTCAATATTCTCTGTTTTTTTTATTTTTTGAAATATTTGCATAAAAGAGCAACTTTTACATTAAACAAAAATAATATTTATTATTTGATTATTAAATGTAAATTATTACATTTAACTAGCACAGATTCTTCTACAATTTTTTTTGTAGTTTTGCATAATTTCAAATTTTTATTTTCTATTTTTATGAAATATTTTATAATTTTGCAAAAATAAATTTTATTTAAATAATTAAGCATTTCATATATTTGCACTTTTTTGGTTTTCTTTATTTCACTTACGTTCTCGGTCAGTTGTCCTACAATTTCATTTAAATGTTGTCCATATTGTGGTCATCTTTTTCTTCTCCTTTTTCCTTACTTTTTATCTATACAGCCGACTACCTGAGCGTGCCACCCGTGCAGAGCCTGCAACCGCGCGCCGCCACCACCGGACACGACTTCATGCTGCCGCTGCAACCGAAGCTGTTGGCTCCGCTGGGTGAGTAAAAAAATTGTTAAAAATAAAATTATTTTTTGTTTTTATTTTTGTTGGAAATTAAATGCTGTAAATTAAGCCATTTTTGTGTTTTTTTATTAAGGTGACCAGGTACTCGTATTAAAAATTCCCAAAAGCCGCAATGCGCGTTCTGTGTCACACATGTTGAACAATGCTTGTGACATTTTTGTTATTTATTTTTTATTATATTAAATTTAAACATTTATTTAAATAGCAACTTTGTGGATGAGACATACCATCAGTGATTACACTTCTTGCCAATAGAAATGGTGTAGATTTGGAATATTTTGGGAGTAGAAATGAGTAAAAAGGAGTAGAATTTTAAATGGAATCGAAATTTGATTAGAAGTAGAAATATGCACTAGTCCATTAAATTTCAGAAACACTAAAAATATGTGAATTTGTACATTTTTAGTTTTTATATATATATTAGCTGCGTTCTCGTGGTTTTTGATCCTGATCTGTAGATCAATTTCATATACATCAGCATTATAGAAAAACCATAACAATATCAAATTTCAATATTTTTGTGAAATTGTTAGTAGGAATTTAGCCTTTTGAATAAATTATATAAAAAATATTGTAAAAAACCGAATTAAAAACATATAAAAATTGTATTTTATTTGCTTTATGACCGAAACTTTACTGAAAGGTTTGCCATACTATTTTACAAATTTTTTCTCGCTCTTTACATCTTTTTTATATCTCAACACAGAGCGCAAAGAGCATCCACTGCAGCAACACCACACCTACGACAGCAAAGACTTCCACATTCAGCAACACTATCAGCTGCAGCAGCAGCAACAACAGCTCTACCATCAGCAGCATCAGCTGCACCAGCAACAGCAGCAGTTGCAGCAGCAACATCACAACATCGCCCACTACGGCGGCTGCCAGAAATCAGCGCTAAATGTGCCGCCAACAATAAGCGTAGCCAGCACGCAGATGCCGCCCGGAGCACGTACGCCGCAGCTCAATCAGCGACTTGCAGCGCTGCACATTGGTGACACAACAGCAGCAACTGTTGGTGGCTGTGGTGGTGGCACTGGAGCAGTTGCTGGCGCTGTTGCTGGTGGCGGCAACATGCCACACACAAACTGCAGCATAACAATTGCGGTCAACACTTCTACACCGGAGAAAATGAATACCAAAGATTATCAGCATTTGCAGCCACCGAAAGTCACGCTGTTACATGACAATGGCGACAACGACGACGATGATGATACGGAAAATGTTGCCGACGATGATGATGACGATGATAATAATGATCGCATCGATTGTTGTGGCAACTTTAGCGAGGATCCTGAGGAAGACGAAGACGGCACCGAAATGAACGGCAACGGTGGCATCTATGCGATGTCTGAGTCGCTGCATTGATTAAGGGATATCGAATGGAGGTTTCCATTTTAGGCTTCTCAACAGCATAGAGTAAGTGAGGAAATAACAAAATGGCTATTGTAAAAAATCGGAGATGAAATTGTTTAATTGGTTGAAAAAGTTGTAATGAAAAAGTTAACAAAGTGAACTATTTTGCTAATTTTGTATTATTTAAAATATCATGCGATTTTTATTTTTCTTGCATTCATGCATTCATATTTTATTTTCCGAAAATTTTCGTAATGGTTTCTAATAGTTCGAATTGAAAAATAAAGCAGAATTTTTCGTAATGAATAATTGATATTCTAAAAAAAATCTCATGATATAAATTAATAATAATAATAATATTTCATTTTATATATTATTTTTCATATTTATTTATTCAATAATATCTCATGATATAAATTATTGATTTTAGTAATATTTCATTTTATTAAAGATATATAATTTTTCATATTTATTTATATTCCTTAATATATATTTTGTCCAAACATTTTTAAATGATGAAAAATATTGTGTGAATACAATATATCACGACATTATACAAAATGCATTTATTTTATATATGATTTTGCCAATTTATATTGCTATTTAATTTTCAAATATATTTAAATTGGATGCAATTTAATTATAGCAAAAATTAATTTGAATTGAGAAATATATGGCATATTTATTTCATGACATATTTTTCTTATGTCATGATATATTTTTTATAAATTTAGTAAAAATTTAGTAAAAATTTCTAATGATTGAATTTACAACAATTTTATATTTCATGATAACTTTTAAAATTTGATAAAAATCTGTTTTAAAATTCAAATTATTTTTCTTATGTTATAATTTTACAATATGATAAATGTATTCATTTTAATTGAATATATAATGGAATATCGCATGATATTTATTTAACAAAATGCAGCGTTATTGTATCATGCAATAATTAAATTTATATTTTACATCTTTTAATGGTTATATATCTCTCATGCTACATTTGATTCTCACTGTAATGCTCGATACGAAATATTTTCCATTTACTACCAGTATTTTCGGCAAATTTGACGAAATCATGTTTTGACAGTTATGTCAGGCCATTAAGTCGACAAACATTTGCCGACATTTCCACGTTGTATTATGGCAAACAAGTTAACGACAGCCATGTAACAGAGTCTCAGACATGACAGAAGGCTCTCACTGGCCAATGACAGACATCACCAGGCACTGAGTGCAAAAACATGTTGATGCCACACGTGATATTCCATTCAGAGATGATTTGTTGAGGCCACAATTGACAGCAGACGTACAGTTAAAGTTACTTTTTCAATATTTTCACCAATGTCGAACAATGTAAAAAGGAAAAATAAAAAAAATTAAAAACCAAAAATATTTTAAAAGGAAAAGAATTTTAAGAGGTTTTAAAAAAATATTTATCAAATGTAAAAAAATAATAATAACAGGTTTTGAGTGTATGTGCGTAATTTTGGTCCAATATTTTAAACTAAGTAATTTTTAAAAGACTATAATAACAATTGTAATATAAATATAAAAAAAAAACATTTTTAATTCAATAATTGTTAACAAATTGTGTGCTAAACAAAGATTAAAAAACTTATAAAATTTGAAGCATTTTGCTTAATTGTTGAATACCAAACTATCTTCAATGAATTGAACTGCAAAAATGCGCCAAATTTATAGCAAAAAATTATCATCAAATAAACTAGTCAAATAGTAAAATTAAATGTAGCTAATTCTAGGTGTTCATTTTTTTAAATATTAATTATTTAAAATTTAATTAGAATTTATTACTTTGAACGAAAACAAACAAAAAATAGAGACAAATTTAAACTTAAGCCTATTAGATTTTTTATTACTTTTATTGCCAAACACAGATTATATAGCATAAATTGTTAAGAGAGTTGTTAATTTTTGCCAATTAAAATTTCATAATAAAACAAAATAAAATTAATTTAATTGAATTGAATTTGCATCTAAACTTGTTGTATAAAGTAAAATGAAATACAAAACCATTTAAAACATTAAGAATACTATTTAACTCAAGTCGAATTTGTTCATCATTGGAGTTTAATGAATTCAATATAATAATTAATGATAGGTGTTAACAGACAAAACAAAACTAATGTATAAAACTTAGACATTTTTTAAAACAAAATAAGAATTATAATGCTGAATGTTTAATAATGTGAACGAAATAACAAATTCAAATAAACCTAATACTTAGTGAAGCCAAATTGTGTATGAAGTCTAAAGAAAGAAATTTAAATAAATTAAATAAAATGTAAAAGTGTTTTCATTATTTTGTTGGATAATATTTTGAGGGTTTTTATCGCACCGAGACTAATCATCGAAGCACATTGATAATCGTTGGTATATTTAAACCTACATAAACCTACTAGAGTGAAACTCAACACTGCCAATTTCCGTTATACGTCTCCAAAGAGTACAATTCACCACACTCAAAACTAAATACGTTCTCCTCAATTTATAACTCACCACAATAAATTCACCACACCAATATTCACATCAACTAATATCAAAACAATCCATATAACTCAACACATTAAAATTTATCATTTTGAAACTAAACATAGTAATATTTATACCAGATACTCATAAATCAGTATATGCTCCACTTTCTTTATCCCACCTCATAATACCTAATCTTTAACAATATTTAAAAGCAAATTAAAATAAGACAATAAAATTTACTACCAGAAGACATCAAACTTTGTACACAGAAACAGAATGCACTGAAACTGTTTACACAGAAACTCACCACACTTTAAATCACCACACTGTAAAATCACCACACTGTAACTCACCACACTAGAATTCACCACGCAGTAACTCACCACACTAAATGTTATACCACAACCGCCATATTACAACAAATATCATTGAAATATTTTAGAATTTTAGGAAATATTTTAATTAAAGAAAATATTTATATCCGTTAATAAAATATTGAAGTTTTATGAAAACTTTCATTTTTAAATTTTGAATTTTAATTTTGAATAATTTTTATTATTTTTCAGTAAAAATGCGATAAAATCTTTTAGTTATTGCGCACAGCACAACTCAAAAATATTCAATACACAACATTTGCAATTACTTCACTTACATCAGCGGGCCAAACACTTGAACTTTGTAGTATTTGTAAAACACCTACTACTTGCACAGCATGTCCGACAACTCTAAGTGTTGTTTCAATATATGTAGGTACTGCAAATTAATTTTTATTCCGAGATTCGAGAGCTGTTCTTGTTCGCCATGAAAAAAAGAGAAAAACAGATGTTGCCACAGCGGAGATCTTGAAGCAATTACGTTACTTCCGACTCATCGTCACTCGATGGATTTGTTTTTATCTATTCTACTCTGAAAGCTTTTGCTCTCAATGGCACTATTTTTCTTATACTTTCCACTATTTTTTCTTATGTATTTCTTTTTCTAGTTTTTCTTCAACTTTTCCACTATGAGATTATTACTCAATACCTTCTTTCACTTCAGATCCGTCGCTCGATATCATAAGAACAATACTGCCAATGAGTAGTGCTACCAAATTACTTTGCTTTCCGCCACAATTTTTTTTGTCTTTTTTGCTGTTTTATAAAGACGACAATTTTGGTCACTTGCACTCAAAGTGACTGAAAGTGAATTTATGTGCGGCACGTGACTCTCAAATGAATTCAACTAAAGACACCATCAGTCTTCGTGCAATTGCAATCGTGTCGCACGTTATTATGCGGCAACGGAAGTTCTTTTCGGCGCCAATATGGACTCCAATTTAGAAAGAGAGCTGCAAAGACAGAATTGCTTTCTTTATAAAGTAACCGCAAAATAAAAAAAAAATAATATAAATAAATTAATAAATTAATAAATTAATAAATTAATAAATTAATAAATTAATAAATTAATAAATTAATAAATTAATAAATTAATAAATTAATAAATTAATAAATTAATAAATTAATAAATTAATAAATTAATAAATTAATAAATTAATAAATTAATAAATTAATAAATTAATAAATTAATAAATTAATAAATTAATAAATTAATAAATTAATAAATTAATAAATTAATAAATTAATAAATTAATAAATTAATAAATTAATAAATTAATAAATTAATAAATTAATAAATTAATAAATTAATAAATTAATAAATTAATAAATTAATAAATTAATAAATTAATAAATTAATAAATTAATAAATTAATAAATTAATAAATTAATAAATTAATAAATTAATAAATTAATAAATTAATAAATTAATAAATTAATAAATTAATAAATTAATAAATTAATAAATTAATAAATTAATAAATTAATAAATTAATAAATTAATAAATTAATAAATTAATAAATTAATAAATTAATAAATTAATAAATTAATAAATTAATAAATTAATAAATTAATAAATTAATAAATTAATAAATTAATAAATTAATAAATTAATAAATTAATAAATTAATAAATTAATAAATTAATAAATTAATAAATTAATAAATTAATAAATTAATAAATTAATAAATTAATAAATTAATAAATTAATAAATTAATAAATTAATAAATTAATAAATTAATAAATTAATAAATTAATAAATTAATAAATTAATAAATTAATAAATTAATAAATTAATAAATTAATAAATTAATAAATTAATAAATTAATAAATTAATAAATTAATAAATTAATAAATTAATAAATTAATAAATTAATAAATTAATAAATTAATAAATTAATAAATTAATAAATTAATAAATTAATAAATTAATAAATTAATAAATTAATAAATTAATAAATTAATAAATTAATAAATTAATAAATTAATAAATTAATAAATTAATAAATTAATAAATTAATAAATTAATAAATTAATAAATTAATAAATTAATAAATTAATAAATTAATAAATTAATAAATTAATAAATTAATAAATTAATAAATTAATAAATTAATAAATTAATAAATTAATAAATTAATAAATTAATAAATTAATAAATTAATAAATTAATAAATTAATAAATTAATAAATTAATAAATTAATAAATTAATAAATTAATAAATTAATAAATTAATAAATTAATAAATTAATAAATTAATAAATTAATAAATTAATAAATTAATAAATTAATAAATTAATAAATTAATAAATTAATAAATTAATAAATTAATAAATTAAAAAATTAATAAATTAATAAATTAATAAATTAATAAATTAATAAATTAATAAATTAATAAATTAATAAATTAATAAATTAATAAATTAATAAATTAATAAATTAATAAATTAATAAATTAATAAATTAATAAATTAATAAATTAATAAATTAATAAATTAATAAATTAATAAATTAATAAATTAATAAATTAATAAATTAATAAATTAATAAATTAATAAATTAATAAATTAATAAATTAAAAAATTAATAAATTAATAAATTAATAAATTAATAAATTAATAAATTAATAAATTAATAAATTAATAAATTAATAAATTAATAAATTAATAAATTAATAAATTAATAAATTAATAAATTAATAAATTAATAAATTAATAAAGTAATAAATTAATAAATTAATAAATTAATAAATTAATAAATTAATAAATTAATAAATTAATAAATTAATAAATTAATAAATTAATAAATTAATAAATTAATAAATTAATAAATTAATAAATTAATAAATTAATAAATTAATAAATTAATAAATTAATAAATTAATAAATTAATAAATTAATAAATTAATAAATTAATAAATTAATAAATTAATAAATTAATAAATTAATAAATTAATAAATTAATAAATTAATAAATTAATAAATTAATAAATTAATAAATTAATAAATTAATAAATTAATAAATTAATAAATTAATAAATTAATAAATTAATAAATTAATAAATTAATAAATTAATAAATTAATAAATTAATAAATTAATAAATTAATAAATTAATAAATTAATAAATTAATAAATTAATAAATTAATAAATTAATAAGTTAATAAATTAATAAATTAATAAATTAATAAATTAATAAATTAATAAATTAATAAATTAATAAATTAATAAATTAATAAATTAATAAATTAATAAATTAATAAATTAATAAATTAATAAATTAATAAATTAATAAATTAATAAATTAATAAATTAATAAATTAATAAATTAATAAATTAATAAATTAATAAATTAATAAATTAATAAATTAATAAATTAATAAATTAATAAATTAATAAATTAATAAATTAATAAATTAATAAATTAATAAATTAATAAATTAATAAATTAATAAATTAATAAATTAATAAATTAATAAATTAATAAATTAATAAATTAATAAATTAATAAATTAATAAATTAATAAATTAATAAATTAATAAATTAATAAATTAATAAATTAATAAATTAATAAATTAATAAATTAATAAATTAATAAATTAATAAATTAATAAATTAATAAATTAATAAATTAATAAATTAATAAATTAATAAATTTATAAATTTAATATTTAAAATTTTCAATTAAAATTCAATTTTTCATTAAAATTCAAATTTTCAATGTAAATTCAAACTTTCAATAAAAATTAAAATTTTGAATCAAACATTAATTTTTATATACAAATTTAATTTATCACTTTAAAAATGAATATAGAAAAAAAATCTGATTTATTCTGATTTGTTTTGCAATTTATGCCCGTAACTTCTACGAATAGATATCTACTGGTGCCTAGTTATCTATCGTGTAAGCAAAACTTCGTAACTTCAACGTATATTTACAGAGTAAAAACACCGGATAGGTAAGAGATATCTGTTCGGTACGAACACCAATAGATATCTATTCGTTGAAGTTACGAGCATTACTAGCTATTTGTGATAGATTTGAAAATTTATAAAACATTTTTTTATTCTCTTTCTTGAAAAATTAAAAAAAATAGATTTGGTTGAAATTTACAGGGCTTGAAATTTGAAATCAAGTAAACCTATGTTTGTATGCCTTCCCACTCGTTTTTGCATTTCCGTTTTTCTGGATTTCCGACTGGCCTTAAATATGCCGTCATTTGCATATTTTTCTCATGTTTATTTTATTTCTGTTATTTGCTGATATTTCCGCTACGCTATGCGCATTAAGTTTTTTTGATAACTTGTTACTATATTTACAATTTTCCCTTTTTTCTACTTTTCGGCAACTTTTGTTTAACTATTTTTGTTTTCTTTTCCTCTTTTTATTCTTGTATTTTTAAATGCTTTTTTCTATATGTTTTTGTAATGTTGCCATTTTATTTGTCTTGTCTTGCATTTTTGTTTTGCTCTTAGTTTTATTTTCTCTATTTCATTTTTCCTTTCTTGATTTCAGTTTTTAGCCGCTTTATGTCCCTGTTTTCTTTTATTTGATCTTTTTTGAGTCTTCCAAAATTGTCTTCCGCCGTCGTTTGTGTTTGGTGTTTTTTTTATTATTTTTATTATTTAACTTTCGGGTTGAAGGTCACAGGCGCAACGTGCAGCTGCAGCCACACACTAAGATAAACGTACGACACAAAAATGTTTCGCAATGTCGAAACCACATTATTTATGTTATCTGCTGGCGCAAAACTATTGATTTGTTGCCAAACACTAGAAAAAGAAGTTATGTGTGTTTGGTAATACATTTCTATTTTTTATTTAGAGATCAATAATTCGTTGATGGTTTTTTTTAAATTAAAATTTTTAAAAAATATATCTTAAATATATTTGAAATTTATATTTTGAAATTACGAAAAAAAATTTATGAATTATAAGCAAGGAAAACTCGCAAAACTGTTGAATTTAAATAAATCAAGAAATATTGTTGTTTTAAGGAAATCGTAAGTTTACATCAAAATATTTATGAATTATGTCTAGCTGTTTCAAAGAAAAAAAAAACGAGAGAACTAGTTGTGTAATGTGTAAATAATGAATTTGCTTAAAAAACACCATAATATATACATTTACTAATCTTTAAATATTGTTTAAGTTTATTTGTTATTTATATTGAAATATACAAAAAAAAAAAATGTTGATGAATTATATGTTATTGTTTCAAGGAAAATTCGTTTTAATGCAGATTTTTAGAAAACCAGACGTACAATTTTAATGATTTTTGGCATAATAAATAGACTTTAAAAACACTATTCCAATACTTTATTTTGCTATATCGAAAGTTATTATTTATTAATACGAAATTTAAATACAAAAAATGAATATTTGAAAAATTTATTTTCTTTCAGATTAACACTTATGTATTCCAACAAATCAATTCCCCTTTTAAATACGTTTGATATAAACAGTAACAGCATCGATCAATACTAATCAATCGAACAATCAATCTGTCAGTCTGTCAGTCAATACATAAAAATCTGCTGCAATCATTTAGCAGTAAATTGAATTGATATAAAAACGACAGCTTGTGCCGTGGGAACGAACGAACGAGGCACTGACTGAAGTTATTTCTTTCTATTTCGACTAAATTAGGGTGAAAGCTGTATGACGACTGAACCGTGCGCCGAGTGCAATTCAAGCGTAAAATTAAATCATGCTTTTACAAAATAAATAAAAATAGAAAAAATATTTGATATAAATATAAAACAATTTCCAATATTTACAAAATTGTGTTGGCAGCGCAATTACAGCTCATTTGTTGCGAAAGCAGATCCTGGCAAAGGACGCCTGCTCAAATGACTATAATTTATTGGCTGCTAATTATGTTAGTTCATGGTAAACAACGAGAATATCTTACTTGCCACTTTGTCGCAATTAGTCTAAGGTTGTTGCTACTATGGCTGCTGTCCTGCCCTGTCTGCCTAAGTGTTTTATCTTAATTTATAGGCGAGCGCAAGGACCTTTGGCGGCGTTCGTTTGCTGCTGATATTGAGATAAATTTATATTTTTAAAATTTAATTTTATTTTATTTTTAAATAGGCACTCAAAATAAAAAATTCAGTTCAAAATAATAATTATCACTCAAAATATAAATTTTCACTCAAAATTTAAATTTTCACTAAAAATTTTTATTCAATTTTAAAATTTCACTCAAAGTTTTAATTTTTACTTATTTGAATTTTCACCCAAAATTTAAATTATTACTCAAACATTAAATTTTTACTCTAATTCTAAATTTTCTCCCAAAATTTAAATTTTAACTAAAGATACAATTTTCGTTCAATTTTCAAATTTCACTCGAAATTTAAATTTTCAATCAAAATTGAAATTTCACTCGATATTTAATTTTTTTACTCAAAATTTTAATTTTTATTTAAAATTTAAATGTTCTCTGCAAATTTAAAAATTGATATTTTTACTCAAAATTTAAATTTTCGCTAAAAATTAAAATGTTCATTCAGAATAACAATTTTCTATTCAAATTAAAAATTTCACTAATAATGAAAAATTTTAAAAAAATCCACTTTAAATTTAAATGTTCACTCAAAATTTAAATTTCACTCAAAATTTAAATTTTCACTCAATTTAAATTTTCACTCATAATTTAAATTTTCACTCAATTTAAATTTTCACTCAAAATTTCAATTTTCCCTCAAAATTAATATTTTCAATCAAATAACCACTCAAAACATTAAAAATTTTAATTGATACTTAAAACTAAACTTTTTACACAAAATTGAAATTTTTACTCAAAACTACAATTTTCACTCGAAATTCAAATTTTAACTCAATAATTAAATTGTCACTGAAATTATTTTTTTAAATCAAAATTTAAGTTTTAACTATAGTAAAACGTAGTTATATTTTAAATATTTTCAATTTTATATTTAAAAATAAAAATTGCTTCCCGCCAGCCTTTCGCTGTTGCATTAAACTAATTTCATCATTTCCTTGTTTTTTCTAGTTTTGTGTTTTGTCTGTCTCTTTTTTGTAAATGTTTTCATATTAATAATAAAATGGAAAACCTTTTAAATTAACAAGGTTATGTAGCTCCCTCCCTCCATTTACATGGATGCGGCCACTTTGTGCCGCGGCAACGCACGGCACATCGCATATTTTAATGGCAAAGTTTTATGTGGCGCATTTAGTTTCTCACTTTTTGCATTATTATTTTTATTATTATTCCACTTTTAATTTAGTCCGAGTGCAGAAAATGCGTCTGTACAGCATCCTTATTCTAGAACGAGTTCCTGATTTCCACCCAGCCGCCACAATCTACATCGCACTCTGCAGGCAAAAGCAGCGCAACGCCTCTGACCTTGTTGGCCATCAAATAAATTAAATGGCTCCCGCTAAGCACGTCTTTTATGCTACCTTACACGTGTCCTGGCCACGTTAACAGCTGCTACATTTCCGCTGTTCATCTTCCTGTTTTGTACTACATCACCCCGACAATTTTCGCGTTCAACAAAATATTTTAATTTAATTAAATTATTTTTGAAACTCATTTATTCTACAAGTAATTTATGTATTGTTGTTTTACGTGAGCAGTTCATTAAATGTGTAAAATTAAATAATTACTCCTTGGTTCCATAAGACCTTTTCAAATAAGTTAATTTACTCAAAATTTAACTTATCTCTCAAAATTTAAATTATCTCTCAAAATTTAAATTATCTCTCAAAATTTAAATTATCTCCCAAAATTTAAATGACCAATCAAAAATCAAATTTGCACTCAACATTTAAATTATAACTCAAAATTTAAATTTTCCTTATAAATTTAATTTTTCACTGAAAATTTAATTTTTCGCTGAAAATTAAATTTTTCACTGAAAATTTAATTTATCACTGAAAAGTTAAAATTGCAATCAAAATTTAAAGTGTCACTCAAAATTCAATTTTCCACTCTAAATAAATGTTCACTAAAAATTTAAATTTTTACTCAATAGTTGCATTTTCACTCAAAACATAAATTGTCACTCAAAATTTAAATATTAATTCAAATTTAAACTTTCACTTTAAAATTAAATTTTCACTCAAAATTTATTTTTTTACTAAAAATCTAAATTTTCAATCCAAATTAAAAATATCTCTTATAACAATCAAAAATTAAATTTTCACTCAAAATTTAAAATACCACACAGAATTTTAACTTTTACTTAAAATTTAAATTTTCACTTTAAATTTATTTGAGTCACTAAAATTACTAAGTTTCACTTTAGATAGGTTTTAAATAAAATCTAAAAATCTTTTCAAAATTTAAAAGTTATGTTGGTGCTCCAAGCTATTGTTCTTGTTTTAATTAAATTTCATATAGATCAATATTCCAAATTTAAACCGAGGCCGAACAGCAGACTTTTGTGTGATCAATGCACCTAGGTATTTGCGACAATTAATATCGCATGACAGAATTATGCAGTCGTGCATGTGGCTGTTCTATGAGGTAAAAGTGAAAATTTCCCAGCCGAATATTCTGAAAATTATCCTGTCAACTTTGACTGCTGTATTTTGTCAGGCATATCATTAAATTAAGGTGGGCAAAAATAGTGTTACGCACCACATTATGGCCTGCTCTTTATCATGCTGCAATTTAACCTCGGGGCACGTCTGCCCTATGTCCTTCTGTATCCTGCCATATTCTATGTTCTGCTAAATATGTTACAAAAAGTTCTTTGTGTGCTCAGGTGCAGCGACTACCATTGCGTTGCTCTATGGAGAGGAAACCCATCCGTCTGTCCGTCTGCACTGCATTTGTTCGTGTCCCTTGTGTGACCAACCCGTTTGTTCTGCTGCATATCCTGCGATAACAATTTCCCCGGAAGAGTGATAAAACCACGCACAGCAGAAGGATGGAAGGAAGCGCAAAGTGCGAAAAGATAAACAAAATGTTTCAAAATGGAAATAGTTTCCTCCATGTGGCAGTGCGTTTATGTAAATGTGTCTGTCTGTCTGCGAGAGTGCAAATTGCTAATAAAATTACTAACACTCTCTCACACGCACACAGGCGCTCAACCGGAAATGCAAACAATGCAGCACCGGATATGTTGGAACATGCAGTGCTGGCAGCAGCAGCAACGACTACTGCTTCAACTACAACATCTATGCAAATGTGTGCGAATGTCAGTGTCCCTTTTAATTTACACACACATGTGTGTTTATGTGTCTGTCTGACTGTCTGTCTTTGAAATCTGTCCAACTGAAATGTGTTTCTTTTTATTGTCATAAAAGAAAGAAAGTGATTTAATTAGTAAATGCTTTTTTTAAATAAACTAGAATTTATTCTGAGTTATTTTTTGCAGATCAATTTGTTGAAGGTTTTTATTTGCATTTGAAATGCAAGGTATTTGTGACACATTTGCATTTTGTAGCTGAGATCACTCTGAGATGAGTCGGAAAACAGTTTTTTAATATCAATTCATTTAAAGATTTTATTATTATTTTAAATGCTACTATGAGATAATTTAAAAACCAATTAAAATTTATTTGCAAATAAAAACAATAGTCAAATTCATATCAGTATACCGTTATCATATTCATAGTCAGATATGTCTCCGTCTTTTTTAACTATTCGGCAAAAAATGTATATATTTTTATAATATGAAATTATGATATACACTCTCATTTCAAATGCACCATAAACTATTTCGATCGTTAATCTCTTTTTGTTATTTTATCTAGAAAAGTCTGCGTGATTTTAGGTTTTTTATATTTTGAATTTTTTGCCCAAATTTAGCTGGCTTTTGTGCTTGCAAAATGCTGCTCTTTGATGTGTTACGATTAATCTTCGCGCAGGTGCCACACATTAATCATCTGTGTGTGTGTGTGTAATATGCGTTATTTGGAGGTGAGTATTCGTACATGTGCTAATGTGCTATAATACGTAGCTAAATGAGTATTAGTGCCGGCATTTTAAGCAACAAAAAATATAAATAATGGCCTTAATATAATCAACATAATTAATGAAATAATTGCAAATTTATAACAAGCGATTTGCAATTTAAACGAGCATAAATTGGAAAACGATGGAAACTGAAACAACATAAAATTTCGTATAATGCAGATGAAATGAAAAATATTTTTAATTGCAATAATTTCATTTATTAAATGCGATATTAAATAAAAAAACAATATTTATTATTTGTCTAAAAAAATTATTATTTGATTTTAGGCATACATATTTTGAAATTTACTAAAATATTAAAATTTATATGGGAGACCTGAGACAGATTTTGATTTTCCCCAAAAAAAGTATATTTGAATAATTTTTAAATTTTATGATCATACTTTTTGCATTAACAGAATACCATTTATAAGCATTTTAATTGATTTATGTTAGGGCAATGTGGGGAATTTCTAAATTTGTACCAAAATGCCATTTTAGTCTTTTATTGTCATGTTTTGTTTTTTGTTAATAACATTATTTTTTTTTATATATATTCTGATTGTATATATCGTCGTTGTAGACTAAAAAGTCACCAAATACATTTTTATGAAATACGTAAATTTCGAGTTTGCTGATTAATATTATAAAAAGTAATTGATGCATTTTTAAAGTTGAAACATCAATTGATAGATTTACATGTGATAAAAATTTGAGTTCATCGATTAAAAATTGACAGATATATAAAGATTTTTGTAGATGAATATTTGGCATTTTGAAAATGTATTTGGTGACTTTTCGTTCTACAACGACGATATATTATTTATGTTCTAAATATTTATGAAAAAAAAACAATATTTGCCCATTTTTAAATTTTAACATTTCCCACTTTACCCCAGGATTTTTCAAGACGATTGAGCGATTTTGAAAAAAAAATCAATTAAAAGACGTGTATATTTTATTATGGTAATACAAACAGTTAGATCACGAACCACTCTATGAAAAAACCCATCAAACGAATTTAAAAAAGATTTAATATATTTTTTTGAAGGCACTTTACCACAGACTTCACTTTACAATAAAATAGAATCGAATAGAACTAGTGAGACACGTTACGAGCTAGAAAAAAAAGGTGTCTTCAATTTATATAGAAATTTTGTAAATGATATTTATAGGAACATATTTTCTTTAGTAGGAATATTTTAAAAATTCGTAAATGGTTACATTTTGTGCAATTTGTTGCATTTTTTTGTATTGTATTTGCTTTTGTTTTAAAATTTAAAACGAACTCAGAAAATATAACGCAATACAAGACAGACGTCTTCATAAACAAACTACTAAGAACAAGGACAACATTGGCAAAAAAAAAGAACAAAAACTATAAAAAAAACATTGTAACAATAGAATTCCCAACAGCGGAACTACTTACATGCTGTGCCATGTTGTTGCTCCTGCAGGTCCTGGGGCTGCTTTAGTCCAAATTGCCGCTGTTTGTGTGAGAGAAAGTCGTCCTTGTACTGTGGCTATGTAAGGGTTAAGAATGTAGTTGAAGTAGTATGTGCGAAAACAGGAAGAAAGTGAAGAAATTGCGAACAGAAAATTGCATAAAAAGTATAAGCATCGATTCTTAAATAAAATGAACACTGAAAAAAATCACTAAATATACTCACTAAATATACTCACTAAATATATTTACTAGATATACTCACTAAATTAGGCTTCAAATTGAATTTTTAATTATTTAATATAAAAAAAAAGGATGGCAATATAATATGCCAATTCATGCAACATTTTAAAATTGCAAATCACATTTTCTGAATATCATCCACTGTGCATCGGGGTCCCAACGGGGTTGTTCAACGCGATTGAAGAAATTTGAAGAAAATGTGGCGCAATAAAAATTATATAGAAACATCAAAATGTGATGACATTTTCACCCCATGCATATTAAAGTTCAAAAACAAACGAAAATCAAGAGTTGCCAAAGGGTTTGACAAGGGTTGCACTTGGTGTGGGTAGAAAAGGATATAAATATTATGTGCAAATTATAGTAAAAAATTAAAGAAGCCCTTATATAGTTAGCACACAAGAGGAAACTATTGTTTTCTAAAGTAGCTATAAATTTTGTATTTGTTGACTCACCTAATATACTCACTATAAAAAACTCTCTATATATACTCACTAAATATACTCATTAAATTTACTCACTACATATACTCACTAAATATACCCATTAAATATACTCTCTGTATATAGTCACTTAATGTATTACTCACTAAATATACTCACAAATGTATACCCACTTACAAAAGTACTCACTACATAAAAATACACACAACTCCAAGATACTGTACTTGCTAAAGTTTAAAATTCTCACGTTTACTGTACTTATTTAGCAGCCATTAACTTCTCACATGTTGACGTATGAGAGACATTATTTCAGAAGCGTCACGCATATTGGTTGACAAACGCACACATGTACATACAATTTTACAACAGATTTTTAAGAGCTTAGCAAATATCAATACAAATATTTCACCATTGGGACACTATTACAAATAAAATGTCCTTGACAACTGCTGCACAAAAGGTTATTTTTTCTATATTTATTCATTTATTTATTTTACCCATGCTCAACATGCAGAAAATCACTTCCCAACGGTGTTTCTTTGCTGAAGACTTCTTTTGTCTGAAGCGGTTCAATATGTTTTTAAAATGTGCGGCTTCCTTAAAACATATGAGTCCTTGTAAAAGTCACACAGTCGACGGTTTCAATTTGTTTAAATTTTAGCTTTTATTTCGAGCAGCTGCAAAAAGGAAAACAACAAAAGAATTCAAAATAGAAATATGAGAAATATTCAAAAAAAAAAAAAAAAAACTCAAAAAAAGATTAATCAAACAAAAAAAGATTAATCAAAAAATATAACTAAAAATTATAACTAAAATGATTTTTTTGAAAAATATGAAGAGCAAGCAAAATATGCGGTTACAAATTAGGATGGCAAAGGGTTTAGTCGTCGTCAGCCTTTTGTTTGATGAAATATATAAAAAAATACGATTTATTCGATTAAATTTAATAAATAAATGAAGCTTATTTTGCGTTTAAATCTTGTGTGAATAGGTTTACATTTGTTTAAATTTCTTGTAATAGTAATGTGAGTTAAAATTGCCATTTAAAATAGTACAAATTTAGTGTATTCATTTGTGAATTAAAATCCATTTAAATATCAATTTATTAAAATGCAATGTACAGCTAATTAATCATTGTTTAAATAGTATTGATTTAATAGTTTGCATCATATAGGGACATTTTAAAGTATTTTATAAAGTAATTCAAGTTATTAAATTGTAACTCATATGCAATGTAAAATATTTATGAAAAAACCAAATACCAAAATTTAACAAAAATATTCAATTCAATTAACACCTTTAATGAACTCTTTTATTTAACTCTCATATTAGAGCTCGCCATGTATTCAGCCGCAAAAACCAAATTCTTAGCATTGCTCATGATGAAAATGGTTGGCTTTGCTGTAATGAGCTACTTTTCGTAATTTACTTAAGCAAAATGCGAAATGTGCTACAAGCACATAAACATTTTGGCCAAGAGAAAACCACATAATTAAGAAGACACAGAACGGCTTAGATGGGGGAAGTTGCAAGGTAATGGTAACGAAATAAATGGAAAACAGTTGTTTTATCGTGGAACATGCAGCATAATGTTGTTGTTTATGATTAAGCTGTCGAAAAGGAGCAAAATATAAGTTGACTTGGATCATTACAGCAGATACGCAAACAGACACATGGAACTAATGAAGTTGGGCGCACCGTCAGATACGGCGCAGCCGTACACAAACCATTATCACATATGTAGCAATGCCTATGACAAATATGGCAACAAAGACGACGACAGCAACAACCACCACCACAACGACACAGAAAGCCCAATGTAAGCCTTTTAATGGCACTCCGGAGCATTGCTTTCCGTGCAAGACATAGCCGTGCAGCCACTCTAAAGTGTTGAATGCCGGCGAAAACTGTTGTCAAAAGCAGCGACATACACGAAGCACGACGACAAACACGACGCTGTAATGAAAGCTATTAAAGGTTGCTCATACCACACATTGAACGTAGACATCGCAAGGTTGCGTCTACATACGTCAAGGTGTACAAACAATTTTTACTTTAATGTTTTAGGTTAAAATTATATTCCGAGAGCGAATGAGAACGCAATTTTGTAGGGGAAATTTAATTTATTCTCAAAATTTTGCGAAAATTTAAAAATGTTGTAAAAAAAAATGTTTAGTGATAAAATAATTTTTAGTAAAAAAAAATGTTCTATAAAAAAATAATGAAAATAAGTTTTTTAGTAAAAATTTAGAAATAATTTTTTTTTTTAATTTAGCTTAGGCAAAATTTTCATTTTTATAGATAATTGTGATTAATGAAAAAATAAATTTTTAGACAAAATTAAATTTTTAGTGAAATTTAACTTTTTAGAAAAAATTAAATTTTTAGTGAAATTTAAATTTTTAGTAAAAATTAAATTGTTAATGATAAAATGAATTTTTAGTGAAAAATTAATTTTTCTAGTGAAAAATTGAATTTCTAGTGAAATTTAAATTTTTAGTGAAAAATTTAACTTTTTGTGAAGAATTAAATTTTTGTGATAAATTAATTTTAAATATTCATTTTTTAGTGAAAAATTGAATTTTTAGTTAAAATGGAATTTTTAAAAAAGATTATTTTTAGTGAAGAATTGAATTTTTAGAGAAATATTAAATTTTAATTAATTTTTATTGAAAATTGAATTTTTGGTAAAAATTTAATTTTTACTGAATAATTAAATTTCGAGTTCAAAATTTGTTTTTAAAGAAAAATTTAACTTTTAGTGAAAATTTAAATTTTTAGTGAAAAATTAAAATTTTTTTGAAAATTTTAAATTTTATTGAAAATTCGAATTTTTATTGAAAAAATTTAATTTTCAGTGAAAATTTTACATTTACTTAAATACAAAAAAAAAATGTGAATTTATGATAAAAATATTCCGAGTTGTAACATTTTTTAAAGTAACCTCTGCGCCCTGGCCTAGCAACACCTGTGTCCTAAATTATTTATACGGTTTTTCTTTTTAGTATTTTTGCTTCATTTATGCGCTTCCATTACAATTTTCAGTTTTTCACATTTGATGTTGTAGTTGGAGCTGATGTAGCAACCAATTGATTTACTTTTCCCCTACTGGGCTACGTGTGTGTGTGTGGCAGGTTTGTGAAGCCCGTAAATGCCAAGTGATTGACAAACAAACAAACAAACAAAAAACGAAAAAGCGAAAATGAAAAAGTGAAAAATGAAAAATAAAAATATGAAACACAATTGAAAAAAGATACTGAAACAAGTAGCACAAAGCGAGCACATTATTGAAATGGAATTTTTATGCTTGTACTTGCAGTTGTGCTGTTGTAAGGACACTTAAGCCTCACATAGACACACACACACAAACACACATATGTCAGCTACCATGTGCCACATGTGCCTTGATATTGGTCGGCACAATTTAAGCAACAACCATTCAATTTTATGCGAAAACATTTATGTTCCTGTTTCGCTGAGTAGCAACAGTATTCGTTTTTATTTTGTTTTTTTTTTTTTTTATTGAGTTTCTTTACATTAAAAATGTATGCAATACTTTGGAAAATATAAAAAAAAAATCTAAAAATTGCCAAAAATATAGTAGATCTTTATGACGCAATTACTGTCAGCGCCAACGCACTTTTGTTGTAGTCGCGTATTGTGCGCGTATTTAATACGCTTTTAAAAATCGCATTTTAGTCAACATTAAAGCGTTTTTAAATTTCGCCAAATATCTTCAGAAGTAAAAGTAATAACTAAGTGTTTAGCATATTATTTAAATATTTGATAATTCGCGTGACTAAAAACTTGTCTTCGTTTAAAGTATTTTTAATGCTTTTGAATGTGTGCTAAATATTTTACGATTTCTCATTAATATGCTAGCTATAATTTTAATATTCTGTTAAAATACAAAAAAAGACTATTAATTGCAGTTAAGGACTACATAAAGAAATGCTCAAATTACACTAGACAACAAATGGAGACTTTTTTTAATTATTCACGTTTATTTAATTATGAAAATCATAAATAATAGGTACACCCTAAAATTAAATTTTTTTGCATATGACTGGTAATAACTTCGGTTACATCAATCCGAATTTCATGTGGTTTATTTCAAAATATTAGCTGAAGAATTCTTAATGGAATACAAGAGAAATGTGATCAAAAATTCAAATGTGTAAAACGTTATAAACCAATTTATGTAGATAAACACGAGAGTATCTATATATTTGTTTTACGTAATAACTCAAAAACTTGAGGCGATCTGAAAAAACTGAGTATAAGGTAGTGATTACAATTTTGACATACATCGGAAAATCATACTTACATCGCGGATATTTTTTTTTTTTTTTTGTTGTGCTTTGTTATATAAAGTTATAATAAAATAATTAATGACTTACATACAATGTTATGCATACGTCTAGACCACTTAAAAATGTGCTTCACAAAATATTCTGAATCCGAAATGTATAAAATGAATGTCAACTAATGTATTCTGAAAATCAAATGGAATTTTTGATATACAATTGATGTCTTTTGGATTTCAGTTTGTTTTTGCAATAATTTCTTAATATAATATTTTTTTAATACATAACAAACTAGTAAAAACCTTCCAGCTAGCTGGAAATGTGTTTCATCATATAAAAGAGAAACATGGTTTACACGAAAACATTTAATGTTATAGTAAATGTTTAGGAAATATTGATTTAAGTCGATAATAGATATTAAAGCAGTTAAAAAAAGAAGTATATTCTGTTAGTCATTTCAGTATGGATATTATCCACTTTACATAATTTCCCAAATTTAGGAATTTTCTCTGGATTTATTTCAAAATATTAACAGGATCTAATAAAATTACGCAGAATTTGTTGTTCTTTCTGCGAGAGTGTGATGCACAGAAGGTATATTTTCTGTTTAATGGAAGAAGCAGAAGCTTGGACTCAACCCGAAAACAAAGAAGCGTTTAGGAGACCCAACGTCATATCGACCTATATGTCTACTCGACACGGCAGGGTCTTCCCTCGAAAGATTCATATACAATCGCCTACTAGAAGTTGTTGAGAGCAAAGACGGACTAGCAGTACGTCAATTTGGATTCCGTAAGACGCGATCTACCATCGATGCGATTGAGATGTTGACATAATTGGCGTGGACAGCAATTGAGGGAAGAGGAGCTGTACAAAAATATTGCGCACTAATATCGCTCGATATTAAGAACGCACTACGAAGACTTGGCATACCTGTATATCTCGCTAACATTATATCGGTCTACTTCTCCGACAGATACTTATTCTATGATATGGGCGACGGGTCAGTATCATATAATGTCACTGCAGACCCACAGGCCTCAGTTTTCGGCCCGCTACTCTGGAATATAAACACACACACATTGACGAAGTCGAGATGTACGCAAACGAGGCGACAAATAAAATAAGATGATGGTTGGACAGAGTCGGTCTGAAACTAGCGGAACACAAAACGGAAGTAATACTGATTACCAAAAGAGGTGATGCCACATAAAATTGTGACTGAAATGCTGAAATCGCGCTCGATAGAAGAATAAGAGAAATACACGAGCAAAAAATAATGGGCAGGAGCTCATCAGTATCTTTGGAAGATTTACACCTCCCAACGTTGGAGTCAAAGACTTCACACAGGGTTTGATATATCAAGCTAGAGACAAGCCTAGCACTTTTGTCATTCCCATGCCTCGGTATACCAACATTGACTCAAGGCTGACACAATCTTGAGCGACATATAAAAATTGTGAAATTATCCAAACCGCCAAATGCTGAAGGAAAATCATACTTCCGTCTCGACAATTGTTCGTCCCATGTCTAGTAAAGCATGTGTACCGACTTTGACCTGAGTAGATGAAAGTTTACTACGGTGTCATTTTAAAGAACACTTATCTGATGAAAAAAAAAATGTTCATTTTTAAAACGTTAAAAAATAAATATGATAAACTAAAATCTTGAATGTATATATAAATTCCCTAAAATTGGTTAAATGCAAATTAACGTAAAGCAAAAATTAATAGGGATTTAACCGATATATCTGAGATTAAAATTTAAAATTATTAATTTAAATTTTGCCTTAAAACAAATGATTACCCGCTAATTTGAAAATTATTATAATTCCCACATTTAATTTATAATTTATACAATAATATTTTTATAATGTTGTTATTTTCCAAATATGTTCTATTTTACATTTTTACGAAATCGGTGCGCATTTAAAAAAACAATGCTATGCATAAGTCTCTAATCAAATACACTAAAAACATAATACATATTATGCATTATCTTCTGCATTTTGGAATCTAGGCACTTAAACTAGGCAATGACATAATTGAAGCCGTTCACAAAAGTAAGCCGAATCATTGGCATTTATTTGAACTTTGTTGCACGTTTCATAATTTATTTATTTCGGCAAATCATTGTCAGGTAACAGCATTTGCATTATTTAATTAGCCGATTTCAATGATTGACTTTTTTGCGCACATTATGCACTCAGCTTCATTTTGCATTTTAAATTATGTGGTTTTGGTTGTTTTCAAATCTAATCAAAGCTAATACGCTGCAGCGTGGAAATAAACCACAAAATGCCAATAAATATGGATTTATTTTGGTGAATTATGCACGAAATTCAATTGTTTGACAAAGGCGACTTTATTAGAGAAAAAAAACATGCAGTTAAAAATATTAAAAAAAATATATAATAATAAAAAATGTTGTTGCATAATTTGTATTTTAGAAAAATTAAACTAATTAATGTTACTCATATGCAGTTGTGATTAAAATTGACTAAACGGAATTTAAAACATTTTGAAAATGTATCTTCTGTAAAACGTAAGTTACAAGAAATGATAACATATTTTTCATAATGGTTTTCTTCCGATTTGAATAAAGTTTTCCTACCTTGTAATTAAGACCATGGCAAATTTGACCGCCTATGATTCAATTATTTATAACTTTTATTAGAGTGGCTCTATTGTAAACATTTATTAGATAGAAATTAATTTTGATCAGCATTAAAATAAAAATAGGCATCTTGGAAAAACAATTCTTTTTAACCAAAACGAAAGGTTTTTACTTGTGTACGTTCAAAGTAAAATAAATCGATTTAATTCAGCTATAACGCTTCCAATGTCAAGGTTACTCAGTCTTTGGCAGCAAAAGTGGGTATGGTGTGAAAGCTTGTACATTCAGCTATAAGATAAAATTAATTCCAGCTTAAAGACTTTTAAAGGACTTTACTTCTGAACGCTCAAAGTTGAAATTTGGGAAAAAATAGACTTCTTGTGTACCAATCATTTCAAACAAACTAAAAGAGAAAAAATACAGAAAATATATTCAAAATTAAAAAAAAAATTAACATCAGTTCAACATCTTTAAAACTCAAGCAGATATTATAACTCAAAGTGAAAAAACGGAATTCGAATAAATCGCATTGTAATAAATTTTCAGAGGTTCAAAATTTGAAATAAAAACACTGTTTCTAATTTAATATTATCAAACATCGAACTATTAATAGAAAAGAAGAACAAATATTTTCTGTATGAGCCATTCCACACCAAATCGACCAAAAAAAGATTTTGCCTTTTCGATTTAAATGACTATACAAAACTATACAAAAAATAAATAGAAATTTAGAAAATTATTTTTTAAAATATGATGCAATCAAAATACCATCTTGAAATTTTGCATGAACATTTATAATAAATTGACGAAAACTTAGGATTTTTTCAGAATTTTAAAAAGGGTTCTTTTTAAGGACATCAATTTTGAAGTGCAAGGATAATGACCACGGGCCAGATGTTCTCGTTTAGAAATCGTAACTTAATTTTTCTGAAAGCTTGTTCTATTAGATTTAAAACGAGCCATCAATGAATGATGATTTTTGGCCTTTTTTCCAACTTTGAGCCACTGTATCTCTGGAAGTAGTGGACGGAAAATAAATAAAAATTGGTTAGTGCATGTCTCAATGCCCTTTATCAATTCCCAAAATTTCATTAAAATCGAAGAAGGTGAGTTCCAACCGCTGGTCGATTAGGTGTGGAATGGCCCGTATACTAAAATCCGTTTTTCAAATTCACCCTTTTGGTTTTGTCTTTTGAAAATATTTCCGTTCTGGTCAGGATATAGCCACACAAAATCCGCATTAATAATTCAGTAAGTTGTCCAAATCAATAGATATTTTATATACGTTATGATAATTGATGAATAAACCAAAATAACAAAAAAATTGGAAACAAAATAATTTTTATTAATTTTTAAAGCGACTTTAAAATTTGATTCCCCAATACATTCAAAATAAAAAAAAATAAAATCAATAATTATTCAAATTTTATGGGATTCTCTGATAGATTTATCTGAGTGTACACAAAAGTTTTTGCGTTTTCATTGAGTTTTTTAAAAATCAGATAAAGACCACTACAGGAAATGCAATAAATCATGCTATTAAAGCATTTCCGGTTATTTGTCACAGAAATAAAATTTTACACAGCTTTAAAAAAAATTAACAAAATTAATAGAGAAATTGTTAGGTTTTTTATAGCGTCCCATTATTTAAAGATTTTAAGTGCCAACATAAAAAGCTGTTGTAAACTGAAATTTGTCGCCGAAAATTTAAGTGCCATTAAATAATTTGCAACACCTAGGGGCGTCATTTGCAAAAGTCTCCGTGGGCATTCGCTTTTAATGATTGAAATATTAAATTTGCACCAATTTAATTAGCCTAAAAGCATGTTGTAAATTAAGTTTGCCGACGACAATAAATTCCTACGCATAACAATTAAATAAAAGAGATTTTTATTTGACTTTGTGTCTTAAATGCGACACCAACGACCGCCACTGACGCCGTCATTTTTATCCTTTAAGCTGAAGTTTTTGCATTTTAGCGCGCGCTGTAAAACTTTTGCAGTTACAGAGCACAAGAACCACAATATTCAAATACAAAATAACAATATTAAATTTTAAAACAATGAAAGTTCTTTGCCAGTGCTGCGCAAACAAATTTCCAAACAAATTTAAATAAGAAAGTGCGCAAAAGTATTGCGTGCTTTCATATCAAATTCGACAGCTATTAGCGAACTCAGGGAGTTGTACATGTTTTGTATTTTAGTTAGTTCTGGTATGTCTGGATTTTACGTTTTTCTAATTATATACAAATTTATGTGAAATATGTAAAAATTTATTACTAAATCAAAATAGAGCTACTACACCATTGCAAATGCTGCTCAGAATAGATCAATTGAAATTCATAACATCCATTTGAAATTCGAAAGAAATTAATTTTAATTTAGAAACTACAATTGGGATTTAAAGACATCAATTGAAATTCCATTTCAAATTCAGAAAATTTCATTTGAAATTCAGAAAAGGAGCAAATGCGCATTTTAAAAAATATTGCGAAAAATGTTCAAATATTAAAGTTTGAAGTGCTCTAAAAATTAGTAAAAATTACTTTTTTCAATTTTTTTGTTTTCTTTTCATTTATTCCTCAATTATCATAAAGTATATAAAATATCTTTGGATTTGGAAAAATTCCCGAATCAAAACTACGGATTATTTTGGCTATATCCTGACCATATTATTATAAGTCTTTATTGATACAAGATAAAATAGTGATGTGAAGGCATCAATTGTTTGTTTTCAAAGCATCTATAGATGGGCATCCTTATTTTATATTTTTTTCCCCAAACATTAATTTGCCATTTATTATTTGCAAGAAAAATGATTAAAAAATATTTTTAAATAATGATGCCAATCTATAGGTGCGTTAAAAACAAACAATTTATGCCTTTACACAATTATTTTATCTTGTATGGCAAAAATAATGAAAAGATTTGTGTTCGGCTGGCGAACGAAGTAATGGCAATTGGCGGATTAGGAAACACGAATTGAAATAAGTAATTTCAATTTATTGAGTCGAGTGGGTCGCGATTTATGTGGCAAAATACAATATATAAAATATAAGATTTTACCTTATTTTTCAGTGGGTTATGCCGAGTATGTTGTGTAGTAATTCCGTGTTGTTTCTGTTGCAGTGTTTTGTAGGGTATGATTCCTCCTGTGGTTGTTCCTTCCTGTTGTTGTTGTGAGTTTGTGTTGATTGTTGGGTTTTGTTTTTAATTGTTTATGTTTATTGTCGCGGGGACCGGTTTGTCGCGTTGACGGGTTGTTGGTTATTATTGTCGCGGTGACGGGTGAGTTTAAACTTTAAACTTTAAAACTTTAAATGTCCGGAGACGGGTGGGTATCGTGCGCTCGGTTTTCAGTAAACGTAACGAGTGAAGTTATGCTGCGGCGAACGTTGACAGAGCCGACGGTCGATCGGTTCGCCGCAGCAATCGATAAGTAATCGATTGTGTGGATATGACGGACGGAGATGTTCAAACATATCGAGTTTACGTTTGTACGTAAACATTCCGCCCGCCTTGCAGTGTCTGCAATACTTCATTTTTTAAATTCATTTTTTTTATATTATTAGGGTCTTAGGGTCTAGGGTAGTTTTTTAAGGACAACTCCTTGGGTTGGGGGCTCAGAGACTACATGGACCAGAGAGTGTCCAGCCGAACGCAGTACTCTGAGCCACTGCGTATCCACTTTCGCAGTTAAAAACTCCCGAATTCAATATTTGCGGATAAACATCCGCACCCAACTCTAGCATCACTGGGTCGGAAGCCGTAACTTTTGGGTCGGCGAGCATCATGTGAGTGAATCGGCTCAAGATGGCTTCATCAACGTCACGCTCGTACGGCTTCCTAGGCAACTCGGTTGACACTAGTGCGTTAATGTCGCATCTAAATGGGTCGTCAAACCGAGAACCCACTACCACCTTACAAATTTTTAAATTATCGAGGCGACTCGTACTCAGCTTCAGCTGATTGACGAGCTGCTGAGCAATGATGGTGACATTTCTTGTCGGGTTCACCAACGCTCGTACTAGATGGCCATTTTGGCCATGGTACACTTTGATAGTGGCAGTGGGTATAAGGGTCTGCCTTAAAAACATGCTTGGGTTAGCAAAAGGTGTGTGGTTTGTGGAATTGCCTGGATTCTCAGCGGGTCGCTTGTTGCTCGCATTGCTTGCGTTCGCAACGGGTCGTTTAAGTCCTGTACTGCTTGGGTTCCGGTCGCCTTGATTGAGTCGCGAATGTCCATGCAAGCTTGTGTGGTGCCTTTCTTGGCATATCGCACACCTTTCCTTGCTGGTGCAGCTATCAATAAGATGCGACCGGGCCAAACAGTTAATGCAGTAATGATACTGCATCACCACCTCATACTTCTCCACCAGGTTCTTCTCCCTGAACCTGAAGCAGGTGGACAGGCGATGATCTTGGCGGCAAATTCCACACGCCACATGTTGGGTCGAGGGTCGAGTGTGTCGTCCAGTTGAATCGGAACGACGGCTAGAGTGGGCGGAGTTAAGTCGGGAAGACTTTTTGTTGCGCCAGCTGGTGTTGTTGTTGCGGTTGCCCTCGGTGCGACTGCCACTGCTCGTGCTGGCATTGTTGTCGTTGGTGTTGTTGCACCGCTTGTTGTTGGGGCGCTTGCTGTTGGCGCGCTTTTTGTTGGCACCGCTGTGGTTGGGACCGCTGCTGACGCGCTTGTTGTTTGGGGCCATGGCTACTGAAAAATAAGGGTGGGTCAAATTGTATATTGCCATGGCGACCTAAATGGGTATTTATTGGGTGGGTAGGATTACTACTTTTGTAATGGGTCTAGTAGTAGTCCCTTTGGCCGTTCGAATATCGACGACTCTGGTTCTTGAGTCTGAACCTAGATACGTTTTTACTACTCGCCCTAGGGTCCACTCGTTTGGGGGTAAATTCTCGTGTCGAATAACAACGAGATCATTTACTTCAACGCATTTCTGCGGGTTTTTCCATTTATAGCGTTTATGTAATTCTTTAAGATATTCATCTTTCCATCTGTTACAGAAATGGTGATGTAATATCTTCAGCTTCTGCCAACGATTTACAACATTTAGGGTCGAGTTGCTTAAATCGGGTTCAGCTGGGGTCAATAACGGAGTACCAATTAGAAAGTGTCCTGGGGTCAATGGCGAAAAATTTAAAGGATTTTCGCTTGAAGGGCTTAAGGGTCGTGAATTAAGGCAACCTTCAATTCGAGCAAGCAAAGTCGAAATCTCTTCGAACGTAAATCTTTGACTTGCAGATATCTTTTTTAAATGTGTCTTGAAACTTTTGACGCCGGCTTCCCAGAGTCCACCCATGTGTGGAGCTCCGGGTGGATTAAAATGCCAGGTTAGTTCTTGATGACTGTGGGTCGCTACTACTTGGGTCTGCAGTGTCTTTATAAAATCTTGCCGATCTTTCTTCAGCATTTGTGCTGCTCCGACAAAATTAGTTCCGTTGTCGGAGTAAATGGCGGCAGGACATCCGCGCCTCGAAAAAAATCGGGAAAAAGCCGCTAAAAAGGCTTGGGTCGTAAGATCACTGGCTGGTTCAAGATGAACCGCTTTTGTTGCAAAGCAAACAAACACGCACACATAGCCTTTTGTAATCAAACAGGCTCGCCCGGTGTAATTTTTGATTTCAACGGGTCCTGCGAAATCTACACCTGTGTTTGTGAATGGGCGCGTGAGTGTGGTGCGCTCTGGAGGCAATGCAGCCATTATTTGTGTTTGTTGTTTTTTTTTGTGCAACACACAAATTTTGCAATTATTGATCGTAGTTTTGATCAGGGTCTTGAGCTTAATAATCCAAAATTCAGCTCGTAGTAGCCTCAAAACTAATTGGTTACCACCGTGTAGGGTCACAATGTGGGTCATATGGGTCAAGAGTTTAGCAAGTCTGCAATGATACGCTAAAATTATTGGGTGGCGTTCATTATATGTAAGGGTCGGTGACTTTGCTAATCTACCATGTGCTCTTAATAGACCTTTACTGTCTATAAATGGGTTTAGGGTTAGTAGTGAACTTTTGCACGAAATGTGGGTTTTATTCGTCAAAGCGATATATTCATCAGAAAAACACATTTTCTGACTCACTACTATGAGTCTTTCTTTGACTATCTTAATTTCCTCGGGTACTATTTCAATAGTTGAGTGGGTCATTTGAGTACGACGCGATGGTAAAGAATTTCTCACGAATCTTAGAACGTACGCTAAGACTCTTAATGCTTTCGGAAGTGTGGAAAATCGTTCCAACACATCCTCTTGGGTCGTGATCGCAAATGTCTTAATTGGTTTAAGATCAAGGGTCGTGTCGATCGGGTCAGTGGACATTGGCCATTCATCTCTTACGCACCTTAGCCAACTTGGTCCATTCCACCAGAGTTCATGTTCTGCCAGTTCTAACGCAGAACAACCGCGGCTTGCTACGTCCGCCGGGTTTTCGTGTGAATCGACATGTTGCCAATTTTCAACACCAACGCTTTCTGTAATGGTCGAAATACGGTTGGCTACAAAAGTGGTCCAAGTGCAGGGCGGTTTATTGAGCCAGGCTAAGACAATAGTCGAGTCTGTCCAAAAGTACGTATTGTACTGGGTCATGCCTATTTTAGGTAGAATGGCATCAACTATATTTGCGAGCAAAACAGCACCGCATAGTTCGAGTCGTGGCAGTGAAACGGTTTTGACGGGTGCTACACGCGTCTTCGCTGCCAGAAGGGTCGTGACGACAGCGCCGTTGGCATCTTGTATGCGAGCATAGAGAGCTGCAGCATATGCCTTTTCTGAGGCGTCGCAAAATCCGTGAAATTCAACGGAAACGTCGGGTGCGAAATGAGTCCATCTGGGAATCTCAATTCTGTTTATCGATGGATAACCATCGATAAACCATTGCCATCTACTTTGGGTCAACGGGTTAAGAATATCGTCCCACTCAGTTTTGTCGAGCCATACCTGTTGCATAATTATTTTGGCGGCCACTATAATTGGCGCTAACCAACCAGCAGGGTCAAACAGCTTCGCAATAGAAGACAAAACTTCGCGTTTTGTGTATGCATCTTTTAGTTCGATGAGTGGGACTTGAAAAAAGAAAATATCTTTTTTAGCATTCCATCGAATGCCTAGGGTCTTTGCATTACCTTGACATTGCTCAGATAAATTGAGTAAATCTGTTAGCAGCAAGTGTTCTTGTGGCAGATTTTCCAATATTTCGGGTGCGTTCGCAATCCACTTGCGCAACGAAAATCCTGCTGATTTTAAAGCAGCGATTAGCTCATCTCGAGCATTAATAGCACTTTCAATCTCATGAGTGCCTGCCAGAACATCATCTACGTACATGCAGTTTCGTAGAATATACGAAGCCTGTGGGTGGGTCTCATGTACGTCTTGCGCTAATTGATGTAGGGTCCGAATGGCAAGGTAAGGGGCACAGTTAACACCAAATGTAACTGTTTGCAACTCATAATCCTGAATGGGTTCTTCTAAGGATTTCCTAAACAAAATTCTTTGATAGGGTGAGTGTGCAGGGTCGACGCAAATTTGACGATACATTTTTTCAATGTCAGCATTAAAGACAAATTTGAAAAGACGCCATTTAATAATTTGCAAAACTAAATCTTGTTGTAGAACGGGTCCAGTATGCAACACATCATTTAGGCTCTTGCCGTTGGCAGTATTGCTAGATGCATTAAATACAACACGCAGCTTTGTTGTGACACGATCGGGTTTTATGACTGCATGATGTGGTAAATAGTAGTGGGTGGGTGTGCAAGATTTAGCTGGCGAATGAGTCACTTTTCTCATATGACCAAGTTGCAAATATTCGCAAATCGCTTGGTCATATTCTGCTTTAACAGCGGGTCTTTTGAGTAAGGACTTTTCATTTCTCAAATATTGCGCCATTGCAATATGTCTTGATAGTCCAAGATCAATGCAATTTGGGTCTTTAAATGGCAGGGTCACTACATAACGGCCTGAGGGTTCTCGGCGTAATGTCTGTATGAAATTGTTTTCACAATTCATATCTGCATTTGAGAGGGTCGTGGATTTTGGTACTTCTTCAATTTCCCAGAAACGAGTCAATAAAGTATCGAGGGTCACTTTATTAAAATATGTAACAATATTGTTGGGTCTTGACTCAGGAATTGGCCCAGAAAGTATCCAGCCGAACTCAGTTTCTTGCGCCAACAAAGATTCTACAATGTTGTGCTGAACACCGTTACGTATAATTTGTGGGTATAGATCACATCCTATGATCATATCCACGGGTCGGGTTTTATAAAACTGGCTATCAGCCAACTGTATACCATTTAAATTTCCATAGAGGGTCGGGTCGATTTGATATGATGGCAAGTCACTTGTGAGGGTCTTAAGTACAAGTGCTTGCGTTTTGACTCTGAAATTCGGGTAAATTGTTGAACGCAATGTCAATGGACACGATTTGGACGGGGTGGCTGCAACTGTTTGGTTGAGTCCTGTTACCTGAGCGCCTATGGCGTTAGTTGGAAGTCCTATCCGCTTCCTCAACTGCTCCGTGATAAAAGTCGCTTCTGATCCAGAGTCGATTAGAGCGCGCGCCAGGAACATTTCGCCTTCGTGTTCAATGTTGAGCATTGCTGTTCCCAGAAGAATGCTCTTCATCGCAAAACGTGTCTCTTCGATGTCTTGGGTGGGTCTTGAGTCAGTGGACTGTATAAGGGTCGTGAAAGCTTGCCGCTGTGAAGTTGACGGCTGATCAGATTTAGATGCAGCTGAACTTGTGCTTGGGCGGTCTTTTGGGTCTGCTTTCGGGTCTAGCGATGCTAAATGTAAAAGCGAATGATGCTTTTTGCTACAAAAGCGACATTTATATCCGCTCTTACAGTCCCTGATGCTGTGAGATACTGCTAAACAATTAAAACAGCACTCAAATCTTTTCACAGCATCGTGTCTATCCTCTACTTTCATGGATATGAATCTGGGGCACTCACGAAGAGTGTGCTTACCATTGCAAATTCTGCAAATGGCACCATCAACTTCCCATTTTGATGGCTTGGCATGGATGGGTCTTGGCTCAACAAATCTGGGTCTTGTCGTTTTTGTTGCAAATGGATTTTCATATACATTTGTGTGAAATGCGTTCACACGTTTGTCTCCCCAAGTTTTGGGTCCAGCATTACTGGAAACCGTTTGTTGACTAGTCTTCGTAGTCGAAGACTTAATGTCGCCAACAGATTCAAGGGTCTTGTATGTTTGGGTCAAAAACTTGTCCAAAATTCTCCATTCAGGAATTTCTGAACTATCTGCTAGAGATCTTTCAAATATCTCAAGCGTGTTTTTGGGGAGACGGGTCGAACACAGATAAACTAGAATTGGACTCCAGTTATCTGTGTCTATATCCAACATTTGCAGGGTCGTCACACAGTTGTTGATTGTCCGTTGTAGCTTTTTAATAGAGCTACCGGACTCAGACGAAACTGGTGGCAAATTCAATAGGGTCTTGAGTTGAGCATTTACTTGCATTCTTTTATTCTCGTATTGTTCAACGAGATTACTCCATGCCAGTATAAAACCATCATTGGTAAGAGGAGCATTCTTAACAATGTCTCTTGCTTCGCCTCGGGTCTTTTGATTAAGATGGAAAAGTTTTTCCACATTGCTTAATCTGGCGTTGTTGATGTAGAGAGCAGAAAACATATCTCTAAAAGTGGGCCAGGTGACGTAGTCACCATCAAAATTATCCGTGTCACACGGGGGTAAATGAATAGAGGGTGCAAATTGAATTGGGGTCGTTTCTTCTCTTGCCTTAGGAGTTTCAATCGGTTGTTTCAGGGTCTCCATTATTTCTGAAAGGGAAGAAATACAGCGTATATATGCGTTGTATCCTTTCGTATATTTATCTTTCAGCTTCTTTCGGTCCACATCGGAACTGTCGGGTTCACTTCGTATAGTATTATACGAAGTTTGGAAATTATCCCACAGAAAAGTAAGCTGCTTCCGATGAAATTCTAAGGCATGAGGTACTAAGTCTTGGGTAGGGGTCTCGCAAATAGTTTGCTCAAATTCAATAATGTCGTTTCCGAATTGAATAAATGCTGTCAGAGCCGCCATCTTTTTTATTATTGGGGTTGTGTTTAATTAATATTCAATTTAAATAACTTCACAAATTCTGAAAAAATTCAATAATAAAATGTTGGGTCTGGATGGCTTAATTTAAAAAATGATTTTTAAATTAATAACGAGTCGCAATACTTTTTCAAAAAATAAATTTGAAAAAATTCACAAAAAATTTATAAGCAAATCTTATGTGTGGGTCAATGTGATTAATCTTCAAAAATTATTTTGGATTTTCACGGGTCGTATATATTTTTTCAGAAAACTTCTAAAAAAATTTAAAAACTTTTTATAAAAATAAATAAAATTATTTTTGGGTGTGTATGGGTTAACAGCAATTATTATTACCAACGAAACGTATTGCAAAACTTAGTTTTTTTTTTTTTTTTTTTTTTTTTAGATAAAATTTCAACAAATTTTGAAAATTTTATCTTTGGGTCGCAATGGGTTAACTTTAAAATTTTATTTAGTGGTAAACCGGGTCGCAAATAAAATTGTATAGCGTAGTTAAGCTTTGTGTTAAAAATCAAAAATATTTTTTATAAAAATTCGATAAAAGAATTTATTTTGTAAAAAAAATTCTTAAACTTTATTTAAAAAATCAATTAAATGATTTTGGGTCGCTATGGGTTAAGCTTTAAAAAATATTTTTGATAAAAAACCGGTCTGCTAATTTTTTATAATATTTTTTCTATAAAAAATTGTTAAATATCAATAAAAATGATTTTTTGGGTCTAAAAGGGTTAAAAAAGCTTAAATGTGGGTATAAACGGGTTAAATATTGCTCAATAGGCAATTTCCAAAAAATTTGGGATAATTTTTTGGTTCCCACGGGTAATTTATAAAATCCCACGAAAACACTATTTAAGTGAACAACGTGGCAACCCTGTACACACTTGACAGCAGCTCTCTTTACTGTGAGTGCATAAGTGTGTATGTCTATTTGTTTTATGAGCAAATAAAGCAAATAAACAAACGAGTGCAGCGGCGAGTAGATAGCTGAAACAAATGAAACTAAAATATTTGGCGATTTTGTTAAATAAAATATATTGTAACAATTCAAAAATGTGAAAATAAATAAAATCAATTGTTTTTTGTTAAATTATATTTAACACTTTGGTGAATGTATATTTATTTTTAAACGTATCGTATAATACGATCGTTTTCTTCGGGTCGGGTCGGGTCGGTTTGCAAAAAATACGACTTTTTTGCAAAAACAATTTCACTTTGTTCCACAATTGTTTTATTTTGTTATTTTTTTTTCACTTTTATTACGGGTCGGGTCGATTTTAATTAAATTAAAATTAACGCCAAATATATTTATTGTTTCAGCGAGTCAATCCTTGCCAAAACTATTTCGTAGTCCTTTTAATAAAGGCTCGAAGTGACCAAATGTTCGGCTGGCGAACGAAGTAATGGCAATTGGCGGATTAGGAAACACGAATTGAAATAAGTAATTTCAATTTATTGAGTCGAGTGGGTCGCGATTTATGTGGCAAAATACAATATATAAAATATAAGATTTTACCTTATTTTTCAGTGGGTTATGCCGAGTATGTTGTGTAGTAATTCCGTGTTGTTTCTGTTGCAGTGTTTTGTAGGGTATGATTCCTCCTGTGGTTGTTCCTTCCTGTTGTTGTTGTGAGTTTGTGTTGATTGTTGGGTTTTGTTTTTAATTGTTTATGTTTATTGTCGCGGGGACCGGTTTGTCGCGTTGACGGGTTGTTGGTTATTATTGTCGCGGTGACGGGTGAGTTTAAACTTTAAACTTTAAAACTTTAAATGTCCGGAGACGGGTGGGTATCGTGCGCTCGGTTTTCAGTAAACGTAACGAGTGAAGTTATGCTGCGGCGAACGTTGACAGAGCCGACGGTCGATCGGTTCGCCGCAGCAATCGATAAGTAATCGATTGTGTGGATATGACAGACGGAGATGTTCAAACATATCGAGTTTACGTTTGTACGTAAACAATTTGTCCTTTTGTGATGTTGAAGAATGTCATTTGTGGCTAGAAATATGCAACAAATCCAGACACGATTTTGGCACAGTATACTTAAGAAAAACTACATTCTAAAATACAAAAAAAATGAAAATGTCAACAATTACATATTCACCCCTTGCTGTATTAGTGATGATACGAAAAATTTGAATAAATTGCAAAAATTTAAATTTAATACTAACCAATATTAGATGTTAATGTAAATGTTAAATTTAGTTATCAAAAAAAAGCAATTTAAAATAATCTCTCAAAAGTAAAAAAAAACAACATCCTACGCTGCACAACTTGGCCCGCCGGTGCGTATGAGCAACATTTTTACATTTGAAGTCATAAAATTCACATTTCGTCAAACAAAATTTAATTAAATTGTATTTTACACATGATAAGTGCTGAAAATAGCAACAAGTCGTTAAGTTGAAACACATAAAAAGTGCGCAATAAATGTTGGCAAATACCTCGCAAGCATATAAAACATTTCCTTTTTCTAATATAAAATGGTTTTTCTAATAAAATTTGGTTTGGGTTTTTTTTTCTTTGGTATCTCATATGCAAGTCTAAAGCATATATTAGAGTTTTTATTGCGGCAAACCGCAATTTGCGGCAGTCACTTGTTTTGCAGCTGATAACACATATGAGTCGCAGAAAAAGTAGATATTTTTCGAGCCCAAAGCACTTTATGCTCATTTGTAATTAGCACATGCCTGTTTTAATGGTCCAAAATATGTTTTGTGGCAGCAAATATATGTTAAAATAAAATAAAACATTTTTTGACTAGATTATACATATTACCAACGCAGATGTACTACATATAAATTTCATTTAAGTCCTTTAAAAATTAGTAAAAAATATTTTTTTTTTTATTTTGGTTTATTCATCAATTAGCACAACGTATATACAATATCTCTTGATTTGGACAACTTGCATAATTATAAATACCGATTTTGTGTGGCTATATTTTGACCAAAACGCAAATATTTTTGTTTTTTTGCCATAACTTTTTATGGGTACAAGATAAAATAGTAGCTATCGATTGGCATAATTTTTTAAAAATAATTTTGTTATTAGCAAGAAAATTTGTTGGCACATTATTTTTAAATAATGACACAACCTGCTATACACTTCCCAACATATTTCATTTATATATTTGTTTATCCGAAATATGCCCGATATATTCCTGAAAAATGTCAAAATTTTTGAATCGGGTAGTGACAATATCTATTTTCTATAAAAAATAGTTTAAATTATTAAAATATTCCTGTTTTTTCTTTTTTCTTTTTAACTTTTTCCAAATCTAAAGTTTCTTTTAGATGTTGTTTGAAGGGCTATAAATAGTTCCTTTAGTGTATTTTATACAAAGAATGTATAATGTGATATTTAAAAAACGTATGTAGTCCCCAAACAAAATTTTTGAAAGGGTTAAAGCAATTTGGAAACAATTTTCCGATGTATTTCAAACAGACAAAGGCAGAGTTTTTAACAAAAGCTGTATGATTTATGCCCGTTACCAAAATATGTTGGGAATCTGCCATTTGTAAAATTTGATAATCTGCCATAAACCTTCCATAAACTTCCGGAAAAATACCAAATATTTTGTCTCGGGTTGTTATTAAAAAAAATTCGATCGAATGAAAAATGAAAGTAAAAAATATATATAAAAACACGAAAGCTGCCATATATTTGTTTTACGTAACAAATCAAAAACTTAGGCAATATCAAAAAACGGAAGATGATGTCTTCATTATAATCTTAGAGTTTATTGAAAAATTATACTAAAATAATAAGTCCTTCATTTATTTTACAAGTGTCACAAGATCCACTTACTTTAAAATTAACTTAAATTTGACTTAAACCCGTCTTCTACTTTTTCTATTGTTTTCAAAATGCTACTTAGCAAAAACCATCGACTTCATACCCGAAATCTATAAAATTCAAGTAGACAGCCATTTCTTAAAATCCCCAAATAAACAACAAAACAGCTCATTAATGTCATTCGCCGTAAGAGCCAAAAGCAGCCACAACAAACGAAGTGCAAATGAGCTTCATTTCAAATGGCTGCTGGAAATGAAATGGAATGAAGGAAAACCAAATACTACACCAAATCATGACAACGTCAATTGACGCAACAGAAAAACACATTTTTGCGCCAAAGCGCACAGAAAAAAAATTAACAAAAACAGCAGGCGACAGATTCTGTTCAAAAATAAAATAATAGAAATAGAAACAGTTGCCACAGCATAGTGTATTTGTTTCGAAAGAAAACACAGCTTGACACGCAGCAAATGCGCAAAAAATCAAAGAATCCGGGTGATATACACAGCACAAAAAAAAATTAATCAATTTTTTTCTTTAAATTCAAATGGCCGTAAAATCTAAACGTATCGTCGTAGAGGGGTCAAACTTCGTACTTTTTATCCCATATTAATTCTGATTATTTGGTATAAAAATCATAGGAATCGCTGTAGTGGGATTTGAGTAATCTCATATTTAAATTCAAATGGCTGAAAAATCTAAACGGATTGTCCTAGAGGGGTCAAACTTTACACTTTTGATCCCGTATTAAATCATAGGAATCGCACTGGTAGGATTCGAAAAATTGCGTATTTAACTTCAAATGGGTGTAGAAACAAAACGGAGCGTTATAGAGGGGTCAAACTTTGCACTTTTTATTCTAACTTAATATGGCTGTAGAATCTAAAATTTGTTGTGTTAACTACATTAACTATTTTAGTGTTTTGACTAACTTTTTGTGCTCTACTGACAGCGTGAACAATCGCTTTTGTTAATGTTATATCTAGTATTATTTTTCGCAATTCATTTCTTTCATATATCTGGCGCAAATTCCCCGAGGCCAAAGCATCTTAGTCAATGCGCTAAATCCCAATACTAATTATTGACAACAGTTGAGAGTAGCAGTTAAAGCAAACAAAAAAAATATAGAAAAAAACAAGTCCTTGAAGTGCGTTGTGCCAAGTTAAAAAAAAAATTGAAGCTTAAGAAAGCTTTAAGTTGAAGCACTCAAGTTAAGCAGGAGCTGTGTGTTCCAGTTTTTCTTAAAATAAAATTAGGTGCGTTGCTGACCGGCGCTGAAGTATTAAATTGCTCTAGGAATTAATAGCAAAATTGAACAACAAAGTACAGCAAATTAATTGCTGCAGCTGAAGGTGTTTCAACTTTAGCGTTGGCTTTTATGCGAGGCGCCCGCCGTCCTCATTAAAAGAAAAGCGCTGTTAATGAGCGCGGATTAAGCGCGTCTCAAGTGAAGCAGTGACTGAAGCAAAGACGAACGAAAGGGCAAAAACACGAAGTGAGCGAATGAAACGCGCGCAAGTGACGCAAAGTGCTTGAGAAAGAAGAAAAGTCAGACCAGGCTACGGTAACAGCAGCCACTTTGCGAATTATGTGAAAGTGAGACGTTAATGAAGCTGCTTCAGCTTTCCTTCAGTTGGTATTTATGACGGTTTTGTTGGGCTGCTGTTTTGCAAAAAGAACAGCTTAATTATGTTAAAAATAATGAAGTTATATTTGCCAGTTGCAGGCAGTAATTAATATCGATTGATGTCGAGGTATCGGTGCGTATGAGCGACTATTCCAAGAATTTTAATTAAATCGCAGTGTATATTGTTTGTGCGATAATGACGGGAATTTTACTTGAAAGAAGCGCGAAAAAGGTATGAAATATTGCAACAGGAGTAAAAATCGATTTTAAATTTCTGTATACAAAAATTTATAAATATAATATTCAACCTGTCAAAAGAGTTATGTCAAATCTAAGTCAAAATGATAAATGTCAAACTAGGATTAAGTATAAATAGAATGTTTTTATTATAATAAAGTCTATTGTAAATAATCAGCCAACTAATCGGCATTGTTTATATTTACAAGCCTTGCTAGAACATTGAGCTTGCCTTCGCTTTTTAATGCCGACATCCCAGATCAAAGGCCAGTGGCGTTTATAAGCGCCGGCAATCTCACTAGCCAGGACCTAAACCAATTTAATCATTTATTAAAACATCAGTCCTTAACGTCGATCATTACAGAAGGTGACATAGGCTATATGTGTGCGGGATTGAGATGAGGCACTTTCAATCAATTATGTACTTTCAAAACTATATAAGTCGGCACTTACACCAGCTACAAACATGAAACAAAAAACTTAAATACAAAAAATACTATGAAAGTATTAACACAAAACAAAGACAAACAAAGTCAAAACAAAACACAATGTTGTCAAAAGCAAAATTAAAAGCAAAAAATACTAAAAAAACACATAAACGTAAAAACTGAAAATCAAAAATACGAAAGAAAAACAAAATCTATAACACAAAATCAACAACACAAAGCAAAAATTGCAAATACACACACACACAAAACTCAAAAGCAAAAAAATCAAAAACAAAAGCATAATCAATAGCAAAAAATGCAAGAACACAAAAAAAGCTGAAAAGCAAAATAAAAACCACAAAAGCAAAAGCACAAAAAATGTAAAAATAAAATCAAAATAAAAACACAAAAACAACATAAAAAAAATAAAAAATCGAAAACAGCATAAAGCATAAAAAAAATAATTGTTCAAAATCAAAAAATACAAAAATGCAAAAAAACTCTAAACCCAACTCAAATATCACAAAAACGAAAGAAAACTAAAAAATCATAAAAAAAATCAGAAATAAATGCAAAAATTCACACACAAAAACGCAAAAACGAAAGCAAAACTCAAAAACAAAAGCAAAAACAACATTAAAAGCAAAAACACAATAAGATAAAAAGCAAAAACAAAAGCAAAATAAAAATAAAAATAAAAATAAAAACCACAAAAACACAAACAAAAAATGTAAAATCAAATTCAAAATAAAAACCACAAAGCTAAAAACACAAAAGCATAAAATGTAAAAACAAAATCAAAATAAAAAACACAAAAACAACAGCAAAAAAAATGTTATATACAAAAAAAATATAAAAAGAAAACACACAAAAAATCAAAAGACAAATAAAATAAAAATAAATAAAAAATACAAAATCGAAATTATATCAATACCTTACAGGCAAAAGATCGTAACGAACAAAAAGCAAATTTCACAGGAGGCAAAAAAACATATCAAAATCGTGTAGTTCAATATTTTATTGGTTTTATTCGAAATGTATCTTTTAAATTAGCTGACAATAGTAATAGTGGCCCAGTTGTAATGTGGCCCAATTACCAAAATATCCATTACATGCAAAAGTATTTGAAGAAAAATGTAGTTACGATATTTTGCCTGTTCAATTTTGCCTGTTCAATTGCCTGTTGCATTGAAAGTACATAATAAAATTTAATTTTATATTTTTATTTTAAATGTGGACATATTCTCTACAAATACTCCTATTTTTAGTTTTTGTACCATTACCACAAAAGGAGTTAAACAACCTTGAAGTAGTCACTAAACGAAATATTAAAATTATGTAGCCATTCTGACGTGAAATAGTGCGTATGTATCTACAAACACGTGTCTTAAATATTGAGTTTATAGTTCGAATTCCTTCGCTAACCCTTATAACAGAGCACAGCATTGGATTCAAAATAATTAAAAATTGTATCGAAATCAACATTTCAAAAAAATTTAATTACAATAATAAGTGTTATTTGGCTTTATTACAAATTTGGATCGTGAAATTCGAAAATATGACATGCTATTCACAAAGAGGTTTGCAAAACTGCAATAAAACAAAAATTCCCAAAATGTTGGTTACGATGTTCTGCCTCAGAGGTATCGAGATGAATTTTTTACATGTATAAAGATTTTCTGATTATTTAAAATTTCATTGAGATTTGCAGAATACACATTTTCGTGCAAATGCTTCCGGTTACTTATGCTTTTCTTTCATGTAATTAAACTTTTTCAGAGTTACGCAAAATACCAAATTTCTTTTAAAGTCTCACTTAACGCACCTGCCTTGACCAGACGTTGAGTCCTGCATAATAAAAACTGGAAAGGCTGCCACGTTATATAATGATATTTTAATTTTATTACATTTCTTATTTTTTTCAGTCCACCCCAACAGCGCAAATTGTTTTTATGCTAATAAATTGAATTTGGTTGCTTATGGTTATGAATTTAAATTTTTCAAGTAGGTTTTTAAAGTTTTCTGTTTTTTTTTTCGACGTTTAACAAGGAAATCAAGTAGGAAATTTTTATTTATTTGTTGAGTAAAGTTTTGCCGTTAAGAGCTTTGCATTTGATACGCAGTTTAAGGCTTCATTTGCTATGCACAGTGGCTGGACACACTCACACACATATCCTGTTGGCAATCTATGTCCTGCCAGAGTGCTGTAACAGAAGAACAGCAGTGATACAGTCACAAGTTGAAGGACTCACTTCAGCTTGTTAAAACTTAGGTTTTCGATATTTTGAGGGTAACTCAACTGTCGTTGGCAGGCAACAGTGTCCTTGATTTGCTTAAATTGTATTTTATATCATTCACAATGAGTCGACTATGTATTTATGTTGAATTTTTGATTTTTTATATTTTACAATATTATTTATGAAATATTTTCTCGGTGAAAATGCTTCATATGCTGGTGGTATTTTATGAGATCTTTGCGTATTTCATTCAATTGTTTGCATTTGCATAAATATTTATTTTTTAGAAATTGAAATAAGAGCTGGGATAAACTCCTGCGTATCCTTGCTTAAGTACATATGTCTCTTTCCGTCTCTAGATGCGTTGCTATACATCTGCATACTTGTTGCCGAGGCAAGCACTAAACGTTCAAGTTGTTGCTGGAGGTCCTGCGGCACGGCATATCCTGGCAAATCACTTGACGTAGCAGCAGCAGTAACTGAAGCAGCAATCAATATTTAATATGCTTACATATGCGCATGTTAATGGACTGCTTAAATATGCTTTAAGAATAATAAAATATAAAAAAAATTTAAAATAAGTATGTAAAATATAAAAAGCACTAAGCGACTTTTGGCAAGCAACAACTACCAATTTATACAAATTGCGTCTTCAAAATGCTGTAATTTACTTTGCAATGCGTAGCAAGAGATGATTATTAACATAGATTTGGCAGCGGAGAAGCGTGCTTTTTGCTAAAAATAGCTTTTAATGCAATTTAATAATATAAAAGAGCCGTTTCTATACTCAAAAAAAATCAAATAAATAACAAAATCAATAACACAAATCAAATTCAAAACCAAGACCATTAACAAACAAAACAAAAACCGAAAATCAAAATGAAATACAATAAAATAAAGTGTAAAAACAAAAAAAAGTGTTAAAATTATACTTAAATGTTGTGTTTTTAAGTATAATTTGCGTTTGATGTTTAGTAGAAAAGTAACATAGAAAATATACAAAATAAAAAACAAACACAAAATGAAAAAAAAAATTTAAAAACCAAAATCAAAATAAAATTAAAAATAAAAATTAAACAAAAACACTTAATTCAAACGCAAAACAAAAAAATAAAACATAAAAACAAAAACAAAAATTCAAAATAAAAACATATTTCAGACGTAAATATCAAGTTATAAATATTATAATTTTTATTTTTTTTAAGAATTTTAAAACTTTCATATTATTATTTCGCAGTTTGTAAACAGCTAAAATTAATTTTTATAATAAAAATAATTTGCATTTTACCCATATCAAAAATTCACTTTTTACAAAAATCCTATACAAAGGAAATATTTGTCTGGCAAACCGACTCTCAACCAAACTCAAATATTTGCATTTGTTTTGCAAATGGTTGCAAAGGCAAACAAATAACTTCTAACCACAACTGGAATTACAAAAAAAAATAATAAAAACAAGAATGCCACCACAGCACAACCAAGAGAGCTCAGAGCAAAATCAATAAAATATCGAATACAAATGCAAGCAGCCTAATATGTTCTAAAATGAAAATTTTAGTTTTGAACATGCAGTACAATTTAATGATATCTCAATTATAATTTGAATAATGCAAAATGTTACAGCTAGCAGCTCTTGAAAAACAAAAGCAGTGTAAATTGGTTTTTATTGAAAATATGTAAAATTTTAAAAACTTCTAATTAAGGCTGAGAATTGAAAATTAAAACTGAAAATAAATTTGTTGAATTTGAAGGCAGAACAAAGAAAAATAGAATCAATTGACGTTTCAAAAATAATTTAGAAAATAATACACCAAAAAAATTATATGAAAGAAAATAAAATGAAATAAAATAAAATAAAATAAAATAAAACAGCAAAACATCACAAAAGTTGTGAGATCATGCAAAGTTTCGCGTTACCACAGATCAGATAAAACTAGTTTATGTGGCTGTCACAACTTTTGGCAAAAGTGTCGAAGTGCGCGGTGTTGCTATTGCTACTGCTAGTTGGAAATGCGATTTGTTGCTGTTGGCGCACTGAGCAGCAGCAGCAAAAGCTGCAGATTGTGGTCGCTGACGACTGCTGTTGATAAAGGTGTTGTGTTCAAAACGCTGAGGTTACAAACAGACAAAATCGATTGCAGTATAAAAACTTAAATGAAGTATAAAACTTAAGTCACATTTTCCTATATATAAAAATATATAAAATGTTATACATTTTTACCACCACTCTATTTTTATTTCAGTACAAATTTCGAAAATTATTTTATTTTTCAATTCTTAGGAAAAGTTGTAGAAAATACTTGATATTAGAAATGTTTATATTAATTAATACATTTCTAAATCAATGGTTTTCAAGATTCGTTTTGTTTCATTTCAGGTTTAAATTAAAGTTTTCCTAGAAAAATCACTCATACGTCATATTAAATAATTTCAATACCTATTTTATACACTTATCATAAATTACTAACTGAAAATAATGATTTTTTTTTCTTATTTTTATAGGTCAAATTTAAAAATATTTAATTCAATTAAGAAACTTAATAAAAACTGTATGGTTTTAGACAATATTGGAATATCTTTTATATAAATATTTGCCTTACTGTTAAAAATTAGCTACTTCTACAACGTCGAAAGCTTCGTTTCGAATATTCGAATGCAACGTTAATTAATGTCACTCTTACGCCACAGCATTCTGTATGATAATAATTCATAGTAATTAGCAAAAAATATCTGAAATTGCCTATAGAGCAGATACGTATACGAAAAAGACTCACAGATATATAGAAGCACACATGCATATTATACACTCAAAAATTGTACCAAACAATGAATGGAGTTTTGACATTATTTCAATATTTTTTGTTATTATATTTGTCCATAAAATCTACAATTTTTTTAGAAAATGATATTTAATAGTGCACAATTATTAGAAGCACGATAAAACACGGGATATAGTCGGATACGAAGAAGCACGAAAAAGGCACGGAATCACGTAAAACACTAGGCAAAACATGAAAAATTATATTATAAACAGAGACTAAAACCCTTTAGAATATCGGTTCCGATTCTGGTACCACACACTTTTTTCATTACGGTTCCTATTCTGGTTCAAAAATCGAAACGGATCCGGTTACAATTCGATTCTTTGCATTCCCAGAGTGGGACTAAAACCCTTGGTGCTGGTTCTCGTTCCAAGATATTAATAATAACAGTTCTTGTTCCGATTCCGGTTGTAACCAAAAATATTATATATGTTCCGATTCCGGTTGTGCACATTTTTTAATTTTTTTTTCTAAAGTGGAAGTAAACGGTTTTTTAAATTGCAGTAAAAAAAAAACTTTAATGGGCGCGTGTCTGATTTTAGAAGCACTGAGATTTGCAAGTACGAACTCAGATTTTCGGGCAACCGAACTTCTGATAGACATGACAACAACTTACTCAATCGCCGTAACAAATGCACGAATGCCAATTTTGGCAGAATGAAAAATGCAATCATGTGGTTACGGCAACCGAACGTGCAGTTGCGCGGACTAACATTTCGGTTGTAGAAAAAAAGGTACGTTCATTTTAATGACATGAGGTTACAACAAATGTATTTCGGTTGCAAGACTGAACCTCATGCCAAAAAAGGATTTTTCTGTGTGTGCATTAAAAATGAAGGATATACAATAAATCTAAAAGTGCAATATTTTTTTGAATAAATTTCGAATTATACAGTTCATAGTATTAAAATTAGTCAGTGTGATAAATTATTATTTAAATTATTATAAAAAACCATAACTATTTTTTTTAGTTTAAATAAGTGTATGTGTAAAATATTTAAAAACTCATATTTTAAATAAAAGCCATGACGTATGAGCAACGTCCAATAAAACATTAAAATTAAATTAATTAAAATAGGGACAACTATTAACTGAATAGTATTTCTTACAATATATCAATAATATTCAAATCATTTAATTCATCTCATTGTATTTGTAAATACTATACTATTTTAAAGTATCTTTTAATACTTGTACATTTTTATATTTATGTAGAGTACGCACTTTATGTGTCTATAATTTAATAAATTCGCTTAAAACAAGCTGTTTTGTACTTCAGTGCCATAGTTAATGAACTCACAAAAATACATTAAACGCATATTTTAAGATAAAATATACACACACTAAAACATATACAGTGCACATATATTATATGATTTTTTTTTTAAATTTTTATCGTAAAATCAGCTCATTGGCATTTAATAAGCAAATAAATGAAATTTCAACCCCAAATGAGTTTTGCCAATAAAGTGATTTTTGCACGGCGCTATTATATATGACAGTGTGTGTGTGTCTCTGTGTATTTTATATTTAAGTATTGGTGTCGCACATCTGCAATGAACACTCGACATTTTTGCCTCAATTGACACTGATTTGCCGCAGTGCATGGAGTGCAAAAGTGCCACGAAAAGGATGTGAAAAGTGGCAATCATTAAAATGTCAATGTGTAAAAGTGCTGACATTCTGGCAATAAATTCATTACTTAATTTTTTCGAGAAGCACATATTGTGTTGTGTTTAAGAATGTATTCATTTTTATATATTTTTAAATATAACTTTAAAAATATTAGAAAATTGCAAAAATTCTTGCTTTATTTGTGCCTGATTGAATTTGCAAACTTTTGACAAGAATTCAAAGCCCAGCTGAGACAAACCGCATCAAAAAAGCAGCAGAACAAAGCAATATTTTGCAAAATTTCTTTACTCTGAAAGAAACTAAAATAAATTAAAATAGAATATGCAGTGACATGGAATTCTTGAGCTGCAGGTTATTTTAACAGAAAACTGTTTGCTTTGGTAAATTTGTGAAGTAATTGATAAAATGGAAATGTTTGTTTGCTTTTTGAGATAATATTATGCAAAATATTACAAATAAAAATAATCAAAATATTACAAATAAATAGCAATATCAAAAACAAAATAATTTAAAATATGCAGAATTCAATATAATCTTTACAAACCAAAAGTGATAATGATAAAAATAGACCATAGTTAATATCACTATATTTTATAATAAAAGCATTTTGTTAATTTATTAAATAATCAGCCATATCGTAAAAAAACTCCTAGAATTATTTTTTCATTTCAAACTCTTTTTAATACAACATTTTCATTGATTTTGTGAAGAAGTATGAAACTGTTATCAACAAACAATAAAGCCTAATTTCATTAAGTACTAAAAACTGCAAAAATGAAGCAAATCGCCGCATAGCTTTAGCTGCTACGACATTTTTAACATAAAATGAACTAAGGTACACCATGACGTATGACGAACCTTTTCTAAAGTGTAAAGTCGAATTTTTTCATTATTTTTAGTTTAAATACTATAAATAATATTTACAAACAAAAACATACAACAAAAATAAAGCAATTACAATAGTTTGTATAAATCTTTAATAGAAGTTTCAATTCGATACTGTTGCACAAAAGTACTGTCTGTGGCAACCATAGTTAGTCTGGTTGTTATTTCTTTGTTGTTGCTGCACTGCAGGCATTGTCAATGTGACCACTCTGACAAAAGTTCACACCAAGTGTACGGCAAAGTATTCTTCTCACATTCCCTTACTCCTATCCCTACCCCCACATAGACTGCTGTCAATGCCATTGTTTGACAATTGTGGCATAAACTAAGGCAAAACTACACGAATCGGGTTTCAATTGCAACCAAAGTTGGGCATAGTTACCGGTAGAGCATGGAAGTAGTGCTCGGATGACCCGGAGCTGACGGATGTTGCGATGCAATTGAACAATGGCACCACCAAAACAACAGCAACATTGGCTCTATGATTGTTGAGTGCAGTAAAGGATATCTGCTATAAGCTGGATTTAAATATTTTTTTCTCCTAAATTTAAACTTTTCATTATTTGCTGCAAGTCACTTTTAAAGCATTGCACTTGTCGCTTGTCTCACATATCCTCCTGCACGGACTTAATCCTTTAGGTATCTCTTGTATTGTTAGTCATTTTGTCAGTTTGTTGCAGAGTAAGTTAAGTGTTTGTTTGTCTGAATTGGCAGCCCAGAGACACTCTCGAGAGACAGCACAGCTAAGCAGCTGGTTGTTGAAAGTGTAGAGAAAAACAGAGAAACAGACTTTGTTCGAGACTATGCCACATGCTGATTTTTGCTAGTGTTGCTGACAGTGTTGCCACTTTTTTGTAAATACTATGTTGTAGATTTATATGTCACACTTCGTGTCAAATATAAAAAGTTTTGTTTTATTTTGTTGCGTTCTGTTGCAGCTGCTGGGTTTTTGGTATCGTATGAGTGACATTTATTTATTAATTTTTCACCTGCTAAAGTTGGCAAAGCTGGTGTCGCTGCAGCTATCAGTCTATACTTCAATTATACTTAAAAGCTTAATGCTGTTTAGTAGTCAAATCTAAATGTTGCAGTGAGGCAGGCAACAAAATGTGCCAAAGTCTCTAACTTTGAGTCAAAAATGAAAAGGTGAAGAATTATTGGAAATTTAAATATGTTGATAATTTAAATTCAAATTTAATACATTTTATTAATTTAACAAATTTAAACAGTTATGAAATTTAAACAAATTTAACAAATGTATCAAATTTTACAAATTTAGAACATTTTAAAATTTAACAAATTTTAATACATTTCACAGATTTTAATAAATTTAACACATTTAATACATTTAACACATTTTAATATATATAACAAGTTTAATTAATACTAATAAATTTTAATAAATTTAACAAATTTTAATACATTCAACAAATCTTAATAAATTTAACAAATTTAATAAATTTAACAAATTTTAATAAATCTAACATATTTTAATAAATGCATTAAAATTTAATAAATTAACCAATTTTAATTAAAATCAACTAATTTAAATAAATAAATTCAAAAAATTTTAATAAATTTGACAAATTTTAATAAATTAACAAATTTGAATATATTTGACAAATTTTAATAAATTAACAAATTTGAATAACTAAACAAGTTTTAATAAATTTAATTAATATATTAATAAATTTTAATAAATTTAACAAATTCTAATAAATTTAACACATTTTATTAAATTTGACAAATCTTAATAAATTTAAAAAATTTAATTAATTTAACAAATTTTAATAAATTTAACAAATTTTAATAAATCTAACATATTGTAATAAATGCATTAAATTAAATTAATCAATTTTAATTAAAATTAACTAATTTTAATAAATTCTACAAATTTAAATAAATTTGACGAATTTTAATAAATTTAACAAATTTTAATAACTAAAACAAGTTTTAATAAATTTAATTAATATATTAATAAATTTTAATAAATTTAACACATTTAAATAAATTTAACAAATTTTAATAATTTTGACACATTTTAATAAATTTGACAAATTTTAATAATTTTAACAAATTTTAATAATTTTAACAAATTTTAATAAATTTAACATATTTTAACAAATTTGAAAAATTTTAATATATTTAACAAATCTTCATAAATTTTTATAAATTTAACAAATTTTCATAAATCTAATATATTATAATAAATGCATTTAATAAATTTAACAAATTTTAATTAAAATCAACAAATTTTAATAAATTCGACAAATTTTAAAAAATTCAACAAATTTGAATAAATTTTAAACTAATTTTAAAAGATTTTGCGAATTTTGCAAGTTTTTAATTTCATATGTGTCACTTGAATTACGCTCACATAATTGAAGCAATGATTTAATCGTATTTGCTATGACCAAAAATATTTTAAATTCCTTTTTAAGTACCACTTGAGCAACGGAAATTATCAAATAATTGCATATTAAATGTCGGCAAATGCCATAAGGCGCCACAAGCAGCACCACTTGTAAAAGGCTGCAGCCAACTTTGTAACTTGGCCAACATAAAAATATGATTCTTTAATTTAATTTTTGTTTGCTGCAATTGCAGTGAAATTAAAATGAGTTTTTACACAACCTGCAAAAGCACCATCTTGAGTTTGTGCCATGACAGCCCCTTTTGAACATAAATTGCAATAAAAATCAGTAATAAAAATCAAGAAACATTAAAATTGCGACTCCTTTAAGTTCTTAAATTTTATGTAGACTTCAATAATATTTAATTGATGGACATTGGCAATTAAAAACAAATTGCTGGCACATAAAACTAACGAAAATATAAATGTCTAATTAAATGCAAAATAAAAATTAAGGAGATTTAATTGTATATTATTTTAATTATGTAGACATTTTTATTGCTGCCAGCAGGTTCAGCAATGGCTGCTTACTTGTAACATTTAGAAAAAAATGAAAATATTTATTTTCGCTTTACAGCTCCATTTAAAAATTTGAATTTCCATGAAAACAAATATTTATAACAGTTTTTTATATTCTTTAAATTTTGGAAATGATCAACAAATTTAAAATAATTATTTTACTTTAATAAAATTGAATTTTTGCAACAAAATAATATTTAAAAAACAAATCAAAATTGTTAGTCTGCTCTTCCCTTTTTTTAACAGTGGCGCTTCCGCTCGTTTAACCCAGAACTCAACTCGTTCATCAAACAATTTAGTCGCCACACCAAACAAATAAACTTGATCGATTGTGGTCATTCGTGGTAAACAATTCAAATAGCAAAGGCAGCGAGCGACTTCTGGCAATTCAAACAAAAACCAGCACAGAACACATACACATTTTTATTTTATTTTTTGCTTTTTGTCATCTTCAAATAACAGACGACGGCCTTCGGTTACGTCCATCCATCTATCGTTTACTTTCACCTCAGGCGCTCGTTCCTCAAAAAAAAAACAAAAAAGCAACGGAAAAATTGCTTTTGAGCGGAAACGGAAGCAAAGTTGTAGAAGTTGAAGATGAATGATCTGTGTCGTGCATTGCATGGCACTCGGCTGTCAGTCGTTGTTGTTTTACTCGGTTCCTGTTGTGTGTTATTCTTTGCTCTTACAGTAGTTGTTGCTGAAATTCGAGTCCTGTTTACGTTTGCCTGACTCTGTCTGTTGTCCTCGATTTGTTTGCCTAATTGTTGCACAGCTGATGTTGATGAATGCGTTGAATTTGTTTCGCCTGTTTGTTTTTTGTGCGTTCAAAGGTAAATTTTTGCGTTATATGTGTTTCGAGCGTTTTTATGATGTATATGGTGTCCTTTTTGCTCTGTTGATTTTGTGTTTTAATTTCAGCGATTTCGTGCTTGTTTCAACAAATAATTGATTGACGTCAATTTGATGTATGTAGCGGAAAAAATTTATTATATTTAAATGCTTTTATACAACGCCACTGTAGCAGTAAACATTTGAAAAACTTTTTAAATAAAGTCAATTAATTAATATTAAAAAGATTCGCCCTTTTGGCATGAAAAGATTCGCCCTTTTGGCATGACAAGATTTTCAATTTTCGTTATTTTGGGTTTGTCTTTCGTGGCTAGAAATATCCAACAAAACCACACACGATTTTGGAATGGGAAAAACTTCAGGAAAAACTACATTCTAAAAGTGAAATAGTGTGGTGAGTTTTAATGTGGTGACCTTCAGTTTGGTGAGTTTAGGTGTAGTGAATTTTGGTGTGGTGAATTTTAATGTGATGAGTTTAGGTGTAGTGAATTTTGGTGTGGTGAATTTTAATGTGATGAGTTTAGGTGTAGTGAATTTTGGTGTGGTGAATTTTAGTGTGGTGAATTTTAATGTGGTGCTTTTAGTGTGGTGTGTATGTTTTTCTCTTTCTTTCTTTTTTTGTTTTCCCTAGTTTTGATTTTAGTTATATGTGATTGCTTTTCTTTTTGTATTTTTGCTTTTGTTTTTGTTTTGTGCTTTTCCTTTTGTGTTTTGCTTTTTTTTTTTTTTTTGTATTTGAGTTTTCGTAGCTGGTGAAAGTGCCGAGTTATATCGTATTGAAAGTTTATGTAGTATGGAAGGTGCCACGTCTCTTTGTCCAATCCCGCCCATAGCCTATCATACCTTCTGTGGTAAGAAAATAGGATCAGCCGTGTGGATGGAGAAGCAGAACAAACGTATTGAGAAACTAATCTCTAGGAATTTAATTTAATCTAAATCCTTTTCCACCTAATTTCCGATACTTATATATTGTTTTTAGATTTCTAATTCTAAAATAGTTCTTTATTCTGTATAAGATATAAATTTTTAACCATCAATCAGTTATATATTCGGGTATAAATAAAATTAATTAACCATAAACATATTGAGAAAAATCACACTATCCTTAATGAATTTTTTGTATGGAAAAAAACTTAATTTATTTGATACTCATATTTGATACTCCCAATGTTGTTTCATGTGTTCTTAAGTGGTCTCAAGCTTGTTTTTGCGTGGTTTATGCCGATCACAATGTGTTAGACATAACGATAATTGAACCAATAGATAATAATCAATGCATGTAATCTGCTGTTTTGCATACAACTTACCGCAAGTTGTACAAGACCATAGTGTTTTACCCAACAAAGGAGTTAGGTGTTTCAAGCTATATTTAAAACTTTGATATCTGGAAAGAAAATTAATGGATTTACTTGATTTGTCTGTGCTGCAACATTTAGTATTTAAATAGAACTAAAAAATCTGCAAAAAATTTGTGAATTCTAAACGGTAGACCAAAATATATAAATTATATTCCTGACGCCACAATAACGGAAGTAAATATTGAGATTCATATGGATTATTAACTAATTTAGCATACAAAATTTTCTTTTGGAAATGTTAAAAAAAAAATAGCTGAGCTAAAGTGCTTCGTTTGTACATTTACACTTTTTTTCTAAAATGTATACTTTGTGTCATAATAAATCACAGAAAATTTCCGGAAGGGACATTTTTTTTTCTTTTTCTAAAAAATACTTTTTGCTTATAATTTTTTTTATTTTTTGTTTTATTTAGAAAGATATTTGAGATAATTTACTTTATTTTTGAATAAGAACACTTTGTTCGTAAAGTTTACAGTTATTTCGTATATATTACAGAATAAATTCGCATGGTACGTATTAAAATTGAAAATTTTATGCAAATTATTTTTTTAATTATTTAGAAAGATAGCTAAGACAATTTCTTTAATTTTGTTTATATACACTTTGTTCTTAAAGTTTATAGTTATTTCACAATAAATCACAGAATAAATTCGCACGTTCCAATGAAAATTCGTACTAAGACTTTTTTCTAATAATAGTTTTATATCTTACAGGATTAATAATCATTATTACTTAATAAAAAGTGATGTACGAATCAAATTTCCAAATGTTTTTTTTTTTAAGTTTTTCATTTTTTTACTTTTTTCTGAACAAAAAAACATTTTTTTTTGGATATTTTTTACACTTTTGGTACTCAAAGTTCCGGACGTGACAGATTTCAATTAGCTGTTAAAAGTGTTTTAGAATTACTAGGAAATCCATGTTTACATTTTTTGAAATGCCGAAGAAATTCTGTTTTAGAAACGAGGATTCAACTCTTTAAAAAATGTTATTAGTTTAATATGATAATAAATGTATCTTGTTGGTTTCGTACGTGACAATAGGACACACTTATACACTTATACAGAAATCAAAATTTGTCTTTTATTTTAATTTCAATGATTATTTTTAAGCTTTAGAAATATTAATTAAGTTTGTCTGAAAATACAGAAAATAATTTGGATACATGAAAAATTGGTATTTTACGAAAAGATGTAATTTTCCCCATAGTGCAAGCATTCGGCAATAATAAATGAGACGCAAGACAATTCAACGCACTAAGCAATGTGTTAGAAAGAGACGGAAGGTCGTTCAGCGTACTGAGCAATGTGCGAGAAAGAGATGGAAGATCAGCCCATTAAAACACATGAGTGTGAATGAGATGCCAATAGCATGCGTCATTCACGCCATTCACGAGTAGAAGGTTCTCGAAGTATGTCGAACTGATGCATGCATTATATAAGGGCGCAGCATCTGAGGCACAGCACTTCAGTAGTGATTGGAAAGTTGTCGAGTACGTCTCGTGTGAGAACAATGTCAAGTTAAAAAGTGGACATGCAGCAGTTGTTAGAATTTGTTATTAGTAAAGTTGTTTAAAGTGAATTAATAAAGTTAATTGTTATAATTTAAACCAAACATAAGAGTGTTTTTATTTTGTACACAATCCAGCGATACGAACTCGAAGAAAATCATTCCGACTGAATTTTCGTAACAGTATATTTTACATGTTGTATAGTAAAGTAGCTGCGGTAGCCGCGGTAGCTCAGTGGTTAGTGCTTTGGACTGCGAGTCGAAAGGTCCCCGGTTCAAGCCTGGACTGGGGCTAAACATTTTAGAAACATTTTTCTATACCGCGCTACCTCTCGGCAGTAAATGGCAAACCAAAGAGAGTAAAACATTGCCTCTGAAAAGCTCTCACCCGCCGTTCGGAATTCGCAATAAACTGTAGGTCCCGACACTTTGAGTACAAATATAACACGCACAGCTGAAAATGGTGAGAGAGCTCGGCCGAAGTTCTATACAGGACTGTAGCGCCAAATTATTATTATTATTATAGTAAAGTAGAATTTTATTTTCAGATATTTAGGGTGTGTGCGAGTTCCACTAAATTGCCTACTTAACAAAATGTTGTCGGTAATGCAGTGTTTACTTTTCAATTTAGCAAATTTTCGATCAAACTAAATTGGAAGACAACGAACAGACATATGATAATCGATTTATTCGGGACTTTAACAATTACCGGTTACCGAATGCCGATCGAATCAAAGCCCGTACAATTTAGTTTAGTCCGTAATTTAGTCGAACTTGCACACACTCTTAAATTCACCTATTTAAGATTCCAAATCAACCGTTATTTCAAAGATTTGAGCATTTTCAATTTTTCGGTCGTGGTTGACATTTTTCAGGAAATCCCCATATATTCTGTACTTTTTCAGTAATTCTTGAAATTGATGAATCGTTCTTCAATACAATCAATCATGGTTTGAAGAACGAAATTCATCAATATGAAGAATATTTTTTTCTGTATATATACATTAAAAAATATTCAATAATAAACAAATTAAAAAATATTATAATTTATAACTACTTGCCGTATAAATAACAAATTAATTTTATTACTAAATATTTTTTATAAAATAATATAATTTTTAATACAAAATTACATTGTTTCGCATGACACATTCTCTACAGCGACATTTGAGCTAATTAAGTGTCTCTCAGCGCTCAGTTAAATGGTTTGGCTATGCGCGTCTCCTAAGCACTTCGTGCAACTTCGTTTGTTTGCTGCGCTGTTGAGATTATGGCAGCATTTACTGCAGTGACCTGCAGCTGGTAAACAGACCTCCGACTTAAACTACAAAACATGCATAGTACAGAGTCTGATACTTGGCAACGAAAGGCGCCACGAACACAAACGCCCTCCGCCCGCCAACAATGACCAAGTTTCTTATGCAACTCGAGACGGTGCCTGAAGTGTCAGTGTCAAGGATTGTCTAAGCGGTGCCGTATTTGTATTGGTGTCTATGTGTGACAGTGTGTGTGACTGGATGTGTGACTGGATGTGTGACTGGATGTGTGTATGTGTGTCTACAATGTGCATATATGTGCGCTGGTATTGGTAGTTGATACCATGTCGAAGTCCTCAAGTCATGTCTAAGTCATGCGCTATTAACACCAAAACTTAACGAACTTAAGAACTGGGGAACATTGTCTGCATGTTGCAGGGCCTCTCCCAGTGTGTGCCGCAGTACTTTCTGCTGCTATGTTTGCACACAACTTTGTTAACACGACTAACAAGTGTAATTAAAATAAGACTTGCAAGGGGTGCTGTTCAAGAGTGCCTCAAGAAATGTGGAATTACAACAAAAACATGTATATTAAGGTCTTGTTTTCGTTTAACTAACAAGTTAAATTTTTACTATAAATTCAAATTTTCACCAAAAATTCAATTTCTCATTAAAATGTCCATTTATTACCAAAAACTTAATTTTTCACTAAAAACTCAACACTAAAATTTAATTTTTCATTTAAAATTCATTTTTTTAATAAAAAATCAATTTTTCATTTAAAATTCATTTTTTTAATAAAAAATCAATTTTTTATTAAAAATTCAATTTTTACTAATAATTAAATTTTTTATAAAATATTAAATTTTTTTGTTATTAAAAATTCAATTTTTTATTAAAAAAATTAATTTTCTATAAAAAAAAAATTAAGTTTTTACTAATTAAAAAAAAAAAAATTCACAAAAAAAAAAAAACAAATATTCAGTAAAAAAAATTCAAGAATTCACTAAAATTCAATTTTTATATATAGTTATATTTTTCACTAAAAATTAAATTTAACTAAAAGCAAAATCCCTCAAATAACTTTACAGCCATTAACATATTTATTTAGGCAACAAATTATTTGGAAATAAAACAAACCAACAAAACAATGCAAATGGCTTTGAATTTAAACTGAAATAAAAAAACAAAACTGTGGCGCGTAACTAATTGCACAGCAGGGAAATTTCGCTTTGATTACGTCGCAGCTTATTTGAATATTAAACACATTTCGTAAATATTAAACACATTTCAGAGTAGATTAAAAGCGCTTCCCGCTAATATGCAGCGCGATAAGCAAACGCAAAGGACATTCTTTTGTAGCAGGGATGTCGGAGGACGACGTTGTTGCGTTGACAGCGCATAGCACGTTAATTGAAACCAATTGGAGGAGGGGCCAAATTAGCGCGCAATATGGGAGAAAATGCAAATTTCCTTTGAATTAATTAACGAAAAATAAATATTAAATTTTAAAATTTGTTTTTAATGTGATAAATATGAAAAATTATAAATGGAAAAAACTTAAAGTTTATGGAACATTTTATGTACAATATTTACAAAAATTATATTAGAGACACTTGGAAAATTAATTGAATTTTCTTAAATTTTCAAGTTATTTTGTTTTCATCTTGTTTTGGCATCATTATGGGCAATTTCCATAAACCCAGATGTTGCTTTAGCAAATGAAAAGTGAATTTTTTCATTGTCAGTTGAAAACACGTTCAAAGCTTTCGCTTTTCTCATCTTTATGCCATCTAACTTGTGGTAAACATGCGCACTCAAATTGGGCTAAAGAGCTTTACACGGAAAAACATTTTGGGATTTTTTAGAATTATTAACATTTTTAAAACATTTCATTTGTTACAGTTTTACTTTACTAATTAACATATTTTTAAATTTTTAAAAGGAACTAAAATAAAATTAAAAACTAAAAATTAAATTTTTTAACACCAGAACTTAAGTCACATTTAATGTTAGAAAATGTAAGAAAAATTTGAAAATGACAAAACTGTTAAAAATGTTAAAAATGTTAAAAATGCTAAAAATGTTAAAAATGTTAAAAATGTTAAAAATGTTAAAAATGTTTAAAATATTAAAAAGTTAAAATGTTAAAAATGTTAAAAAAATGATAAAAATATTAAAAATGTTAAATATATTAAAAATGTTAAATATATTAAAAATGTTAAAAATGTTAAAAATATTAAAAATGTTAAATATATTAAAAATGTTAAAAATGTCAAATAAAATGAAAATGTTAAAAATTTTAAAAATATTAAAAACGTTAAAAGTGTTAAAAATGTTAAAAATTATAAAAATGTTAAAAAAATATTAAAAATGTTAAACGTAAGAAAAATTTGAAAATGTCAAAACTGTTAAAAATGTTAAGTGTTAAAAATGTTAAAAATGTTAAAAAAATATTAAAAATGTTAAAAATATTAAAAATGATAAAATGTTAAAAATGTTAAAAATGTTAAAAATGTTAAAAATGTTAAAAATGTTAAAAATTTTAAAAATGTTAAAAATGTTAAAAATGTTAAAAATGTTAAAAATGTTAAAAATGTTAAAAATGTTAAAAATGTTAAAAATGTTAAAAATGTTAAAAATGTTAAAAATGTTAAAAATGTTAAAAATGTTAAAAATGTTAAAAATGTTAAAAATGTTAAAAATGTTAAAAATGTTAAAAATGTTAAAAATGTTAAAAATGTTAAAAATGTTAAAAATGTTAAAAATGTTAAAAATGTTAAAAATGTTAAAAATGTTAAAAATGTTAAAAATGTTAAAAATGTTAAAAATGTTAAAAATGTTAAAAATGTTAAAAATGTTAAAAATGTTAAAAATGTTAAAAATGTTAAAAATGTTAAAAATGTTAAAAATGTTAAAAATGTTAAAAATGTTAAAAATGTTAAAAATGTTAAAAATGTTAAAAATGTTAAAAATGTTAAAAATGTTAAAAATGTTAAAAATGTTTAAAATGTTAAAAATTTTAAAAATGTTAAAAAAATATTAAAAATGTTAAAAATATTAAAAATGATAAAATGTTAAAAATGTTAAAAATGTTAAAAATGTTAAAAATGTTAAAAATGTTAAAAATTTTAAAATTGTTAAAAATGTTAAAAATGTTAAAAATGTTAAAAATGTTAAAAATGTTAAAAATGTTAAAAATGTTAAAAATGTTAAAAATGTTAAAAATGTTAAAAATGTTAAAAATGTTAAAAATGTTAAAAATGTTAAAAATGTTAAAAATGTTAAAAATGTTAAAAATTTTAAAAATGTAAAAAATTTTAAAAATGTTAAAAATGCTAAAAATGTTAAAAAATATTAAAAATGTTAAAAAGATTAAAAATGTTAAAAAGATTAAAAATGTTCAAATATGTTAAAAATATGAAAAAGTTTAAAAATGTTCAAAAACGCTAAAAATATTAAAATTGTTAAAACTGTTCAAATTGTTAAAATTGTTAGAAATAACAAAAAAATTTAGGTAATGTGAGAAAAGGTTAATATGTAAAAAATGAAAAATATCTACTTCAACATTGACTTACAACAAAACCACACTTTTGCATTAGGAAGAACGTATATTTCCTCATGTCGTCAAATCCCACAACCACAATGGAATTCATAAAATTGCTTAAAAAATTCATATGAAGTTTTAATATGTTGCATGATGTCCTTCAGCTTTTGGTGACCACTGTCCTAGATCTGAGTAAAACTAGTTCAAAAATAATTAAACATTATAATATGAATAATTAAACGTGCTTTGTTTCTATTACAGTTCAGTCAGTTGCCTGGATTTAAGTGCTTTTAATCCTCATCCCTCCCACTCACAGGATAATAATAAAATTCATGTTCACTTTTTGTCCATCGTCATCATTCGCAGACAGCAGCAAAAACATGGACATCAACCGCAAGAAGTCGTAACACAATGAATACCGTCGGTCGCGTCCATTAGAAGCAACAAATGCCCCACAATCTCTCTGCAACAGTCAGTCATTCTCGGCTCGGTCTCTTATTCTCTTTGTCTCCTTTGTCCCGCACTCCTTACGCTCTGCCATTGTATGCTCACGTGTCGACTCACCAACATAATTTATGCTCGAGTTTTGCATTTGAATCCCCACTCATTCAATGGGCGTCGCGTGGTTGTGGGAGGTTGGCGTACAAGGCGGGGCAGCAGGCCCTATTGTTCTTAAGGTTGTAAATAAATTGCGTACAGCAACAACAAAAACAACTAGTACTACAACAACATCGGTGAGTGGTAGCATAATAGACCATCAAGGAATTACGTGACTCTGTATATTGCCTGGCGTTGCCCACCGTCGCACATAGTATATGTGCGTTTGTCCGTCCGTCTGTCCTGCACCCACTCGGACTGCTAATGGCTTCAAGTGGTTTCACAGTTAATCTACCGAATAAATGAAGCAATTATAATGTGCGACGAGGCGATAACAACAGGCAACATTCAAAATAAAAGCAATTGGTACCAAAAAAATACTATAAAAAGTACTTTCACACACATACAATCACACTCACTTAAATCTAAAGGTACAGAATGTACTAATTTTTACAGTAGTCAATGTTTTTTAATTATACTAAAAGACGATTGTTACAAAGAGCTCATTTTGAAAGATTTTGATCACACAAATGTGGAGTTTGTATTTCAGCCAGACATATTGGGTTATAGATAGCTCTGTTCAGGACAAGTCTTCCCCAAAGAAAATTGTCTGGTCAAGATTTTTTACGGCAAAAAAGAGTTTGGGAAAAAGTTACCTACACTGAGGGAGAAAAGTAATAAAATAAAAAGTAATGAATTTTAATATATTTCGACAGGTTTTTCAACCGTAGTCTTTTTTTATTAAAATTAAATACATTTTATTTAAACTTTTATTTAAATTGATTACAAAGGTATAAAATTTGCAGTAAATACTTTTTATTAATAAGGTAATAAAATTTAATTTAACCACAAAATGTCGATTGGTAGTTTAAAACTATTTATTTAATGTACAGAATGTTAGGAACAGATAAATATATGTATTTGTTTAGTTGTTTTGTTTTATCACTCACGGTGGTTTAGATGTTGTTTATAGGTGGAATTATTTATAGAATATATTAATGCTCCAGTATGGGCACTTATTACATAATTTTATATAATAAGTGCCCATAAAAAAACATACTTAATATTGTTAAAAATATGTCTATATTTTTTTTTAATTATGAATTTAAATTAGAACGTAATAAAATTAAATGTCTTTTATTTAATTTGAAATTAAATACGCGCGTATTTTTTATTATGTGGAATATTACGTTTTTTTATTACAAAAGCATTAAATCGAATTTAAATAAATTTTATTACGTCACTATTTTCTTAGTGTGAGACAAAAATTATTTTAGGTAGAAAACATTATTATTTTGGGAACAATTGTCCGGTAAAGTATTGTACAGTAAAGAATTGACTTGGGAAAATATTGTCGGGGAAAATATTCGGAAAATAATTAACCTCGTAAAAATTATTCAGAAATGAAAATAATTCTCAGAGGATAAATTGTGCAGGCAAGAATTGTATCTTCTGATGTTTGAAATAAAATTCCACTACTACTACTACTGATTTAAACTTTTATAATATTTTTATTCATATTTAGTTAAATTGTCTTATTACCAACATTTTGTCATCTGCTATTCATTAATAAAAAATGACATCTAACCAACAGAGTGCTGTACGACCACAAATTCCGCGTAGTCTGCCCATTGCTTCACATTCTTTTAGATGCTCTGCGTTGAATGGCATTCCGACGCACCTCACGGTCCTCTTCAAATGCGACGTAATCTCATGCAAATCCATGGTTGCCGAGTATGATCCGATCGGGCGCTGGCACTAAATTAATCTACGAGTTTTTCAATTTCACTACATCTAGTGGCAGCTGCCTGAGTAGGCAGTTACGATATATGTGCGTGAGTGTGTGAGAGAGCGAAAGAGAAGAGTATGTAAAAAGTGACGTAGGACTGAGTGTGGTTAGGAGGTTTAGAAGTGAGTGCAAATGTGCTTCGCTCCATTTTGCGGCATTTCACATTATTGCGGACAAAGTGATTTCTCTTCTGGAAATACAATTTGTCTTCCGGTTGTGCAGCAGAAAAATCCATACAGATGGCGGCTGGCTGGTCGACTGGTTGGCTGTAGTTTGTGTGGGGTCGGTGGTGCGCAAATTAACTAAAGGTAATTTGTATGAAGTATAACATATTTTAAAAAATGCTGCTCTAGTCTGGTGGTGGTGAAAATCTTTAAAGTCAAGAAACGGCAATTTAATTAAAGGTCTTATTAAGTAGACTGATGGTTTTGGTAAATGAAATATAAGGTGGAAAATTTTATGAATTAGAGAAAATATGGTAAATGATATAACATAACAACAAGTTTTATAGGATGTAGAAAAGTGATTTTGTGTAATAGAGTGTAATACAATTAATTTAATTTACATTTGTATAAAACAATTGATGGACAATTAAAATTTTAGATACAAATTAAACATTTTGTAAAATTAATTTACTACATTTCCTTTGGAAAAGTCATTTTTAGTACAAATTTATACTTTTAGTAAAATAAAATTGAATTTTTATAAAAAAAAATAATAATTTTTAGTGAGAGTATGAATTTTGAATAAAAAATTAATTTTCTAATAAAGAATAGTATTTGTCGTGAATTAAAATAAAATAAACTATATAAATTATAAGTATTATAAACACTCGTAAAATGAAGAATTTAAATTAAACTCGTTGTAAAAAAACGGTCGTAAAATTTTAAAGCCTCTTTAATAGTATCAACTGCGGCTTGAGGGTTACCGCTCGTTTACATCTGCGACATGTAAAAACCGTGTAAATTTTGCATTTTATTCGCTTCACACTCAATTGAACTTTGACAACAGCACCACATGCTGCATGTTGGGGGCGGCGGTTGGTGTTGCCGTCAACCATGTGCAACCGCATGAAAAAAAATGAACGCGACCAAAGTATGCAACGCTCCGCACCGCCTGTGCCAAAATCTGCAGCAAAGATTTTCAAACAATTTGCATCCGATCGAAAATACATACACGGCACCATCCACATATCATGCCGCATAAAAGTTTAGTTCGTCTGTCGATGTGTCTGAGTGTAGTGTCGCTCTGTCTGTCCGTGGAAGTTGGTCTGCGACAGGCATGACATCAAATTCATCACGTGTTCTAGTTTTTATTTTTGCAATTCAAAACATTTCTTGGCATTTTGCAAAAGTTTGTCGAGAATTTAATTTTGTGTGAAAAGCGACTTTTTAATGAGAAATAAGTAGTGTGGCTGCGTTTGAGGCGATGTGACTGACATCATGAGTAGTTGCGAATGGAATTTTTATTCATATTTTTTAGTTTATTTTATTTGAAAAGTTTTTGTAGAGCGCTGTTATAAGCAGAACATCGCGGAATCAGAAAGATTTTTTATATATAAGAAAATCTTCGATGAACAAATGGTTTATTGGAACTACATAAGCCAATATAATCTAATTAATAATCTAAAAATAATTTGCAATTTTTTTTTGTGAATAAATTGAATTTTTAGTAAAAATTGGAATTTTAGGTAAATTTTGGAATTTGTAATTTTAGTGAAAATTTAATTTTAAGTATTTTTAGTCAAAAATTGAATATTTAATGAAAAATTGCACTTTTTGTAATAAAATTGAAATTTTCGTGTAAAATTTAATTTTTAAATTAAAATTGAATTTTGGGTGAGAACTAGATTTTTATTGAAATTTGAATTTCTCAGTGAACATTTTTTTATGTGATAAAATTCAGTTTTATGTGAAAATTTATTTTATTCTGAACAATTGATATTTTTAAAAATTGAATTTTTTGTAAAAATTTGAATTTTTAGTGAAAATTTGTATTTTTAGTGAAAAATTGAATTTTTAGTTAAAACGTTATTTTTAGTGAAAAATGTTATTTTTAGTGAAAAATGTTATTTTTAGTGAAAAATGTTATTTTTAGTGAAAAATGTTATTTTTAGTGAAAAATGTTATTTTTAGTGAAAAATGTTATTTTTAGTGAAAAATTTTATTTTTAGTGAAAAATGTTATTTTTAGTGAAAAATGTTATTTTTAGTGAAAAATGTTATTTCTAGTGAAAAATATAATTTTAAGTGATAAATTGAATTTTTAGTGCGAAATTGATATTTTAGTGAAAATTTTAATTTTTATGTGAAAAATTTATTTTTCAGTAAAATATGCCACTAAAACTTTTTTATTATGGATTTTTAGTCGAAACAACTTTATAAAACTCTATAAACCTTACCTTCTACTTGTTATTTATTGTCCTAACTCAAATCATTTTCACTTTTTTTAGTATTTCTTTTTATTAGTATTTCTTCATTCACATATATTGTATACCCATTTATTTGCATTGCAAATAAAAACGTAATTCAACAAACAAAATAAAAATACTACATTATTCAATATTTATGTTTGGTTTATGTGCGGCATTAAATCAGACAGGTACGAGTACGCCATCGAAATTTTATCCTTTTCCGACTACTGCAAAGTAGAAATTTTCTCAATTTTTATTGTTTATTATCTTTCATTGCAATTTGCAAAAAAATATATACTACGCTATTTGCCTGCGTCTTCGCAAGAACCCCGCAACGTCCCTCCCACTGCTGTTCGCCTTCCTCAACATGTAATGCATGCGTTTATCAAACATTTCCGCATCCGTTGGACGTCGCATTTCCGCTTCCATTCGCTGTGGTTCGTTCTGCTGTTATTTAAGCCATTGGCACCCCATTGAATTTATCTCAATTTGAACCATATTTCATGCTGAATGGTTTATCAAATTGATAAATCGTACGCAGTCAATGGCTGCGAAGTCGGCGAAGACGAAGACTTCACCAAGCCAAGACACTGCCATCACAACCCCTGAAAGTATGCAATGCTATAACTGACTTTCTGCAGCAACTGCCAGATTTTCAACGTTTTCCTCAAGGGTGAAATATTTTATTACCGATATAAATCTTATTTATGTTGTAAGAAAGTTCTGCAGTCGTCGATTCCACTTTATTGAGTATTGACTGCAGAATTCGTCCGACAAATAGAAGGGGTGCAAGAATCAAGAGGTGCTCCCCCCCCCCACCTTCTAAAAAGTAAAAGTTCGCTGTACTGGATGTAGGGAGGATGTCATATGCGTAGGCTGCAGCAGGAGCGAACTTAGATGTTGCATCTTAACGAGCTTTTCATTTAAGGGGCCAAATAAAATTTAGATATTCAAAGAGATGCAAAAAAATATATATCGGAATACATAATTTTACTTCGATTCTCGATGATTTCCTTTAAAAATATATTTTACACATTTAGTACTGCCCCCTATTTCTTCGTCTGATTTTGTTTCATAAAAATTAGATGGAAAATATTTATGGTGTTCATATTTTATCGATATTCTTCTTAATTTTACGATTTCTTAAATTCCTTGCTTTAAAAATTAGTAAAAAAAAAATATATTTTTATTTGTCATTTCGGTTTACTCATCACTTAGCAAAAGGTATATAAAATATTTTTTGATTTGGACAACTTACTAAATTATAAATACGTATTTTAAGTGTCTATATCCTGATCAAAACGCAAATATTTTTGTTTTTTGCCATAACTTTTCAAGGGTACAAGATCAAATAGTGATGTAAGGGTATGACTTATTGAATTATCATTATTTTAAAATAATTTTTCAAATTTTTAAAAAGTAATTGGAAAATTATTTTAAATAATGATGGCAATTGATAGGTGCTTTAAAAACAAATAATTCATTCCTTTACACCACTATTATATCTTATATCAGTAAAAAGTTATGGCAAAAAAAAACGAAAAAGATTCGCCCTTTTGGCATGACAATATTTTATGTTTTGTATTTTGTGGCTAGAAATATCCAACAAAAAGGCACACTATTTTGGCACAGTATAGTTGAGGAAAAACCTCATTCAAAAATGTAAAAAAACGCAAATATCAAAACTACACATTCGCCCCTTTGGCATGATGACGATAAGTCCTCCAACATTTTATTTTAATTTTTTTTGAGGGTTCGTGTTTTTTCTCCATGAAAACCAATTCGCGAGACCCTAGCTCTAGTTAAATGTTTTATAAGATTACTGGGTATTAAAGTATCTTATAATCGATATCAGTGCTATCACATAAAACCTGATGTCTTTTTTACGAATATCAATTCATGACTAATTTTTTCCTGGAAGATCTTGTCTACAAGGTCCTATTAGATATGTTGATGTATATGCCTTACCTTCATCTAGACGAAACTTTCTCAGTCCGCCTCTGCTCTGTAGAAAGACCATCGGAAGAGGAATCAAACGAAAGCAGCAACAGCAGTCTGTCTGCATTCGTTGCCACGAAACTTTAGCCAATAATTTTTCTGACTTTTGCCAAGGCTGCCTGCCACACATTTAACCCACACTGGGTTTATCGTACAAACAGAAATTCGATTTAATTTAATCGAATCTTATCGTGTAGTTTGGCGTTGCCGTTGTACTGTGTTCGTCTAGATATTGGTATTACAAAGATCTGGACAAAGTGATCAAATTTATGGACAATTTTATCAATATGTTATTGCGCTACTACTACTGTGTTTCCTGTTAGCCACACAACATTCGCTGCAACAAATTGTATTATGTTCTTTTTATTCAATTATCATCATTAAAAGTTGTAATAAAAAAATAACTATTTTAATTTAATTGATTAAAATATTCAAAACCTTTTTCTTTTAACATTACTCAATTTGTCTGCTACAACCAAACCATGACACAAAATAGCATTTAATACAAAAAAGCCACCAATCCTCTCTTCATGCAGCATGCGAAAGGCCGCACAATTAATCAAGTTAACAAATTATCAGCTTTATGTGTCTGGGCTCTGAGTAGTCTACAATTTTAAACCCCACGGTTACAAGCAGCTTTTTGCTTATCACATGACAAGCGACATCATTGATAACTACGCATTTAAATTGTCATCTTATTTCTCCATGAAAATGTCCTTTGTTTGACAATGACGCCGGTTTTTTTGAAGAGGGTCACATATTGCGACAGACAACATCAAAGAATTGCAATGTACCTCAAATTATATACCTACTTGGAGACCAATTTGTCTAGATGAGTTGTAGCAATGAGCTGTGATTATTTACAAATGTCTAGGCATAGTTGAGACAAAGGAAAGTGATTAAGGAAATAAGTCGGATGATATAAGGGTCGCTGTTTTAGGCATATTTTAGGCCCTATCTCAAACATTTCCTCTCAGACTCAATTTATAGCATATTCTTCAGGACAATTCTGAATTATGTATATTCTTGAACAAGCTATGACCTTATTCGATGTTACAAAGATATCTGTTAACAATATTTTAGTTCACTTTTCGAATCCATGGCTGAAAATTTGTCAACTGTACTCGCTTCAAATTTGAATGAATTTTGTGAACTTGTAATATACGTGGATCTTATTAAAATCTGTTAAGGAAGATGGTCTATGACGTGTTTTTGAGATATTGGGTATCAAATATGGTGAATTTGACCTCGTACGCTTGTATTTAATTATTTATAACTTTTATCAGAATAACTCCTGCAGTGTAACCAAATAGTTATAATATAGCAGGGCTCGGTTGGAACCGGAACCGTTTCATTTTTATAGACCCGGAACTGAAACCGTTTTTTAAATTTTTTATAGTACCGGAACTGGAACTGGAATCGTTATTTTATTTTTTATAGAACTGGAACGGAACTTATCCAGAAGTCAATTATCAAATATTTTCTATAACATTCCGTTTAGAAAAATGCATTTTGTTTGTTAAGAAAAAGGCCTTTTAATTTTAATATTTTTTTTTTGTTTATTTAAAGATTTTTCACTTTCAATTTATAATAAATTTCTAATATAATCGTTTTGTTGTATTTCTCAAATGTTTTGCCATTTGAAAAATTTAATTACCATAATATTTGTTTTATATACTTCTAAGATTAAGTTAGATTTAATAATAGATGTTTTATAGTACAACATAAAATTAAATATTATTTGCGCATTAATTAATTTAAACAACTAAGTGATAATCAATAAAATGTTGCTCATATAAAATAACGACTACAAATTTTATTTCGCTTAAAGAATAATTGATTACTTCATACAAAAATAAAAACTAAAATTAAAAAAAAATAAAATAAAAATAAAAAATTAAAATTGATATAAAAAAATGTTTTAAACAAAATTTATATAATAGAAAAACTAAGTAATGTTTTTTTAAAACTATTGCATTCGAAAATTTGCAGTAAGAGCAACAACGTCGACTTTTTATAATACAGTTTTAGCATGTGTTTTAAATACAATAATAAAAACGTTTTCTTTTTTTGCTTTTTGCGGTAATTTAATTTAAAGAACTTAATTAAATGTGTAGAACACGTGCCTCAGTCTAAAAGCATACTACATTTTCTTTAAGTGTGTTTGGCATATTTGTGCAAAAGCTTTCGGTGTTGTTGTGCGTGCATTTGAGAGCTTTGTACGCAGAGCTTTGCATTAAGTTTTGTAATTTATATGATCTCAAAATTACTTTAACTTAAAGCTAAAAAATAAAACAATATAAAAAATTTAAACAAATTACAAGTCATCAATGCAGAGCTACATATTTTTATAAAACACAAATAAACCAATTTTGAGTATTATTTTTCTTTTAAGAAATTATGTAAAAATTGTTATTTAAGTTAGTTAAAATTGTTTTAACATTTTGTGCTAATAAACTGGAAGGCAGAATTTTTTGTAAAGCTTTTTTTCTAAGAAATCGCTTAATGTGTTCGTTGTTATTATTTTTGTGATATTTAACCTCTCGATTTGTTCTTCTCTATTGCACCTCGCTATCACTGTCGCTCTTTTCTATAAATAGAATGTAAGATTTTTATATAAAGCCTTTTTAGAATTCCTCCTTAAAGCTACCTTTCTTGCCCGTGTAGGCGTGTCGTTTCAGTCGATCGTATAAGTCTTCTTTAGTTCCATAAAGCGAAGCATTCGACCTCGCCAAAGTACTCATCTTACCACCATGAAGTCCTAGGAAGCAAACGAAATTAAGTATTAATTTAGGTACACAAATTCTTATGTGAGACTTTCATAAAAATGAGAAATATTCTTCTTGGTTTTATCTCTATTGTTCTTACCGTCCTTCATGTAGGTCTCGTTGTAGAAGTTCGGCATCTCCCAGCCATCTTCCTCGTCGTCGTAGTAATGCGCATAAGTGCTGTGATGCGACGGCGCAATCGACTCCGCATACGGCGTATGCGCACCATAATAGAAGTTTACCTGCGACCCGGTCTGATCGATGGCGGGAGTCAGCATTTTCTTCGGGTCACGTCGTTTCGTCGAACGCACACAAATCATCCAGATGAGCAGCACAATCACGATTATGAAGATCACCGCGCCCGCAATGCCACCGGCAATATACGCAAACTCAGAGCGCTCGGCACAATGTGGACCGGTGAAAGAGCCAACACAGCGACACGACGGCGTACCCTTGAGATCTTTGACACAGGTGCCGGAATTCTCGCAGTGGCCATCGCATACGTCAGTGCACTCCATGCCGGTGCCATTGAAGCCCGGTTTACATTCACACTTAAAGTCCGATGTCTCAGGTACCAGAATACAGTATGCATTAAGGTCACAGTGTGGTTTACCCTCAGCAACCTGTTCGCAAGGGTTTGTGCACTCAGACTTCGCCGTCGCACCTGTAATCTTGGTGCTATGATTAGGCGGACACTGCAGACAGCCGGTCTGTTGTGACTCCGGTTGATAGAAACCCTTACGGCATTCGACACACATGTTGAGTGTGCCATTGAGGTATGTACCGGGTGAGCACACAGGCAATGTGCATTCTTCCACGGAGCTAGCGCCAACCTTGGGTGTTGTGCGTCCCAAAGGACAGGCTGCACAAGAGGGTTGTACGCCTTGCAGACGATATGTACCGCGTGGACAAGGCTCACAACGCCCATCGATGCCAAGCTGCATTCCAGAGCTGCATTCGTCGCGACATTCCTTGCGAGAGGTAGCCTCACCGGAGCGTGTTGTCTGTCCGAGACCGCACAGTTCACAACTGAAGGAGCCCTCATTCGGTTGATAGAATCCATGACCGCAAGGTCTGCAGAGTCCAGTTTCAGAGTCGAAGTACTTGCCTGCAGGACAACGTTCTTTGCAATCGGCAGCCGAACGTGCACCGGGACCTGCTGTTACACCTGGACGTCCAGCGATGACTGGGCATTTGCTGCACTGCAGTTGACCGGCTTCGGATTGATACGAGCCCCGTTCGCAAGCGACACAAGTTTTGTTGGCAGTATCGTAGAACGTGCCAATGGCACAGGGTACACAATCGGGGATCATAACGACTTGTCCGACTGGACACGAGAACTCGGACGAGAGCTCGAGGGAGGCTGGATCGGGCACAGTATTGGGCAGAATGTCTTGCACAGCGAATTGGTCATCCTCGAGAATGAGTTTCTGTAACAGAGCTTTGACGGTGGAACGTTCGCCGGTAGAAGAATGTAGCACTGGATCGCTGTAAATATAACGAACGAATAAAAGTTAGATATGGTAATACGGACACTTTTAAAGCGTAGTCATTTGGTTATACAAGCATGGTTAGTAAAGCAAGCATTTTATATGTTAGCACAGATTTGGACAAATTGTTAGTTAAAAAGAACCCTCTTTTGTATTTTGAAATTATAAATTGTAAAAAAAAATAGGTGCGATTCGGATCATCAGAAGCTAAATTGAAGCAATTGCGCTGTTTTTAAACTCAAAGGTCAAACCTACTTCACTGAAGGGAAGGCTATTTCCAGCGTGTATGTATCGCCGCCAGTTTGCTGGCGTCCTTGACGACCACGCGTTTCAATTTCCTCGTTTTCGCTATAAATTTTTATAATTTGTTAGTTTTACAAAACATATAATAATAAACACAAACATAAGACACTGAAACATTCAACATTTAGAACAATATAAATACTATTAAGAACTTACTTCAAAACAGGAATTTCAGCTTCTAGAACATAGACACCTCCATCCTTAACTTGACGACGTGCGCGATTGTTTTGTGTGCCTCGATAGTGATCACATTTAACATCGATTTGTAGATCCTTGCATTCCCTTAAAAAAATGAAAAAGTTTTAGCATGAGTTGCCAAGAGTGAGTTGAACTTAAAAATACCTTGTGCCCTCAACTGAATAAGAGCAGAAGTTCCAGTCACGATTCAAAGAGTTCACAGAGTTAGTCACAGTTTGACGGAGCACACCTTGACCGGCCTTGTTACACAATACATCAGAGGGGAATAACATCTTAATGCGGAAAACACGTTGAGCCGGTTTAGATGCTATAAGAGACACATTTTGTATATTTTTAAATTATAAATAATTTTAATGTAACAATAAAACTTACGTGAACAAGATGGATATATCAATGGCATGGATGATTCGCGCGTAGGACGCCAGAAACCTTCGGCACCACAAGTATAAAATTCGGGAACCTCTTCGGAGAACCGCAAACCTTGATTGCAAGCAATTTCACAAACCTTAAATTGTCCACCGGCACCCCAGTCTTTGCAGACTTGAGAGCCTCCAACAGGATCGGACAAAGGTGGACAGAATTCAGCTGTAAGAAAGAATAATGAATATATGAAAAAATTGTCTTCCTCTCAATATCAAATATAAACTTACTCAATAGCGAAACCTTGAAACTGCACGAAGCCGTATTTCCAGCAGCATCTGATGCAATGTAGGTAATATCATAAGTACCCCAAAGCAGCGTCGTGCCTGGACGATGTCCATTACGTTCCACGATCTTAGTAACGCCAATGTTATCACTAAAGTGTGGCTCATCCCAGTTGACTACAGCCGAACCATTCTTTGCAATCACCCAGAGATCTCCAGGACAATGTTCCACGACAGGCGCTTCCTTATCGACAACCAATTGTTGACAGTTGGGACCAGTGTAGCCATTGGGACAGCGACGTTGTCCGCACATTGAAGGTACTGTGCGCTCTACGCCACCAGATGTCACTTCATAGCCGGCCCAGTTTTGGATAAGGCCATCGTATAGTACAGGCTCAGAACGACAGTCACGTACTTGTTTCTGAATTTCGGATGTAATATCTAAAGCACGCGCCCATACTTGAGCCTTGGTGATTGTACCCTGGAATCCTGAGTCGGCATAAGCAACGGCGTGCTTCGAGTCATCGGGTTGTGGACGTCCCAGAACGGCCCATGCGTATTGCGGCATTGTGCGTCCTAGTGCGTATTCTAATTTGCTGGCTATCAAGCCTTCAGTAATAAGTTGTAGTTGACCAACAGCACCGTCCCACAGCACAGCTACATGATGCCATTGGCCGTCGTTGACTGATGTGTATTCTCCAAAGGAAAGGAAGACATCTGGTAGGTCAGAGAATATGGAAACTTGGACACCGCTTGAATGAGCTTGCAGTAATAGACGTCTGTTGTTTGCAACATGTGCACTTTCCACACCGTACAGCGTAAAGAAGATGCCGGTATCGTCCTTCTGTGAGAATTGGACCCACATAGCAATGGTTAGACTGCTCGTCTCACCTGTATAGTAAGGCACAACTTGCGCCGCTGTGGAGCGTGTAGGATCACTGAAGTACAGGTCGTAGTCTACCTGTATCGTCTTGCGACAATCGTCTCCAGTCATGTTGAAGGGGCACTGGCAATAAAAACCGTTGGTCAAATCAATGCAGCTAGCGCCGGGCGGGCAGGAGTTGTCTTTGCAGTCCACAATATCTTCTTCGCAATTCTTTCCGGTAAAGCCCTTAGGACAAGCACAGGTATAACCGCTACCATTATCAATGCAGGTAGCGCCATTCTCACAAACGTTAGCTTCGCAAGCGTCGAACTCATACTGACAACCAATACCCGAATAGTCCTCCGGACATGAACAGTTCAAACCTGATCCAAAATCTTGACATTTACCACCATGCATGCAAGGGTTGCCAATGCAACGTTCAGGCGCTGTTTCGCAATTCTTCCCATCAGTGCCGCTGGGACACACACAGAAGTAGTCCTGGAAGAGATCAATGCAATTTGCATCGTTTTGGCAAGGCAACTGTACGTTGCAAGTGGTTATTTGTTGCTCGCATCTCAAACCACTCCATCCTTCACCACAAATACATTCAAAGCCACCAACTCGATCACGGCATTTACCCAGGTTCAAACAAGGAGAAGTAGCACAATCATCAATATCGGTTTCGCATAGAGCGCCCGTAAAACCATCACGACAGACACATTGGTATTTGTTGTCCAAATCTAAGCAACGTTCAGTACCCACCGGGTTGCATGGATCGCTGAGACACTCATCAATTTCAGCCTCACAACTGAGTCCCACAAATCCAGGGCGACACTTGCAAGTGTAGCCATCCAGTTGATCAACACAGCTGGCGCCATTCTGGCATGGATTTGATTCACAGTCATCAATAGTATGTTGGCAATTTTTGCCAGTGTATCCAGGTTCGCAAGTACAAGTATAACCATCCACCATGTCTACACATGTTCCATCATTAGCACATGGCTTATTAACACAATCGTCAATATTAATGTCACAGGCTGGTCCAGTCCATCCAGGATGACAAACACATTCATGTTCGAACAGACGATCCACACATGTACCATGTTTGCATGGTTCTGAAAGACATAAGTCAATCTTCTCCTCGCAGCGCTTACCAGTAAACCCAGGCTGGCACGAGCATTGGAAATCATTCACCAAATCTGTGCAGTTTGCACCCAGTAGGCATGGATTCTCTTCACAGTCATCAATGTTGTGTTCGCAGTGCATGCCATCCCAACCTGGTAGGCAATCACATTTGTAGCGTCCCTGTTGCAGTGCCAAACAACTAGCACCATTGCCGCAAGGATTTCCATTAGCAGTGCAAGGATCAATTGTGACATCACAGTCAGCGCCAGTGTAGCCACTGCGACAGAGGCAAGTAAAGTTCTTGAAGCCGGGTTCATTCTTGCACATTGCGCGTGCTGGACAGGTATCATTTCCACAATCACTAACCTCTTCCTGGCAATTAATTCCCGAATAGCCGGGTGGACACTCGCATCGATAACCTTGTGGGAAATCTTTACAGATACCTCCGTTGTAGCAAGGTTGTGAAGCACATTCATCGATGTCGATTTCGCAACGACGACCTGAGAAACCAGCAGGACAGAAGCATTGTATGCCATGACCCATGGGAACGCAGAGGCCTCCGTGTTGGCAGGCACCTTCGCCGCATACAACTGGTTTGCATTCCTCGCGACCCTTGGCACCTGCAGCATCGGTACGCATATTTGTCGGACACTCATTACAAGTCTGAGAGCCTGCAACGCTCTGATAGTAATTTGCGGGACAGGGAGAGCATGGTGCCAAACCAGTGGATGAGTAAAAACCAGGTGCACATTTCTGTCGGCACAAATCCTTGGTAGATGCAGATGGCTGGAATGTGAATGTGTTCTGTGGGCACGCTTGGCAATCTATAAAACCACCTGTTGGTGGATCCGCAGTGAAAGAGTTACGTGGACATTCCAAACAAGGTACTAAACCAGTTGGAGAATAGGTGCCATAACCGCAAACTGGTATACAATCTGTCAACGCCTTTGATCCTTCTTCCTTGGTGTATGTACCAGCTGGACAACGCATACATGTTCCTTGGCGATCGCGATTCTGGTAGTATCCACGTGGACAGTTGGTACAACTGCTTTGACCAGAGCCAACGTAAGTACCGGCAGGACAATGCAGACAACGTGGGACATCGCTGGTGTCCATGTTTAAAACTTCTCCCACGCTACACGTGAAACCGCGTGATATATTACTTTTAAGAGCACGTAACGGTGGGCACTGGTTACCAATGCTGGAAATATTAAGTAGCGAATCAATAACAGCGCTAGCGTATGGAACGCTCAAATCAAAGATCAAGTTTAATGTAGAACCACAGAGATCATAGAGCTGGGGTTGTCGTATAGCAGGAAGTATCGATAAAATGAAGTCCATTTTAACAACATTCTCTTCCAACAATGATGGCACGGCGCGTACGAAGGACACATTCATGTTGACATTGACAGCTGAACAACGTTGTGACAGCAAATTGTTAAGACCAGCATAATGATGTGCTAACATATCTTGGTATTGTACCAGGCAAGACTGAGCAACAGCGCCATTCGCACGATAAGTCACCGTGGCCGTAACATGATAATCAGCCTGTTGCGTATTCTCCGACACACAATCTGGTACAACAGATGTGGGTTTCCAGAGACGTGAAGTTTCGCAAGAGAATGTCTTGATTGGATCACCATCTGTAAAACGGAAGCCGGGTTTACACGTAGCTATACACTCGATACCCGAATCTCCAGGCAGACAATTAATTGCGCCATTAGCTGGTGGTTTTAACTCCCAATCTACGCACGGCGATGCCTGCACAGACACCTGGAAATGGCAGGAAGCACGATTGTTAAACTTGTCGGTGGCAGTAACGGTAACATTCTCGAAGGCGCCTATCGTAATAACTGCACGTTCAGGTGAGAAAGCCAGACGCACTTCACCACTTTCGTCGGAGGTTTTAATACGTTTACGTGTGTCGTTGAAGTTTACATTGTAGCTTTCCTGGCGATCGACTAATTCAATAACATAACTCTGAGGACATTGCAACAAAGGCGGTGTTACATCGGGAACTGTGATATTAATTTCGCAAATGGCTACATTTCCATCATAATCGAAGGCGACATACTTCACTACTGTATCCTTGAAAATATGTGATGGAGTTTTGAAATTCTGTGGTTTGACTTCGAGACGTGCAATGGAGCCTGAGTTATCTACAGCGGTAGGTTCAGTGAAATTGACCGGGAGTACGGCACCATTTTCATCATGACGCACAACAATAGGTTGCTGTGGACAATTTTGGAAGATAGGTGGCTCATTGTCAACGCATGGCGAATAGCCGTAGTCATAGCCTAGCAGTGGTTCCTTCTTGGGTTCATCACAACCCATCAGTTCAAATTTCAAGCATGCATTATCCATGTAGCTGACTATGCCCAGAATAACAAAACGAGCTTGCACATACTTGGGCAAAGTTATCATGGCTAATTCACCATAGTTGCCTGGATCACGCATTGTTAGATTAAAGTTCGGGAAGTATACAACATAATTCTCATTTTCAGCCTGTTTGTAGAAGAAACGAATCTCCGTGGGGCGACCAACGATATCGTTGGTAACTACGCCCTTGACTAGAATTGCCTTAACGCGATAGATTTCACCCAAGTCAACGCTAACATAAGTAAAAGCTTCCTGTTTGCCACACCAACCAGTGGCGGAGTTTAGCCGAATATTTTTGGCTTCATAATTGGGGCGTTCTGACGTAGCATTAATGGCAGAGTCAGGAATCTTTCCTGATGTTAGACCAAGTGGTTTAATTACCTTGCACTCGGGTTCCCGTATGCAAGTTATTGGACGTGGATTGATGAGAATATAACCAGGACGATTGCAACCAAAGAATACCTCAGAGCCTTGTTCGTAGCTGCGTGCAAGTTGACGACCATCACTTGGACGTCCGGGATCTTCACACACAGGGCCCTCGCAACGCAAATCACCAAAGTCCCAAATGCCATCGGCTTGACAACGTACGACATTATCGTGACGACCGGTTTGACCAGCCAGTTTAAATGTGTTCTGGCAACCGAAGAAGAATGAACTCTGGTAACGTGTGTCAACAAATTGGCCGTATTCCGCACCAGCTGTTGACATCGGTTGGTAACAATCGACACGCGGACAAGAAGGTTGTGCACCAGAAAGCCAGTAATCTGGTAGACCAGGCTTAGGATCGTAGACGCACTGACGGAAACCAGCGGATGCTGTGCCTTTAAGGGTGCGACCAGCGGAGCTGCAGGTAACGGTGACATTGTCGCGGAAAGGAACTAACACGGACTCCGGATCTGGACGCACAACTGTGAGACCTTCTAACTTATCGTCGGGTAGAGATACGCATTTCGCATCTAAAATAAAGAAATGTAAAAATTTTATTTAATTTTATTTCTGTTATTCTATTACTATTAGATATGGTTTATATCGATAAAAAATTATAAAAAGGCAATAAATATTTGAACTATACAATATAACAAACAAAATTGCAAATAAATGTAATGAAAAAAAATCGCCTTACTTAAAATAAATATAAATAAAAATATATAACAAATAGCCAAAAACGTAAAATAAAGAAACAATTCTTATACATTTTTATCAGAGGTCATAGATAAAAATTATTCTTTTCAGTGGTTTCTGAATAAATCTCACTAAATAAAATTTATTGAATAAATCAGTAAAAAACCAAAAATTATAGAAACATTTTTTTTGGTCAGAGAAAAATCAACGTCATGGTCGAAATCATAATTTTCCAAACTTCCAAAATTATAATATTCGACAAAAATAACAATGTTCGAAATTTTTCGAAAAAACATGTTGGACGACAAAAACAACGCAACGGACGAAATCATTATTTTCAAAAAAAAAACTCCCATATAAACAAAAATGTTCGAACAAAAATTGGTTGTCAACAAAACCCCTTAATAGTTAATAGTTGTTTATGATCTCTTTTGAATTGCAATTCAAAAATAAAATTTGCATTTTAGATATCGATATTTGACCATATATCGAATATAAAATATTGGGTATGCCCAAAAACAGAACATAACTAATTAAATTAATATACTTAAAGCTATTATGTTATTGTGTTCTTTTTTCTTACAATTGCACTCTGGAACAGTAGCATTCCATTGGCCAGTCGAAAGACACAATAAACCGGAACTGCCAGACATAATATAACCAAAGTTGCACTGGAAACTGACAACATCGCCAAAGTGGTGTTCGTTCTTGTCAGAAAGTAATTTACCATTTTCTGGCGACAATAAACCGGGACACATGACTGGTACGCAAGTTTTGTTTTTCTGGTAGGTATCACCATCACGTTGGCCAGTCTCAGAACGTTCAATACTAAAGCCAGCTGTGCCATTCGCAGAGTACAGTTGATAGCCATTGTTACAGGAGCATGAGTAGCTGCCAGGAGAGTTAACACATTTCTGATCGCAACCACCATTTTCCTTCGCGCACTCGTTGACATCAACACAATCCAGACGCGTGCAACCCATTGCCTCCATACGGATGCATGGAGCGCCCACATAATTCTGAATGCGGAAACGAATATAACGGGCCTCGATTGGCATAGGCAAATTCAGAATAGACAGAGTCGGCTCAAGAATGCGGAATTCCACTGCGGTACCATCGGGATTGGCATAATCCTTGAAGACATCAGTTAGCTCATTTGTATATTGCAAACGAACAGCTGATGTAAATGCAATGTTGCCATCGAAACGTTCCACGGACATTGTGCGGAAACCGCGCAAAATTGTCGGTGCTTTAAGATCAATTAAAATCCAATTTGCACCCGGTTCTACAGATGCGCCACACCAACCGGCCGAATTCAGACGTACCATACCCTTGGTGTAACCTTCCTCGCTGGTCGAGGCCATAATACTCTCATCTGGAATACCGCCATTACCCAGGCCGAGATCACCAACCGGACGACATTCGGTAGTAGCTGCGAATCCTGATCGACACTGGCAATGGAACGAGCCATTGGTGTTCATGCATTCAGTGGTCGCCAGATCACATTGTGTAGATGTACATTCATTAATATCCTCACATGTGGGTGGATTTTCAAAAATCTGGTCCGTGTTGCAACGTATGATATTGCTTCCTATAAGTTTATACCCCTTGAAGCACTGCACTCGTGCATCGTCACCGTAATAATATGGACGCGCAGCATCCACAACGAAGCCATTCTCAATCGTCGGGTACTCATAACAACGTTTTCGTGTGCAACGAGGTACATCTCCGCTCCAGGTGCCATTCGACATGCAAATAAGCACCGGATGACCGGTACGTTCATAACCAGACTCGCATTCGTACTGTACGATGGTGCCGTAGCTGCGACCACCACCATTCAAGAGCGTGACATTGGCGTGTGGCACTTCGGGAAGTGGAGCACACTGTGAAGCAGTACACGAGGGCTTGCGTTCCCAACGACCATCGGGTAAGCAAGAAATCTTTTCAATTGGTGCACCAGTGGCGAATGCGAAGCCCGCATAGCACTGATACATGGCCACACCGCGGTAAGTCACATTCGAGGAGCCGATCGAGAAACCATTGTCGATTTGTGGTACTGGACCGCAATAGACCTCTGTAAGGATACAGATGGTAATTGATTAGAATATTCAAATAGTTGAATGTTAAAGATTTTATATGCAATTAAATTACTCAATAAAACGAGAAAAAAATTATAGCTTTCGATATTTTAGGTCCATTTCAGCCACTTTTTAGATTTAAAAAATACACTCCCTCACAATTTTTCTTTCAATGGTCAAGACCAAGTCCAATATACCGACAAATACTATTATTTCGATAGGTTTTTAATATATTTGAATCTAAACTGGTAAAATAATGATTTTTTTAGACTATTTTTGGACTATTTTAGACTATTTAGACAAAATAATGTCTAAAAAAAATCAAAATTTTACGAGTTTAGATCCAATTATCTATAAAACTTATTGGAATATAAGCTTTTATTAGTATATTAAAATTAGCCTAGACAATTAGAAGAAAAAATACGTTTAAGTATTCTTGTTGAACTTTTTTGTTCACAGAACTATATTTTTTTATTCTAAGTAGTTGGTTGAAAACGGCTTAAAAATACTTTTGAAATTTTCTCAAAACCTTTACGTAATAGAAAAAAACATAGTCTCAGCACCAGCGAAATATATAGAATTTATGTATGGAATGTCCATGCCAAAAATCGTGATGGTTAGTGTTATCAAATAAAAGAAAAATATAGTTACCTTGACATTTTGGAATATAGGACACGCTCCAATTGCCTCCCTTCATACATTCTGTGACAATGCGTGCACGACCAGTTGCAAACTCCTGACCAATGGGGCAGGTGAAGGAGACTACAGTGCCAAAAGCTGTATCGCGACTGGATGCCAAAGCACCCATTCCAGGTTGTAGTTCTGGACAATCTGCCGAGAATGTGGCTGACCAACCCGCGGCATTATGAAGAGCATCAGAGGTGAACTTGATCAACATCTCGCCGGATGATGCGGTCAATGTAAGTTTTGGTGCGGCGGTACCCGTGAAACCATTTCCCGAATGCAAACGTAGACCATTGGTGGAAGAACCATCGAATACCTGTACATGGTCGCTCTTGTGCACCATGAACTTATCAAACTTCAACGATAGTGGAGCACCCTGACTATTACGCAGCGTAAAGAAACACTCCTGATTGGTGGGATAATCTTCCAGACCAAAAGCAGGTGAGGTAACCGTGCCATTGCGAGCGGTAATCGTAGCCTTGCATCCCTGGGTATAGCGCAAACTGAAACCCTTGCCCGAATCGCCCAGGCTGGACTTGAAGTACAAGTACAATGTATTGCCTGTTGAGATAATAACCTTCTCATTATCGCCACTCTGTCCAGTGAGTCTGGCAATGGGACGACTCATGGGCGAGTCACCATCGCGTATTAGCATATAGTCCCGTCCCTCATTAATGTCCAAATCATCGACCTCTATAGAGATAATACGACCTGGTTGAGCCTTAATGATATACAGACATTCTAGACCACCAGGGTATTGTTTTGGATAGTTGGGGCTTGTGAGAATTTGACGCTGTTGCGTGGCTTTTAGAGTGCCACCACAATTTTTGGCTTCCGTTTTCCAAGTGGCGCGGAAACCTTTACGTTCGACGCTGCCATCGGTGATGAACTTAACAATCATGAAGTTTGATGCGGATACAAAAGGCTGTGCTGCCAAATCCTGTTTGCCGCTCAATGTGGCCAATGACACCGACTTATCCTCGGTGCGACCACCAACCAAAATCTGTACGGTATCGAAAGTCTTCTCCGTCTCAAAGTCCTGGAACTGCAGTATGATGTTGCTGCCCAAGGGACCTTCCAGCGTCCACTTGCAGTTGCTTAAAGCACCATATTTATGCGGGTAGTTAGGTGTTTCTATGACATCGCCACCGGACTGCATGTGGAAATGACACTGTGCGGGACATTCCAACTCATCCGAACCATCACCACAATCATCGCTTCCATCACACTTGAACGCCTGATTGACGCATCTGCCGTTGGCGCAATGTAAAGAATTCTGTGGGCAGGCATGGGCGCGGCACATGAACGGCAATAGACTCTCGCAAGTGCCCAGGCCCCAGGATTGCATTTCGGTGATAAAAGAGGCGGCCACACATTCACCGGACGTGGGATTTGGTTGCTGCAGAGACCAGAAGCCCGAGTACTGGGAAATGAGCGCGCCCGAGGCGGACTCCAAGGTATTCGTGCGCAGATCATCCAGCGAGGCCAAACCAAGCCAGTATTTATCCGATGCACGACGGTTGGGGTCGCTGGAGCGGGCAATCGCGAGTGTGTCATTGTTTTCAACATAAGAATCGATTGCCACTAGTTCAGCGCCATATCTAAAGAAAACAAATAAACGAAAAAAAAAACAAAATGTTAGCATTTTATTGATCGATTTTTTTTCTTCCATCTATTTAACTTTCTATTTCTCATTACGAGGCAGTCATTGTTACTGGCGGCGGTGACTATAATAAGACCTGCTCCAAATTATGCCGAACAATAGAAATAGAAAACTTTCATTCAACTAGATCGATGATCGTGTATATGAGTTTACAATTTCTTAGCAAAGAATTTACATTTCTTTGTATAAAAATTAATAGAAACTACCTGACTTGTAAGCAATTAGCGCGGATCGCATATCCAATGTTTTTGTAAATGATCATTAAGTTAAATTATAGTAGTATGTTTTATTAAATGTCCATTAATCATATGTTTGCTTGGGGGGAAACTCTTTCAAGTGTCAACATTTTGACAACCAACATATAGGCGTTTCATTTAATTGCTGCTTTTCAGAGCCTATTAAATTATATGACTATCATTTCTAGTCTGAAAATGTGCCAAACACAACAACTGCACTAACAACATTCAATAATAATGTGAACCGAACCTCAACCCCACATGTAAGAAGCCGCCTAGCTGCGCCAAGGTGTACCCACTGCAAGAGTTGTCGGGCCATGCGATCAGCTAAAGAAGGCAGGAGCGAATGAGGGTAAATATATTTTTAATGTTTTTCAAGTATTAGGTAAAAATATAAAATATATTAATCTGAATAATATAACATAACGGGTTACTTTTCCCACGGAAATATCATCCCAGACATAGATGACAACTTTGTTAGATAAATCTACTTTGTCAGATTTTTCAATTGCCGGTAGATATCGGATCAGATTTTGAAATTACGTGTAAGAAAAGACTTTTTTTATTCAGGCACAGATTTTTTTTTTTAGTTTTTGTATATTTCGTTAGTCCATTTTTTTAAGTACTACCGAATTTTAATTATTATATTTCAAGATAAATGTGATGAATTTTAATATATGACTATCATTTCTAGGCTGAAAATTTTTGATATAGCGAGCACTACATTATTTCGCGAATTTATGTATATCAGTTTTGTATTTCAGATTTTTAAATACATAAATATTGTGGGATTTTTTAATGAACTTGAGATTTTTTTTTAATTTTTAGGAACTTCAGATTTCTGGAAGATTTTATTAAATTCATATTATTTTTGAAAGATTTTTAAATGCATAAATAATTTTTGTAGGATTTTTTAATGAATTTGAGATTTTTGTAACAGTTTTTAGGAATTTCAGATTTTTGGATGATTTTTTAAAGCATGAGAAATTTGTTATTAGATTTTTTAATAGCTGTAAGATTTTTTAATTGAAAAATCTGTCAATAGAATTTAAAAAAAAAACAGATTTTTTGTCATAATTTAGGTTGACATCTCTGATCTAGCAATTCCTTCCCGTAAGAATTATTTTACGTTTAGTTATTCTCCGAGTCTACACTTCACAGAGACTATTTTCTAGAGACAATTTGTTCAAAGATATTTTTCACTTTAATTAATGATTAATCATTCAAATTCAAATTCTTAGAGAATTCATCCCCAAAACAATTATTCCCCGCGCCATTTAACCGCAACAGAAAAATTCTCAGAAATCATTTCTCCCCCAGACATTACTCGAGAAAGCAAAATTATGAAATAAATACAGGTTTGCCCCTAGAGTAGAGCTACATCGAAACCCGTACTCGTACCCGAACTGCGACACTGAACCCTCTGGTGCAACTCATACGCGAATGCCTGCGAATCGCACAAGCGCAACAACAACGCGCATCGTCGTGCATTACTTAAAACGGCAGCAGCAGTTGCAGCTGCAGCCACATGTTGCAGACACCTAATGGTACCTACTACAACAATAACAGCAGCAGCAGTAACAACATGTGCAACAACATTTCTTGCCTACACGCGAGGTAAATGAATTTGACGCATTGCAAATTTCGGCCAGTTACGAAAATAAAATTGCTCGCAGCTATTGCAAATATTTGGGCAACATATGCATTTTAATGCGGCTTGTGCCACACACATTTTTGCGCATTTCAAAAGAAAAAAAAATATTTTTTTTGCCATTAAATTTTCACTTTTATTGCAACATATTATTATTTATCTTTCAATTTAATATCGATATCTCAAACAACAATCAATACCAAAATCAAGTTCTGACAATTTTTAACTTTCGAAATAAATTCTCACACATTCCATAGAGCGACAGGTACAAAAACTTTCTCCGCCCAACGAAGACGAAGTTTACGTTGACAACAACAAAAGTACAAACACGTGATGTTGCTCTGACGCTTTTTAGCAACAACAACAACAAAAAGAGACAAAAAATAAGCACTGCCACCAACATCGTGCAACATCGTTGTAATCGAACACTCTCAATTTTTAAAACAACAGCATCATAACCTCACTTAAACTTAATTTCATTAACGAGCAGCTTTAAGTTTAGTTAAGCTTTGGCAGCAGACCCCAAAATATCCCAAAAGACTCTAAACGAAGAAAACCAGAAAAACCAGCACGAACATGTTGCAGGTATTTAAGGTTTATGTTGTGCACAGCATGCGAAGAATTTTCACTGAAAATTGTACTTTTGTAAAAGTCTAAAAATCAATACGAAGACCATGAACACGAAAGTGAAGACAAAGCTGGGGACAATGAAGAGGCGGAGTCGCAGGTGAATTTAGCCGCAAGCTAGCTTCAAATTAGTATCGATTTTCTGAATTCTCTGATTCATTGTTTATTTGCCCTCAAAAAAAACACAAAGATTGTCTTAATAATGAAGAGGAAAATAAAAGACGGTAATTCACAAATTCCAATGTAAGAAGCTAAGAAGAAGATATGAAATGTAAGCGACAAAAGACTATGTAAGAGAATAAAATAGAGTTGAGAAGAATTTAGTTTAAGATTAGATTAGATTAATAATCTGCGAAAAAACATCAAGGTTGTGAAGAACATGATTTTTGGAAGAAACTTAATTTTTGATATTTTATAAAGTGATTGGATGGAAAAATAAATTGTTGATAAACTCATGAAAATTACCCAGTTTCGGTACTACTAGAGATAAAAATTGTAAAAACTATAAAATTTAGATGATTCAAATAATAATCTGTATTTGATAAAGTTAAAAAAATAAACAACGAATTAAGAAGAACTCAATCTTAAAAATGCTAATTGTTTTTCAAATCAAAAATATCGAACTGAAACCAACTATACTAATTTAAATTCCAGCCATACACAAGTGCGTTTCTTTTGATACAAAATTTTAAATTTAAATAGATTTATATTCCAAAACCCCTAGCCCAAACAATTTTCAGTCATAATCAAAATGCAACTGACGTCGTTCGTCTTGTATTAACGAAACAATCAAAATAGATAAAGGGTTCAACAAACGCCGTATTTGGCTAAGAAAAAGACACGCTTAAACAAATTCAACAACAGTTGGCAAAACGTACCGTAAAAAACGTGATCGCTGTAAAATGGCCAACCACCAAATAAATAAAAACCATACAAAATACACAAAAATAAAAGTCAAATAGTTGTGCCGCCAATTTTGAAACGTTTAACGCATTTCAAGCAGTTGTAGGCAACAACAACAAAAACAATAAGTCAAAATAAGAAATTATTCATTGGCAATGTTAAGGCGAATGGTGAAATTGCGGTGCTGCAAGAACAATTTGTATTGACAGTAATAATAGTGGCTACGAAATGAAAATATGCCTGAGTCAGACAGTTTTTTTTTTTCATTGCAACCAAATTAGTTGAAACTATTTTTGTATTTGTATTAGCTTTGATATTATTTTTTCATTTTTAAAAGTATTTAACTTAAAATCTTTCTTTAACTAAAAAGCATTGTAAATACAACAACACACAAAAAAATAATCACCAACAACCAGTATTCATTATATTCATGATCATTGAACTAAAATCGTATTTTTTCAATGCTTTTCAATTTCAATATTTTTTAAAACTTCAAATTTCAAACAAAAATTTGTCTCCATTTACATATTTATGTATTTATAATTCTTATAAGATAAATTGATCAATATACATTTAAAAATACGATTTTAATTCAATCAATATGATGAATCCTGATTGTTAGTGAATTTTTTGTGTGTGTGTTTTGTAATAGATAAAGTAAACTATTCTGTCTTAAATACATTATTATATCAAACTGTTACGTAATGCCCAAGTCATTTGATAATACTGTCATGAATTACTGTCAGACTCAAATCAATCTCTAGATTATCTATTTCTCAAGAATATCTCAAGTACATCTCAAACGCATATCAAGTGTAATTCAAGTCAACCTCAAGTATTGTCAGACTCAAATCTCAAGATTAACTTTATCAAAAGATAACTCATTTTCATCTCAAGTGTATATCAAGTCAAACTCAAGTACATTTCCAGTCAATTTGATCAAAAACCTTAAATCAAATTTGCTGTAGAATCTCATGTTCCTCGCATGTAACATTTCAATTTCATCTAAAGTTCAAATACATCTACAAACATATTTCAAAACATAAGAAAAACTCAAGTGCATTTCAAATACATATCAAGTGCAATACAAGTCAAGCTTAAATAATCTACATTTGATATCAATAATAAGATTAACTCAAGTGCATATGAAAAACATTTCAAGTGTATATCAAATTAATCACAAGTCAGCTCAATCATAATTCACAATACCGTCTCAATTATACCTCAAGTACATCGAAAATGCATCTCTATATCACGTCAACCTCAAGTACATTTCTGTCGGACTCAAAACAATCTCCAGATTAACTCATTTTCATATCAAGTACATCTCAAATATATCTCAAGTGTATATCAAGTCAACCTCAAGTATATTTCTAATCAACCTTAAATCAAAAACCTTAAATAAAATTTGCTGTAGATTCTCAAGTTCATCACATGTTCGTCATCTAAATGATGTCCTTTCATCTAAAGTTCAAAAAATCTACAAACATATCTCAAATCATAAGATTAACTCAAGTTCATCTCAAATACATCTCAAATGATGTTCCTTTCATCTAAAGTTCAAAAAATCTTCAAACATATCTCAAATCATAAGATTAACTCAAGTGCATTTCAAATACATCTCAAGTGTAGTTACAGTATATTTCAATTTCCAGTCAAGCTCAAATAAATCTCTAGATTAGCATCTCTGGTTAATCTCAAGTTCATCTCGAATAGATGTATGTCAAGCTCAATCTCTATGATGTAGCATATCAAGTTCATCAAATATTAACTCAAGTTCATCACAAATTCATCTCAAGTGTATCTTAAGTGTATATCAGGCAAATCTCAAGTTAATTTCTAGTCAACCTCAAATCTCTAGATGAGCTGTAGCATCTCATATACATCTCAAATGTAGCTCAGGCATATCTCAAGTATTAAATTTTACCGGAATATATCTGACAGTAAATTTATACTCAAATTATATTAAATTTCATATACTATTTTTCCGACTATTATTCTTTAAATTTAAATTCTAATTTTTGATCTCATTAAAATAGTAAAATGATTGTAAAAATATCATAAGCTTCTAAAGCCATTAATTTATATTATTACTTGTAAAATCTAACAACGAAACGTGATTCTTCAGAACAATAAAAATTTATTAACCACCGTTTACACTTCACGTGGTACAAGTTCTAAATTTTCTGCTATAATTAAACCAGATGTTTATCCAATTTAACTACCTCAGTTTCTTAAAATGATTACCTGAATTTTACAGAATACTTAAAATTAAAGACTTAAATCTAAGCTTAAAGTACTCGCATACTATATAAATTTATGTCATGCCAAAAATTCCATTTAAATTACATAGTGCTTTGCATTACTTTGATCATTCTTATACTACTACTACCTATATTGCCGAATTGAGTTGCTGCAACCTCAATTAAATTTTCCGAATTTCCTGTTAATTTTATTGCCTACAAATTGTCATTTAAATTCCTTGACTAAAGCGGTAATAAATGAGCTAGTTTTTTGATTGAAAAATAAATATAAAAATAAACCACACAAAAATATGGCAAAACTTGTTCTTCGAATCGACATCCGTTGCGTTACCGCGTGGCGTAACTAATTTGGCGACAGTCGCTAGATTTAGAGTTTATCGGAACCACTGTACAGGGAAATGCACCGTTATTAGGTGTAGACAGCGCCAAAACACCACAGACCAAATTTGCAAGTTTGCAAAAAAATCGAGTTACAAAAAGAGACCGGAAATGCAGTGACTACCATTTTCGGAAATGGCTGCATGTTAAGGCAAAGCAATAAAATGTGTTCGGTTTATTGCGGTTTCTAAAAGGAAAATCAATTCTTCAAGTGGTTTTTATATTATTTTGATTTTTGAAGATAGAAATCTTCTGTATAAAATGAACTTAAAAATTATAGGTATCACTGATTTTATTTCAACCTTTTGATGAGCATTTCTTTTTTACATATTTATTTATCTGATTTTTTTAGTACTATTTATTTATTTTTTTTTAATTTATTTGTTATTACTGAATTACTTTATTATATTATTTCTTAAGTTTTTCTACTAAAATTTATACTTAATTGAAGATATTATTTTTATATATAAATTCGTTTAAGTATTGCTTTGCTCTATAATGATATAATATCCGGCTTTTAATGAACATCGTAGAGATTTCAATTTTATTTAATTGATTTTGTTTGTGCTTTTTTCACTTACCTTCGACACAGTTCTGCGCTTTTCTCCCACGAATGTTTGATATTGAAATATTTATAACAATGCAAGCCACGTAATTCCCAACCTGAAAGAAAATAAAAATAATAATTAAAGAAATATTTTTGGAAAAAATTAAATACAATACAAATGCAAATTTAATATCATTATTAGATCACACAAATAAATAAACTAAACTATACAAATAGTTATCAATCTAGTTTAAAATATATTCTTTACATTTTTAAAAATGTGCCAAATAATTACTTTATAACAAACTAATATTTGAAGCATTTATAAACAATTTTTAATTTGTAGCATTTTTAGACAATCTCCAGATTTTCTCATGGGTGTCTCAAGTATATCTTAAGTATATCTCAAGCCAAGCTGCACTTTGTTCTATATCAGTGTAAAGTATATCTCAATATTCTCTTAAATAGGTCTCAGGTTTTACTGAATTCTGTATCAAATTTGTCCTAAAATTTATATTTTTAAATCTCTTACGTAATTTATTTCTGTAAATTAAAATTGAATTTCAAAATAATAACATTTTAAATAAATTATTGACTAATTAAATGTTAACAAAATTTGTAAAATTGAAAAAATATAAAAATTTCAAATTCATGACCAGTTCATGACGACGACGACACATTGAATTTCACCCAAAACACTTTCCAAACGCATGGCGGCACGCATGCCCAATGCAGCTGATTTGCGGTTGATTTTGTTGTTGTAGTTATTACTGTTATTATTGTTTTTGCTTTTTACCGCAGCACAAGCCTGTTGCACATGCGCCACATGCCAAACGCAGGAAACGTGAAACGCAGCCAAACGCATGTATTTTATGTGAAATGTGATGTTGAAATTAAAATAAGTTGAAAACAAAAAACTTTCCATTGAAATATTATGGAGTTTTTGGCATAGAACCGGACTTTTTTTTTATATATATTGTTTGACGCAAGACACTCTCTCCGGGTATGATGTAAAAATTTGTTGGAAGAAATATACCTTTTAAAAGACATTACTTAAAAAATTAAAAAAAAATACATTTTGAAAACACGTACAAAAATGCTTTCATCTAGCATATCAAGTAAATACCAACCATCATAAGTCTGTTCCTAAAAATATCAAATTATTATTAAATATATGTCAATTTTTTCTCAATTTGTTATCATAAATCGAGACAGTGTAATTTTAAGTCTAGCTCAAGTATATCTCATTCCAAGACTTTTCTCATTTTTATCATATTTAGTCTATCTCATTTAAATCTCAGTTCTTTTCAACATTATGTCATGGAATCTGACGTTTATTATTATTTTTTTTAGATTTATAATTTTAAGATGTGTTTATGAAATAATTTTTTTTTTTATTATGCAATATTTATTAATTTTTAAGACATGTATTCATTACATATCAAGGCATAGCATTTATTGTCTATCTCAAGTGAATCTCAAACATATCTCAATTCTCAAGCCTGTCTCTAGTTTATATCAAGTCATTCTTAATTATTTCTCAATTCGTTTGAAAATTTATTTAATGCAGTTAACAAATTACATAAATTGAATTGATAAAAATAAAAACTTTAAAGTTTAAACAATAAACAAAACTTAAAAGTTCAAATATTTCAGGTTAAACTTAACGGTTCTTCAAACAAGTATCGAAAACATTAAAAATATAAAACCTGTTGCATGGACATACATTTTTACTAAGCTCAGCATCATATCTGGTGTCGTTTTAAGATCTCACGATAAAAATTAACAAAACAAAATAGTTCTTAAGCAAGTCTTTGGCTTGATGTGGAAATATGCGCGGCATGTAAGACAGAAAGTCACATGCAACAGTACTTACAAAAATAATTTTTAGAAATAAATAAAAAAATAAAACGTTCAGCAGCACAAGATTAATTAGTCCTCAGATTTGGGTCAGTGAGGCAAGATGATTTTTTGTTGTAACTTTTTAGGTTTAGTTGGAGATTTTATAACAGCGATGCTCTAGATCGATAGAAGAACGTGTTTTTGTGTGTTTTTTTTTTATTTTGTCAATGATTAAATAATAAAAAATTAAAATATATATAAATTATTTTTAATAAATCGAAATTCAAAACTTCATAATAATCTTCTAAAAAACATAAAATTCAATTCATTATTTTATAAGTTTGTGAATTTATAAATTGTTGAATTTACGTATTTGTGAATTCTTTATTTATTAAATTTACAAATTTATGAATTTTTAAAATGGTATTTTTATGAATTGAATATTTAGAAATTTTTGATTAAGTGAATTTTTAAATTGACGAATACTTTAAATCTGAAATTCATTAAATTTATTAAATTCATTAAATTTTTAATTTATAAAATTCATTGAATTCATATTCGTTAAATTCATAATTCATAATATTAATATAAAACCGAAATATTTTATAACTACTATTAAAATCACTAAAAAATAGATAATACGCACAAAACTCGAAACATCAATAAAAGTTAAAAAGTAACACCAAAACAAAAAAATCAAAATGTGACCTATTTTTTATTAGTCACTACTGCCGCATATTTGTGATTTTCATTTATATCATTCGTTCGAAGTAAAACCAATATTGCAATAATTTCAAATGGTCGTTAGTGGTACAATAAATGTCGCCTTTACTGATATGCTAATCGACTTTTTTTACAATTCACAATTTCTCATATTTTATGCACCAAATGCAAATTATTATCGGATATTTTCTCATCAGCATAAAACAATAAATTTTTGATTGCAATAATAACAATGAACAACAACAAAAAAATGCAGACACATTAAAGTCACTTTATTGGCAACGTCGTTTGACCAACTCTTGGACAATATTATTACATGTGTCACACAATTTATGATTCGTTATAATTTTGCTTTGATTTCACTGTCTCGACGGCCACTCATTAGGCGATTTCAAAATTTCGATTTTTCTGATACCGTCCGTCGCCAATAAGCGTATAAGCACCATATGCGTCAAGTTGTAACACCAACCGTCGGCTTTCATTTTCCTCAAAATTTATCAAAAAAAAAAAAACGATAAAAACTCAATTTTAAATGAAAGTCGTCTGAGCGAGCGGCAGCTTGATGGACAGCTTTCATTGCGATCTGCTAATCAAACCAATGCAAAAAAATAATAGAAAAAATAATACTAAATAAAAAAAAAGTACTTTTAAGTAATTCAGCGCCTAGCGAAAAGTACTAAGTGCAGCGGCAACATTTACCGTTGTTGATGTTACAAAAATGGTGACAAACGACAGATGTTGAAATTGCATCTGGCAGTGCTGCAGTCTGTCTGTCATTGGCGGTGTGGCTACTGTTTATATTGTCGATGAATTATTGCTATTGACCATTTGTCTGATGTTTCTTTTTTTTCTTTATTTTTTTGTCTTTGTTTTTTTTTGTGCACTCAAGCGTTCAAGCAGACGGCAGCGCGTTGTAAAAATGTTGGGAGTGTAGAAAGATGATGAAATTGTAAATTACATCTTCTTTAAATTAATAATGAATTGAATTATTTAATTTATAAATTTACGAAAGTTATAAATTAACAAAGTTACGATTTCATAAATTTACCAATGTATGTATTTATATATTTATGAAGTTTTGAATAAATGAATTTATGAATTTATGAATTTGCGAATTTATGAATATATGAATTTTTAGTGTATGAATATAAGAATTTGTATATTTATTAATTTTTTTGAAATTATAAATTCATGAAATTTCGAAATTCTTGATGAATGAAGTTTTTAATTTACTAGTTTTTGAATTTACGAACAAGATTTTTGTTTTTTTTACGAATTATGAATTTATGAATATATGAATATATGAATATATGAATTTATTAATTTATTAATTTATGAATTTATGAATTTGTGAATTTATGAATTTATGAATTTATGAATTTATGAATTTATGAATATATGACTATATGAATATACTTTGTAAAAACAAGTTATACTTTTTTTTAACGTTTGTCATTTTCAGTCATTATCCAGTTAATTATTTAATTTGTGAACTTTTAAATTAATTAATTTAATTTATAATGATTTTTTTAACTTTTAAACTAATTGACATATGAAATTTTAATTTAGTAATTTAAGAGTTTTTAATAATATAATAATTAATTAATATAATAATTAATGAGTTATTGAATTTATGAATTTACGAACTTGTGAATTACCGAATTATCAATTTATGAAGAATTAAATTAAGAAATAATATATTTGTGATTTTATGAATATATGAATTTGTATATTTATAAATTTTAATTGTTTGGAAAATACAAATTCATGATTTTTTTAAATTCTTGATGAATGAATTTATGAAGTTTTTAATTTACTAGTTTTTGAATTTACGAACAAGATTTTTGTTTTTTTACGAATTATGAATTAATCCATATTAATCTTCATGAATTCTTGAATACAATCATTTGTGTATTTATGAAATATAAACCATATATTTTTTTGTTTGAAGATCCAAGTGCATTAATATAAAATTCTGAATTTTGCTTACGTCTTTTATTATTTACTTTATTTTACTATTTATTTCATCTTGTGCTTCAAAGAGTTCAACGCACACGCGTTCCTTTAGTTCACACAAAAATCATTGAAGCCTTAAACTGCCAACACTTGAAACTATTTTATAAGCCAACGAATGTCATGCGTAAAAAACATTTAAACCAAAAAAAAAAAAAAAAAGAACAAAATTAGAAGACCGTAACGACGAAGCGGAAGAAGACGTAAAAAGCAGCAACAGAAAAATCAGCTACTTTGGCGTAATAAATAAATTTTCTTCATTTCTCACTCGAAAACATCAACTGACCCAGTTAACAGGTAGCAACAACAACTAGCAATACAACCAATAATTACAGCAATTCTACGAGAGTCGCACAAAACGCAAGTGTAGATAAAAAAAAGTAGCTAAAAATAATTTAAAATATTTTTCACTTGCTTAACTGAATATTTTTCGTTGTTGGCTGTTGTTAGATTTTTATTTAATTAGCTCGCTGCCGCAAGTGCTGTTAACAGCTACTCTGAGCCACCATTATTTAGTTAACTGTACGCCATGGAATTTGGCGGCTGCGAGAATTTCTGACGCATTTTAGAGAGAAAGAAAGAAATTCAGTGAATTATTGCTGTTGGCAGCTAATGCCACAAGAGTTGGGGGGGGAATAACTTTGCGAAGCATAAGAAAAAATAAATGTAGAATATTTAAATTCTATGAAAAATTATTTATTTTATGTTTTTTATAATTTAATGAATTAATGTATTAAATATATATATAAAATGATTTTTGGAATTTTTTAAATTAAAAAACTATATAAATTTTATTAATTTTGAATCTTATGAATCTCCAAAAACGTAAGACTTAAGCACAAAACTTGTTGCAAACATTTTTGCAAATATTTAAGGAATCTTTGTCTGACAACAATTTTTTTAACCTGTTCACCTTGGTTGATGTTGGAATTCCAACAAAATGTAAAAAAACAAAAACAACTATCGATGGCCTGCATCTGTCCGCATTGCTGGCCAACTGGCCTGCATGTTGAGTGAATCGAACTAAGAAAAACATTTTAATGTTTCCAATTTGTTGCAAAATGCCGTTTCTAAGACAAGAACAACAGTAACTACAAAAGAAACAAGTTGCTGATAATGGTTGTTATGCTGGCAACAACCTACGAGCTAAATTATTACGATTGATTGAATTCAATTAAATGCAACCGCAGCAAATGAAATGTAAATGCGATTCGTAATTCTTACAGTTAACAGACAACGAAAACAATCAAAGAATTTAATCACAATCTAAAGCAGTTATTTGAATATTTTTATACCTGTATATATTATAATCAGAGCACAAAAAATTCATAATTTAGAAAATACGAAATTGCTATAAAAAAACTAATAGTTCATATAATTTATAAAATTCATAAAATTTATAAATGTGATTGCCCAATTTTCCATACAAAAATTGAGCAATCACACGATTGATATTAAAACTACTTGAAAATTGATTGAAAAGTTGATTGCTTAGACAATCGTGTGATTTTGGATTTAAAATCATAATTTTTAATTTAAAAAATTTAAAAATTTATATATTCATAATTTTATATATTCATATTTCCATAAATTCATATATTCTTAAACTCATAAATTCATTGAATTAATTTTATTTATAATATTCGTTAAAATAATAAAATTCATAAATTAACTAATATTCATAAATTAGCAAATTCACAAAATTTACTTATTCGTGAATTCATAAATTCGTAAATACATAATAGTCAAAAACTTAATTCATTTAGAAATTCGTAATTACATAATTTACATACTCAAAAAATTTATGTAATTTATAAAACCACAAAATATGAATGAAATCATCCATATGATGATTTCATTCATGAATATTTAGTGTTTTCAATGTTCAATATGATTTACCGACAAAAATTTGTCTTTATTTACACATATATAATTCTTATAAGGTGTAGGTTACTTAATTGTTAAATACTGCTTGATTTATAACATAGTATATGAAAAAAAAAACTATTTTTTCAAATTAAATTTATTGATCAAAAGAAAAATTTTACGAATTCGAAAAAAAAAATGTTTTTCGTACAAAAAATTTAATTTCATAAATAAAATTCGAAAAAAAAATTCTAAAATAAAACTTGAAAAAAATATAATTTTGTCTTAAAAAAAAATTGTCCGATAAAAATGTATAAATTTATCTTTTTTTAATGAATTTAATAAAATATATATTTTGATGAATTTTGAAAATTTAAAATTTAATTAAGTACGGAATTTATATTAATGATTTGAAAGACGTATTTTCCGAATAATGTTGCTTAATGAATTAACGCTAATTATGGCTTGAAGATGACATCAGGTTTTTATTTGTCATTCCGAAAGAATGTGGCTTTATCAAGCAGTTGCTGCACCGCTACTTTTTTTCTGTTGTTTTAGTTAAAGTTCTTGCTGTTGCTGCTGCTGATGTAAGCAACAATATATATTTTTTCTCAACACCTTCGGCAAAATGGTAACGTAACCATTGCTGTGGCAATAAGAACAGCAGGTAACAACAACTGTGCAACTTTTGTTGGGTGTGTGCAGAATAAGTTGTTGATGCTAAACATGTTGGTAGAGACCTTCAAATGATTGAAAAACCACAGCACGCAAGAATTGACTGAACATTTTATGCAAAATATTAATAAAAATTAAAGAAAATAAAAATTAATAACAAAACAGAAAAAATTAAAATATATAAATATAATAACGAAGTAATAAATTAAATAAAAATGAATAAATAATAAAAATAATAAAATAAAACCAAAAAAAATTAAATTTAGAAATTTAAAAAACTATCTTCCTGCTGCCGTTTGAAGCGTATAAGCAGCTTAGTATTTCTTCGCCATTTAAAATAAAAATTTCCGCAGCTTAAACAGCATCTAAATACATATATTGCAAAAAATAAAGAAACATATTTTTCAATTGCGGTACTGGTTAAGGTGCTTATAGCATGTTTATATAACTCATTTTGTTACTGCTGTTGCCAAATTTTGACAGACCCTCAGTCTGTGCATGTGAATAGTGCTGAATAGTGAAGTGGTTTCTTGTACGAATATTTGTTTCTTTTTTTTTCGTTTTTCATAAAACTTTTGTATTGAAAACACAACGTCAACGTTCACTTCGTTTTGTTTATGCGTTCAAATTGAGCCGCACCTGCGTTAGATCAGCGGCAATTAAGACAGCAGCCACGGAGGTAACAAAATTTAAAAAAGAAAAGAAATACAAAAATTATAATAAAAAAAAAACACACAAAAACTTAATAAAAAAACGCCCAGAGACATGAAACTACGGCAGGGCGTAATAGTTGAAAGTATTTTGCGCGGTCTGAAGTGTTGAATGTTACTTGGTTGAGTAATGAATGCGCGAATAATTGAATGAATTACTTCAGGAATGCTTTTGAAATTTGTTGTAATTTGAAAGAAAAGCGCATTCACATTTGATGATGAATCAGAAATAACATGGATTTGAAATTAATAAATATTAAATATTTAAACAATTACACAATTTTAGTTAATTAATTTTTTGATTAAGTTGAATTAAATGCATTTTTGTGAGTAATTTATAAAATTATACAAATTTAAGAGCATTTTAAATTTTACGAATTTTAGGACTTTTAAAAATTTATAAAATTTGATTCATAAAATTCATAAAATTTATATAAATTCTTTAATTCATTAAGTTCATAAAATTCATAAAGTGTATAAAATTTATAAAATTCATAAAATTTATAGTGTATAAAATTTATAAAATTCCTAAAATGCATAAAATTCACAAGATTAATAAAATTCATAAAAATGAATAAAATTTATAAGATTAATAAAATTCATAAAATTCAAATAATGCATAAAATTCCCAAAATTCATAAAATTCTTAAAATTCATAAAATTCTTAAAATTCATAAAATTCATAAAATTCATAAAATTCATAAAATTCATTAAATTCATAAAATTCATAAAATTCATAAAATTCTTTTAATTAATTAAATTTATTAAATGCATTAAATTCATAAAATTCATAACACATTTATAAAAGACATTAAATTACAAACAATTAATAAAATTTATTGAATTCTCTAAATTTTCAATTCATAAAATCCAATCCGCCTGACTGCTCAAGTGCAGTTACTTCCTCTATACTGGCTACTAGTTTACCCTCTCTACGTTTACCCTCTTTCTCCTCATCTTCTGTGCTGTTTTAGCATTTATTATTTTGATTCTTTATATGCAGTTTTTTTTCTTCTAATAGCCAAACAGGCTTTCGTAACGGTTGCCGCGTTGCAAAGCTAAATAAATTGACGGCGTTCGCGGCGGCGCAAAGCGTTGAAACAAGTTGGAATAGTTGTTGTTGTTGTAAAGAATACAACACTATTGTTGTTGTTGTTTTTGTAATATAGTGTGCTGTTATATTAACTAGCCTGCAGTTGCAACAAAACAACAGCTGTCTGCTGATTCAAAGAATTCAAAGCAAGTTCGTTGCTTAAGTCTTTTGATTTGTACAGAACAAACCACGTTGTTCTGTTGATTAGTTGCTGTTGTTGCAGAGGTTGTTGTTGTTTTTGCTACTAATGTTGCATTATTGTTGCAGCAACATTGCACAAGTGTTGTTGCTGTTGTTTTTGTAGAAAAATAGGACAATTTTGTCGCTTCGCATTAATGACAAGAAAGGCAACAACACGACAGGAAAACCAACAACAGGTTGCTGCAATGATGCTGCTGTTGTTGTTAGTGAGTTTGCCAATGTCTAGTTTTTGCGGCATGGCAAATTATGTTTTTGTTGCATTTTCTTTTTCTCATTTTTATTTTTAATTTTTTTTAAATAATAATGTTTGTAAAATTAGGTGAGAAATAATGTACACTTGAAGCAGCGGCAATGCATGGCAACGAATGTAAAATTTAAATAATTAATTAAATCACAGAAAATACAGTAAAAAGTGTAAAATATGTGATATTTAAAAATAGCCTAAAATAAAGCAACAATTGTAAAATTCAACTAATTTTGGAAATAGCATAAAATACTATTTGAAATATATTTAAATTTAAATAATGATTTAAATTGCATAAAATAAAGCGAAAAATTAATTAATAAAATAGCAATTGTAACATTTTTAGTCAACAACTATATAATTTTTGAATATATGTTTTTCTTTTTTGTATCTCTTTCTGCTTCTTATATTTTTGCTTTATTGCCGTCAAACATATATCTTTTTTTAAATTGACAAACAAGTTTGCAGTTATGGCAAATATAAAACCTGCTGCTGTTTTATAGTGCTGCCCATATCGCTGTCGACCACTTAATAAAACGGTTTCTCTGCGCAGGAAAAACATTTGCCAAGTTTAGCAAGTTTAGTGATGCGCTATTGACAGTGGAAAGTCGACAAAGTCGGTTTTTTATTTTTCTCCGTATTTTTTCTGCATTTTTCTGTTATTCTTAAAGCATTCTGCTTATTATATAATTTAGAATATGGCAATTACAACATTAGCTGCAAGAAATGGGTTGCCAGTTGGCTTTGTTGGAATTGTATGAAGTAATGTCGGTAAATGGCTCTATAAGTTTTGTAATTTACTTATATTGCATTTTTTTGTAATAACAAATTCTATATTATTGACTTAAATATATATACTAATAACACAAATACTTAAAAAAAATTATATCTAAATAGATTGAAGTATTCAAATGTTATAAGTGAAAATATGTAGTTACGAATATGAGGAAGTTTCCATCAAAATTTTTTTTAAATATTTATATTTTTAATTTATCATATTTTTATATTAAAAAGTTTAAATTGCTGACAAATTTGGTTTTTTCAGACCAATTTTTAAACACATATCGTCACTATCATGTCAAAGGAGCGAATGTGTAATTTTTGATTTTTGCGTTTTTTTACATTTTTGAATGTAGTTTTTACTCAAGTATACTGTGCCAAAATCGTGTATGATTTTGTTGGATATTTCTAACCACAAAAGACAAAACCAAAAGGGCAAATTCGAAAAATTGAAAACGCCCAAAAGGGCGAATATTTTCGTTTTTTTGCTTTAACTCTTTATTGGTGCAAGATTTAATAGTGGTGTAAAGGTATTAATTGTTTGTTTTTAAATCACCTATCGATTGGCATCATTATTTAAAAATATAGCATAAAAAACAAAAATATTTGTGATTTGGTCAGGATATAGCCTCCAACTTTAAAATTTGATTTCCAACATTTTTAAAAATGCACATTTGCCCTTTTGACAATGACGATATAATGTGAGTATTTGATGAATTTAATACCAACTTTTCATTTCTTTGCAAAAGTTTTTTTTTTATTATATGTAATGCTTTTATGAAATATGTTTCTTTTTATAAAAAAAAAAGTTATCAGTAAGTTTAACTTTTGGTAATAAACAAATTTCTAATATAATTTCTAATAACTTATAGAACATATATATGTTTAAAAAAAAATTGAATTTTATTATCAAAAAATAAATCATTTTTAAAAATTAAAATATTTTTTGTTTTATATTTTTTTAACTATTATTTTTGTACATTTTTTCGACACAAATACAGAGAAATGTATTTCTTTAAATATTAAAAAAATGAAATAATATTTTTTTCTTTCAAATACTCACCATGTGGACACGAAAACACATCATCCGCTGTTGTTGTTCTTGTTGCTCCGAATAGCGCCACCAACACCAATAACGCGGACAGCCAACTAAAACTGGCCGCCGTTAACCGCCCCATGTTTGACACACACGTTTTGACCGCTCAGTCGTTGAATTCTTGGGGCTCTCGAAAAAAAAAACAATATTCGCCAAACTCGCAGAAATATTGAATTCAAATGCTATTTATAAAGCTGCAAATAGAAAAAACAGTGTTTTTTTTATAGTATAAATTTTAATAAATTACAAAAAATAAAAATATTTAAATTGGCAACATAATTTTCTGCTAAAGTAGCAGCTCATATCCGGCAAATGGTCTATTTTAAATGACTCAATATTTATCTGTGAAACTGGTTATAGAATTGACTCAATGGAGATTGAAAGGCAGTTGGCAATATAGATGTTATCGATTAAACCACACGTGCCGACTTTTTAAAATAATAGATAACTTAATTTTATTTAATAATTGAAAATAATTTATTTTGAATTTATATTTAAACAATTTTTAAGCGTTAATATTTCTTGTTTTCTCTTTGAGATAAAATAATTAAAATAAAATAAAAAAAAATGAATAAAACCACAAGTCATTGTTAGTCAATTGCAAATTTCCTTCTTCATTATTATAGCGGAAAATATTCGCCTATATATTTATGTGAAATTATTATATGAAATTATGCTCTAATTATGCATTTCCCAGCATTTACATTTCACTCAAGAATTTGTGAAAATGCAGCTCCAGCAGCCGCCGCATATTTAACACATTTACCGACGACGACGACAACACGTAATGCCAACAAGTCTACCTGCTTTTACGGCCTATGAAACAAGTTATAAAATAAATTATAAATTTATTAAAATCAGAAAATAATAAAAATTTCAAAAATACATAAAAACGTGTTAAACAACTTGAGCATGTTTTGCTATTAATTAGTAACAGTGTGGCAAACATAATGAAATGATAAAAGTTTTATTTAAATGTAATAATTGATATTTTTATATTTTTGTAATTTTATATTTTTTTTACATAGTTCATGCTTTTTTACTTTATGTTATTTACTTATATTTAAATTTTCAATATTAAAAAATGTTGATTTATTTAAAACAAGCACCAAGAAACAAAAGACTTGGCGCACAAACCAGCTACAGTTTCTGCGGGCCACGACTTTCAAACGGCAAAAACTGCGGATAAAATTAACTATTTGTTCATATGCTTGAATTATATATTAATATATAATATAACAACACCCATTTACCATTAACAACAACAATAATAATTGAAACAACAATAGGTGTCCGCATAACCTTGCGCTTGTATCTCGATTTCTTGCAATCTTTCAATCAACAAATGTTGTCGTGTGTAGCAAATAAAATACAACACATAAACGTCGAAATACACTCAAAAAATAAAATTAATTTTTCATTATAGCGATAAAATTGTAAAGAGTAAAACTGTTGTATATGAATTTAAATGGTAGGTTTAATATGGTAACAATTGTGGCGGATATATTTGGCTATCGAATGGTATTTAAAAATTTTAAATTAACAATATTAAAACACAAAATATCAATGGATAAATATGTACTTCAAATAAAAATATGTTATAGGCTATTTTTTCATTTTTTTACATTTTAAAACTGTATCCAATTAAAAATTGTTTTGGTTATAACATATATACTGCATAAAATAAATTCCTAAATTATATAATTTAATAATTTATTTTTTCAATTTTTTATTGTTTATTAACAACTAATCTTCATTCGCAACATTAACCCTCTTTTAACATAAAACGAATCCATCAAAAATCTTCAGACATTCCAGTGATAAAATTCTTCGAGTTGTTAATTTCGTCGTCGTTTTTGTTTTATTTCCCGAGACAAAATTTTTTGGCATTTTTCAGAAATATTTCGATAATTTCTTCGGAAAACCCACAGATAAATGGAATATTTTCGAAAGTGCTAGCAGGTTATCAAATTTGGTGGAATGTTATTGGCACATTCACGGCATACTTTGGATACGAGCAAAAAACAGACAGTTGTCTGTTTGAAATATGTTGAAAAAATGTGTCTAAATTGCCTCGACCCTGCCACAAATTTTGTGTGGGGTTAATTAAAAAAAAAATCTGCCACTTTAATTTATGACGTTTTTGATGAATTTGTTATACGTAATAAGGTGTGATAAATTTTAATTTTTTATTTTGGTGAATTCTGCATTTAATTTTAAATTTTTGAAATTTTCTCTTAGTTTTTTTTTTTCTTGTAATTAAATTATTTTATTCCATATATTGATAGGTCTGGAATTGAAGTTTTAATTTGATCAGATTTTTTATAGTTGTTCCAGAATTTAATTTTTAAATACAAAATAAACATATCTCAATAAAATTGAATACGACAAACTTGTGTGAAAAGAATTCAAAGCATATTTTGTGTAAAAAATTAGAATTTCGAGGATATGCGCTATATATTCCTATTTTTTGAAATATATGTAGTTCAAATATTTATTTTCCCCTCATGTTAATCTGCTTTATTTAAGTTTCCAAAAATATTATACTATGAGAATATCATAAAACTACATTTTTTATATATTTTTGTATTGTATTTTTCAATTGTTATTTAAATTTCTATAAATATTTGAAAAATCATTGAAACTTCAACTGAAGGCTATGTTGACACTTGTAAACTGTAAGCGGAAATGTAGATAATGTGTAGTTGTTGTTTTATATCTGGTTGCATTTTGTCATTTAATTGTAAAACATTTGAAGCGTTTAAACTTTATTCATTTTCGAAGGTTGTGCGTAACATGCTTCAACGCTCACGTGCTTTTGTACTCGACGTCATTGAGATGTTTCATGCAACGATAGGTAGATTTATGAAAATTGAAGCGTTGGGTACAAAAAGGGCGTTAGCTGATGAAGTAAGTTTTTATTTAAAGTTTTTAAATGTCTCTATTTAATAAAATTGTGAACCGATTTCGAAGATTATATTTCTTTATTAATATTTAAGCTTTTAGCTTTATTACCAAATTGTTCTTTAGTTAGTACTAATAAAAAAAATTGATTTAAAAAAGTTTAATCTCAAAACTTATTTTTCGAATAACCCCCCTTATTGCACCCAACCAAATAAATAAAAATTTCATTCCTAAACAAATTTTTTAATTACATAAATAATATGTGCTAGTTTGAACTCAACGATGACGTTATATTTCATTTAATTATATGGCATAAAATTACATAAAATTTTTATAAGAATTTAATACAAAAAATTGTCATTAAAATATTTCTTAAAACGCAGCATCATTTGGGCCAACGCAGTGACATCAATGCGGCGACAATCAAGTCAGTCTAACAATCAATCGGAATACTTGCTGGCAAATAAAGGTCAATTCACTTAGATTAACAAGAACAGCAACAACAAAGAAAATTTATATTACAACAACAAGTGATTAACTGTAAGTGGCACGCAGTTTTATTGTGATTTTTCTATATTTATTTGCAATTCTTGCGTTTTTTGTGTGGGCAACAAGAATAAGAAAACTACAAAGTATTTGAAAAATTGCTGGCGAAAATTTGCAAATCAAAAATGTTGTTGCTGCTGCGGTTTTTGTTATTGTTGCTGTTGTTGTTGTTCGCAAATTTAGATGCAGCCACTTGCAATTGATGTGGTTCGTTTGTGTGTGTTAAGTGTCTATTGTTGTTGTTATTTTAAATGGTGTTGCCAGTGGGCCACATGTTGCTGCTGGGGCCACATGCTGTTGCTGCGGTTATTACTGCAACAATTCAACCGCAAGATTGCGGCACAACAACAACAACAAAAACAACCACAATAGAAACTGCTAATAATCCAACGGATTTTCAGCAAAATCAACAATGAAGTGTAAAAGGAAAAAAAAAATTACAAAAATTTTAAAAATAAATCGCTGATTGGAATTCAAGTGTCTGTGTGTTTTGTTGTTGTTGTAAGCATGACGTGCGACTAAAGTTTGCATGTCATGCAAGCGATTGTTTTTTGTACTAATTTTTTTTTCTCACTTTTAAGTCAGTTTTCTTCATATATATAATTTTTTCAAATATATAATATTTTAAAATAACAAAATATGTTATTAATTACATCATCGATTTAATCAAATTTTGTCTGTATTTTTAATTTATTTTTGCGTGCTCAAACAATTTTAACTCTATACGTTTTAACGCGAAATTTTTATGCAATTTACACTTTAACAAATACTTCGACGTGTTGGGCTTTTTGATTATTCACTCCTTAAAATAAATAAAATTAATAAAAGATTAAACAAACACTTATTATAAATGAAATTTCAATATTTAATGGCATAATGTGATGCATAGAAAGATAAATATTTCATTATACAAAATTTTAAATATGTTTTTATCTCATTCATTTTTATCTAAATTTAATTTATAACTAAACTAATTTTAAATTATTTTTTTTAACTAATTCTTAACTTATTTTTAACGTCATTAAAACATTGTTTTTTACAATTCTTAGTTTACTATTATTTTTGCACTACATTTTAAATTCATTTTTGAATTTTTTTTTTTGTTTTTTTTATTAATTTTAAATTAACTTTAATTTTTTATCTTAACTAGTATTTTGTCATTTTAAATTAGATTATATTTTTTTGAATAATTTTTAATTTTTTATGTTTTTTTTTTATTTTTTATTAACTTTAATTAACTATAATTTATTATATTTTTTATCTCAACTAGTATTTTGGCATTTTAAATTTGATTATATTTTTTATATTTTTGTGAATAATTTTTAATTTTTATTAATTTTAAATTAACTTTATTTTTTTATCCTTTTTTATCTTAATTAGTATTTTGTCATTTTAAATTAGATTATATTTTTTTTAAATAATTTTTAATTTTTTTTTTGTTTTTTTTTAACTTTAATTAACTTTAATTTATTATCTTTTTTTATCTTAACTAGTATTTTGTCATTTTAAACTAGATTTTTTTCTTTATATTTTTTTTATTTTTTTTTTTATTTTCTTCTTCTTTTTTATATTCCTTTTCAATTAACTCTCTGTTCCGCGTTCAATATGTCGAAAAGCACTTCCAAATACCTACATATTTTTAGTTATCTTTAACTAATACCTTAAGCCCCAATATATCTGCACAACGACACCCACTGTCAAATGTGCGACTATGGTCACTTGACCTTGCGACCAATTGTTAAAATGTTCAACTCAGAGTTTCTCGAGTTGTTACTTTAAATTAGCAGCTGTTCGCGGACATATTGCAGCTACAATTGAGAAAAACCTTCGCATCAAATCAAGTTCATTAGCTTTATTTTAAAAATATAACAAATTTAGTAAAAATTATTTCAATGTTTTGATAAATGGGAATTAATAAAGTAGTGAATAAATAGTAATAAATTTTATTTAAATAAGTTTTAAAAAGAAAAAAAAAAAGAAAATCATTTTAAAATGTTGATAATTCGACAAAAATTTAATTCTATATAAACAAAAAATCAAAAAAATCAAAATAATTGAAAAACGAATTTTCCGTATTGCAGCAACTGCTTTTCGAAATTAAGAAATTCATTTAAATCTTAATATTTCGTATATTGCGTTGATATCTGCAAAATTCATTGGCAAACATTTTAATAATGCTATTAATTATAGTTATAACAATAATGACAAAATAAATAAATTATTTAAATGATTGCAAACGCTTTTAAAACTATTTGTGTTTCTATTTTTAAATTATCTTTTTTTCATTATTTTGTGCTATTTTCAAAGTTTGTTTGTATGTGCAACATTTATTTATTTTTTTTATTATCAGACACAGCAATTTGCATAAAAAGTGCATTAAATGCGGCAGCATTTAAAAATATTGCATCATTTTAAGTTTATCTTTTTTTATGTTGCAGTGAAACAAATTGTAGCAGTGAAAACAAATTGTAGCAGAAAGTGAAGTAATTAGCAGATAAAATGTGTTTTTTTAAGTAGGTTTTTTACATATTATTTATTTAATTTTTAACATATTATATTTTGTATTTTTTAAATATTTTAAAATTAAATTTTCTTATAACAAAAATAGCAAATATTTCAAATTTAAAATATATTTCTATAAATAAATTTTATTTTTAAAATTAAAAATTTATTTTGAATAGGAAAAAATTATTTTGAATAGGAAAAATATATTTTTATTTTTTAATGAAATGAGTTTTTTCAAATTTAAAATTTTATATTTTTATAATTTTATTTTTTTAAAAACAAAATGTAAATATTTAATAGTTTTATTTATATTAATTATTTTATATTATTTATTTGTGTATAGTTTTATTTTTTCTCTATTTACAATTTGAGTCTTTTTTTTTTCTTTTATACAACAAACCCGAAAGGGTCACTTAAAAAAAAATCACATTAAATAAAACATCTTGAAAATCTAGCACAACGCGTTAACATATTAACATATACAACAACAATAACTTTAACAACAGCAACAACAACAACAATGAAATCCAAAAACGCAAAGATCATTTTTAAAAAAGATCAGCTAAAACTTTAGACAGTCCTATGAAGCATTAGCAACAGATGAACAACACATAGTACTGATGCTGCCAGCGACAGCAATAGCAACAACTTCGACATTTCAACTGACATTTCAGCCAATAGCTTTAACAACAAAAAAACCATTCAAGCAGAGCTTTGAAGACGAGCAACCACAAAAAAATCACAAAGTGCTAAGCAAAAATACCAAGAAAACAAAAAAAAAATATTAGTAACTACAAATTTGGTTGAATTCAAGTTAATATTATATTTTCTGTTAGATCTTAGCATACACAATTTTATATTAAATAGATTTTGATCCACAATAATTTTTGTAAATTTAGCAACTTTTTTATATCTTTAACAACATTTTAGGTATTTTAACTAAATGTTAATATCATTAGTTACTAATTTTAACATATTTTTTACTAATTTTAAACAACTTTAGACTAATTTTTAATTATTTTATACAAATTTTTAATTAATTTTTAGTCAATATTTATAAAATTTCCATTTAATTTCATTTTAATTTCAACATAAATTTTTCAATAATAACTACTACTACTAACTACTTTTTTAACCAATTTTTACAATTCCAGACAATTTTTGGCAGGATCGAGGCAGTTTAGAAATATTTTTTTTTGACATATTTCAAACAGACAAAGGCGGAGTTTGTATCATAAGCTGTTTCTTTTCTGTTCGGTCCCAAAATCTGCCATTAAAATTCCATAAAATTATAGAACCAGTGCGTTTAGATGGAAATATTTCTAAAAATGACAGAAATTTTGTCTTTTTTTTTCGTTAAACTAATTTCTTTACTAATTCTAATTTTTGTTCTATTTTAACCTATTTTATGTTTTAAATTTTTTGAATAGAATTTTATTCGATTTTTAAGAAACATTCATTCTAACTTAAATGTAGTATGAAAATATTATCTAATTTTATAAAACGCAATAGATATTTTGTAAAATTTGAATACTAATTTCTTTTTCCCAACAAAAAATAACGAAATTTGAGTAAAACTATAACTGATCTTTCGTAAACATTTAACTAAACTTTAAGCAAATTTGAGTTGAATTTTACTAAAATAATAGTTAATTTTTAATAGTTTATTTTTAACAGAATTTTTGTTAAATTTTAGTTAAAGAATTTTATTCAAAATAGTAAAACAAGTATTGAGCAATATTTCGTAAAACTCAAACAAACATTTTGTAAAAATGTAACCAAATTTAAATCAGTTTTAAGCTAATTATAAATCAAGCATTTCACAATAAAAATTTCAACAGTTCCATTAGATATTTTTTATTTATTTCAGCACAATTTTTTACAGTTTATTTAGTTGATTTTTTGTTACAGTTTATTTAGTTAATTCTTTTTATACAGTATATGTATTTTGTTAATTTTTAATGTATTTTATTTTTTGTTATCTTCAAACATTGCCAACACTATTTAACTCTTAACTTTTTGCAAAATCGTGTCTTTCAGCACGTATATCACTTAATTTAGGCGTAAAAAATAAACAAATTTCAACTGAACTTTCACTGAGCTGTCTGTAACTAGTTGATGTTATTATATGTTGTTGTTGTTATTGCTGTTGACTTTTTGGTGATATTTTTCCTTTAAATTTTATTTTTTTTACATCTTTATTTTTTATTTCATTTTTTTTTTGTATGTTTTTTTATCACGTTGCAAATTTACGTTGTATGCGTCGTTTAACTGGTTTTTGACAAAACATTTTCAACTCAACAAAACATGTTTGGCGCTTTTCATTAAACTTCAACTGAGCAGCAACAAAAATCCAAACAGCCAAATTCGTTACACGCAGCAGTTGAACAAAAAAAAAACGGTCGAGATGAAGGTCAATTGTTGGCCCAAACTTGGTATTGTTTTTTGAGTTTTGTAATAAATATATTTTACGTTTCAGAGTTTATTGAATGTTTGAGTTTTCAATGAATATTCATTGAAAATTATAAAAAATGATATAATAAGAATTGAAAATCCTTTTTTTGAATGCTAAAAAAATGAATTGCTGCACGGAGGAAGATAAGTGCTATGGTGAAAACAGAAATATGTCTGGGAAAACTTAAAAAATATTTTGTTTGACTACCCGAGACATATTTCTGGCATTTTTCAGGAATATTTCGGTTATATTTCCGGCAAACACACAGATAAATGCAGGTTGTAAAATTTTTTTCGAATGGCAGATTTACGGCATATTTTGGTAACTGGCAGAAAACAGACAGCTTTTAATACAAACTTTTCCCAAAATATTACATTTATCTGTGTGTTTGCCGGAAATATGCGCGAAATATTCCTGAAAAATGCCAAAAATGTTGTCTCGAGTAGTTTTTAATAATTTTAAATAAATCATTACAAATACAAATAAATTTCATATATTTCAAACAATATTAACTTCAATCCAAATTAAATTATATTAATTTTTATTAAAATATGTTTCATATTTATTCCAAGACATTGTTTAATATGTCTCCAAATTATAACTGTTTTCAGCAGCGCTATTATTTTCCTCCAAGTGGCCTTGTATCAGCTTGTGTTCGAAACAGTTCTAAAATGTTATACTTTGTTTGCTGTTCCGGAATTAAATTTTGTTAGTACGTTATAAACGTATATCAATCAAATTCAATAAGTTAGAGTACTGTGGAATGACTTCAATTCAAATTGAAACATCTATCAATGGAATTCTGTATTTCAACGTGATCGATTGTTTTATTGAAATTAGATTTAAAATAAAAATGAAGTTTTAAATTTTAAATTCAAAATTTAAAATACATTTTTATGTTTTTTTGAAAAATTCGGCTATTTTCGAGATTTTGAACTAAATTAATTTTAATTTCAATATTTGTTTTAGAATTTGATTTAACAATACAAAATCAACATATTTAAATTAAATTCGAATTTTACATCACATTTTTGTTGGCAAACATTTCAATATCGATCGATAAACATTTCATTAAAAAATATTTTCACTATAAACTGAATTTTAAATTTGTTTAATTTGTAAATTTTTTAAATTTCTTTTTATTAGGTTGTTCTTTTATATTTATTAATTCATTTGTTTTTTGGTCTTTTGATTTTTTTCTCATGTTTTTTATTTATATATATTTTTTTAAACTTACAGCAAAAACACTTTTCGATAGCCACCGTCGCTGCTAAACTTAAAACGTGCGAGAGACGCGTTGCAGCTACTAATGTCGCGCGCTTACTAAACTTGGGCGCAGCACTGAAAACTTCAAAAGCCATCGATCGATCGCATGCCTGCGAAGCTCGAAGCTCGCTGACTCCGGTCTTCGCGCTCGTGCTCTGCATTAAAACCTGATTTTATGCACAATACCACCTCGTCTGGTTATTAAATTTTTTGATAAATGCTCGAACATTTTGTCGATTGGCTTGAATATGAAGTCAAAGACAGATCAAGAGTGGGAACTGTAAATGAAGTAGAAACTTTTGAACGAACCGGTGGACAGAAAGACAAGAAGCTTTTTGAAGCCGCCATTATTGAGTGGTTACAAATGTAGTCTGTACAGACCCATTGAACTAGTTTTATGGAATGTGGCAGGTTGCATATTTTCGTAGTGACCCAAGAATCTCAGCTGCATATTGGGTGAAAACTGACAACCAACCTAGGGGAGGGAAGTGGTCTGTATCGTGGACTTTCGTTATAAATGCAGGTGTTTAATAAAGGGGGGTTTTAATATCTTGTAAAATCTAAAACCGTAGCTATGTCAGGAAATTAATGGTAGAAGTCACTAACCGCAATTTACGTTTTAAGAATATTAAAAAAAAATGTATGTCTTAAAAAAATATTTTTTAAATATTAATAAAAAAAATTAAATACATTTTTAAAAGAAACTCTATAATGGAATATTAAAGAAAAAGATTGAATTATTTCTATTTTATTATTTTTAAATTAATTACACAAACAGATCAAATCACAAAACTGCTAAAACTACTTTCGAAGCGCGAGTTTGTTCAAAGTCAGTCGAACTTAATACCATATAATTTATGCACTTTTCCCATTCATTTATTTAACTACGTTTTAGTGCTTTTTATTAATACTATGAATGCTTTAACAAAAAGTTACTTAACATCAGAATCAAAATTGTAAAGATTTTAGTATTTTTTATTTATACATTTTGCACTACATTTAATTCTAAAAAAAATCAATTATCCAATTATCAAACTTAATTCATATTTTATACAACAACAAATTTTATATTTATCAAGTATGATATCGGACACTTTCTTGTAGCGATATCGAGAGAATTAGACCTACATGGTAGGTAGATATCGATGCATTCTGTCGGAGTTTTCTCGGTACGAAATTTTTTTGTAAATCATTTTCATATTTAATACTTTGTTTTATTATATATCTATATAAAGGGTTTTTTAACAGGGACGCTACAAAAGTAGAGCGACAGGGACAGCAAACGACGCCATATTTCTTGCCGCTCTTTTGAGATTTCTCTTCAGTAAGGTTTGCCATTTCATGATGAAAAGATATACGAATTGGAATTTCGGTAGTAAATTTTAATAATTTCGACTCGTTGTTGGCTCGTATATCTTTTCATCATGAAATGGCAAACCTTACTGAAACTCATTACGCCAAAACTCACCATACCGAAACATACCACACTTAAAATCACCACACTAAAACTCACCACACCAAAACTCATCACACTAAATTCACCACACTAAAAACTTCTACTGGAAAAACACTACGGGGAAGAATTCTACCGGGAAGAATTTTACGGGCACGAGTCGTGCACGGGTCCAGCTAGTTACTTATAAAGTACTTAATTTAAAAATATATACATATATTTTTAACTACTATATAAAAATTCATATTCACGGAAATTCTCTACACAAGTCAAGTTCAGTGCAACCTCATGTTGATCGGTATACAAATTAAACAACTATTGTAAGCCGCTGACTATGCTATTTATAAATTATAGCTTTAAACTATTAGTTATTTTTGTATTTATTTAAAGATGCTGCTGATGCAAAGATGCGATGGTTTTTCGTCGAATTAAAAATATCAGCAGTCGACTATAAACGCTAAAATGTGCAAATATTTTATAAAGCATTTGCGACATGAGTCACGTTTTATGAATAAAATCAAGAAATGTTTGCGGTACAAACGAAAAAAACCCATGCACTAATCAAGCAGCAAATCATTCTTTTTAATTTTAATTTTTTAAAAAAAAAAAGTAACAAAATAAAAAAAGTAAAATAACAAAAAATGCCGCTGCTTACCTTTTTTGCGTTTTATTTAAATTCTTAAAATTCTTTGAAATTCTTACTTTCTACGCATAACCTAAATAACGTCGGTATTTCGACATTTTAGTTTAAATGACCTGCATTTTTTTTTAATTTAAACAATTGACGCGTTAAGCACAAAAGTCAAGAGCAGATGAAAAATATAAAAAATGTAAAAATATTTTATGTATAGCTAAAAAAAACAACAAATAATTAAAATCAGCAAAGTCAACATCATAAAAGAGCAAAAGTTCATTAAAGAATGAATGAGTGGCTGACTGACTGACTGGCTGAACAAAGAAATTTCACTTATTCCTCAACAGCAGAAACATAAAATATCCAGTTCTTTTAAGAATTATTTTTTGTTAATGCCTAGTTTAAATAAAAATGTTTAAAATGTATATTTTACACGCAAATATAATTCATTGTATTTTATGCAGAAAAATGCTGTTTTTTATGGCTTTAATAAATAAATCGCTTAAAGTTTCATAAAAACCTGTGTAACAGGAATTTGAAGCGACGAAACTTAAAGCTCTGCTCATTGATTAGTCATCGGTCATTATCATAATAATTCTTTTATACTATTTTGATATGTATCATAAAAAATAAAATCTGTAGTTTTTGTTGTTTTGTGAACTTCAAAAGTTTTTAGCATTCATGGCATTTTTTGCAGTGTTGCCTTTTTTCATATGATAAATAGGTAAATATAAATTAATTTGTGAATTTTGCAATTTTTTATTTACATTTTTTCCTTTATTTTTTATTTTTTGTTTCCCCCAACATATGACAACTGGTTTTTAAATTTTATGCTGCATTTTTGTCTACTTCGCATGCTGTAGGTGCAGCTGTATTTTTCTTTTGCATTTCATTAAATAAAATATATATAAAAAACAGTCGTCTTCATTGTTGTTTTTGACGATCCCTCGCAGACACACCGAAAACTTTCAACACTTCAATGCAGACAAGTTTTGTATGCAGTTTTTGGGTTTTTTTTTTATCATTATGATGGAATCATTTTTGAGCAGGCAGTATGTGCAACATGTCTGTGACACGTTTTAGTATAGCAATTAGTATTTTTGACATTTTTATTTAAACTTTTTAAAATTGCTTTATTTTAATTTTTTGTTAAATACTCCAGTAAATGACCATGAATAAAATTTGAAGTAATCAAGTACTAAAAAATTTACAAAAATGTTATACAATATTATTAATAAATTGTGCTAACCAAATTTTTTTATTAAAAATTTGCGAATCTTAATTTTAATACTAAAGAAATTAGACAGTTAAATTTAAGTGCTAAAAATTTTTCATAAATTGGTTATTAAACTAAATTTAAATCATTCAAAAATGTTAGTACTCAAAATTTAGTACTAAAAAATTAGTACTAAAAATTTAGTACTAAAAAATAAGTACTCAAAATTTAGTACTCAAAATGTTGTACTAAAAATATATTACTAAAAATTTAGTTATATAAATTTCTCAGTAAATATTTTGTATAAGTTAAAATATAGTAATTAAAATATAGTAATTAAAATATAGTAATTAAAATTATAGTAATTATAATTAAAAAATAAAAAATGTATTGATTGTTAGTCATTGTATAGATTTCCGTCCAAAGTTTACCTATTGCGCATTACAAATATCTTACCGGACAAAAAAAAAAACAGAATTCAAACGAAAAGGTTAGAAACAACAATGAGTTGAACAAAAAAAAAACACAAATTATCTAAAACGAAAGTGAGAAAGTTGACTCGCAGCAAGAATGCAATGTGCGCGGCGGTTATTAAGTTTAATTGCTGAAAGCCGACTGAACAAAAAGACTGACTGACTGACTCTCTGACAGAGATACAGACAAAGAAATACTCGGACTTTAAATCAGTCACTTATTTAGTTGACTGACTGACTTACAATGTTGTAAAAATAACGACAACTACAATTTGTAATTCACACAATTAAAAATTAGGCCACACAGATCGACAACAAAACCAAGAATATTTTTTTTCAATTATTTCACAAAAATGTGAGGGCTCTAAAGAGGCTGTTAGTTGTGTGGTAATTGTGTAATAAAGTTGTTGAACATTACAGAGAGAGAAAAATAAAAATTTTCCAAAAATACTCTGCCTAATGAGGCTTTAAAAAAAGCAATTTTTGCTTTGCTTACGCTTTCATTTAGAATGAGCAATTATATATATTTTTTATTTTTATTTATCTTAGTCAAGTTTTAGTAATTTGAACTGAAGCTGCTTTAAAATGTGTTCGCTGCGCAGCTTTAGCTAATGTGCTTAGAAGTATTTTTTATTTATTTTTTAATTTGTATTTTTAGTACTTTCTCTGAGCTGATTTGTAACACTTTCCTCGTTTCTTAAACGTACGTCTAATTGCAACGCATTCCAATCACGGCAGAACTCATGATACGAATGAAGCTGCCGTTGCTGCGTTGGTTGTGCAGCCAGTTTGTAGCTTAAATCTTTTATTTATTCGTGCACATATTTTTTTTTTTTGTTTGTCAGTTTATTTGACCAAAGAAAGTGTGGCAATTGCTCAATGCAAATAAAGAGCATTAAACTATCAAAATGTGTTGATTAAAATGTTAAAGTTAAAGCAAGTGAAAATCTTAAATAACAAAAATTCATAAGACAAATAAATTGAGATATACCCTATGAAATATGCATTGTTCAAAACTAACCACTAGTAAATCAAGATGAAATGAATGTTATATGTCATCTTTAAATGAAACGTCAGTAATTTAATTCGCTTCACTATTACTTAAGGTACATTGAATTGATTAGCATCACTTGTAATTTTTATACATTTTTCAAATTTTAAAGCAACAATACTCTGACTTTTCCAATAGAAATATAGCAAAAATGGATTAAAATCAAATTTGGAAATAAATGTAGTTGGTGACTTTTACCTCTACAACGACGATATGATTCATTTCACTAATAAACAAATATTAAAAAATAAAACTAACTAGATTATATTAATGTAATTATGTGAATGATTAGTAGCAAAAATTTATTATTTGAAAATATATTTTAAATAAGTAATTTGATTTTTGATTTTCATTATTTCACGTATTATAATTATTTGCTACAAATACTTTTTTTGTTTTAGCGATTTCAGTAAACAAAATATTTTTTTTAATTAACTAAATTGTCTTCTAAAGTACTCTTAGTTCAATAGAAAATTTTTATAATTTTCAATTAAATAATTGTGATAAAAAATCGTAATATTTATATAAATCTACCTCTAACTTACCTTTAACTTGAATAATAAGAATTCTACAACCTTCTACTTCGACGCCACTACTTCCAGGAACCTGTTTTTATACATAATGCACACCTACAATTTCTAGAAGTCTATTTGCAAATGTTTTTTTTTTACATCGTACTTTATATAAATACGCAGACAAAGACAGGTACGTGTTTTTTTATATACAATAAACCGAAAGATATTTTTGCACATGTTTCTACCCGGTTTTGCTAATCTAATCGTGCCTCACAAGGTGTTGCAAGAAGCCATATAATAATGAGGTAGCTCGTTCTGTATGTGTGTGAAGTTTTTATGGCCTGCATCACATCATTGGACATGTGCAACATTTGTAGTTATTCTAACCATTGTTTTTGCATTGTTCTTTGTATAATACCTTTTATTTCAGCTGTAGGCAAATTGTAAATATTACAAAGGTTTTTAAATAATAATTTTAATGGCATTTAATTATAGTGCTTTGTCAAATTCAAATTAATATCAATTCACAACAGAAAAATAATAAAAATTTAGTAATTTGACATAAAAACATATTTTTTTTCATATAAAACTTAAAATCTTTATTAAAAACCAAAGAAGTTTTAATATTTCTGCACAGAAAAAAACTTCTTTTGGCACGAGTTTGGAAACATTAAAAAGTTAGTTGTAACAACCAACTTAAAACGAATTTTCTATAAATTTGTAAGAAGAACTGCTAAATTCGGTTGGCCCTTGAAATATTAGCATATACACACTCCAAAAGATTAAATAGAATTCGTTAAGCTTTTATTGAATAATTTAAATTCAATTTTATCTGGAATTGCAATTCGATGTAATTTATTTTATGTTCCAGAATTTGATTCTTTAGTTATCAAGAACCTTAATATAACGAAGGAATCAGTATTCTTATTAATTTTAAAGATTTTTGAATATGAATCCAAAAACTTTTGATTTTATATGTAATATTTTTGAAAAAAGCGAAAATGGTTTCTGGTTAAACAAAATATAGTGCACATAAGCGATACTTTTTTTTTGGGATCCAGAAACAATTGTGGTAAATGACAATTGTATTTGTTTATATGAAACATCTTTCATAGTAACGTGTATTTATTTTTTCGCAAAATAGTTAAATTTTAGATATCATTTTTTATTTATACCCAAAATACTGCCTATATTAGTCACCATTCACTGTGTTTGCCACTACAGCTAAAATAGAATCTCGTACAAGTTCAAAAAAGAAAAACATAAATGATACCAGTCATAAATCAAAAAAAAAGGTCACAGAAAGTGAAATTTCCGGGAAACGCCCGCACGAAAAACCATACAAAAGCATGATAATCAATCAGACAGGCACGTAATTGATTTGCTGCAAACACTAACATAAAATTTTCCAATAAAACTACCAAGTACTCAAAAACATTATAATCACTTTTTCCAATTGACCCATTTAGGCAGGCGCATAATTAAAATCTATAAAGGTTTCTATTTTCAGAACTATCAAAAGATTCAAACACCAAAATAACTTTTGCTTATCTTAAACTATTTATACGATTTATAGCCTTTTTTTGCTTATATAGCATATATATATTTTTCATCTACACAACATTTTGACCCTGAAAAACAGAATGAAAAATATAGCAACAAAAAAAACTCACCTCTTAGTATTTTGCCTCGTTGCGTTGCACGTTACTTTTGTAATCCAATATTTTTTGTGTCGTATTTTTCACGTTGTTGTTATCCTTGTTTTTAGTTGTTGTATGACAACAATTATTTTTATGGTCACTTTAAATGAATTAATTTTTCGTTTACTTTAGATTTTACTTTTCGTATCAATTAAAAGTTAAAAGTGCGCAGCCCATAATTAGCATTCAAAAAAAAGTAACACTAATTGAACAACACTGTAATTTGAAAAATAAAATATAATAAATATAAATTCGAAATTTATCTATTTTTATAGTTTTCATAGAATTGCCGGCATTTTGTATAGATGATATCTCTGTATTTTTTCAAAATTCCATTTGTATGTAACGCACATAGGCAGCCTACAAAGTGTAGCTACTACCAAAACGAAATGGAAAAAATAAAAAGAACTGAAAAATTTCACATTTTTAAATAAACAAAAAAAAGCAAAATCTCAATAGTCAATGGTAGCCCTAATCATTATATGCATAATTCATTAAGTATTTAATGCCTATAGCGACCGTCCATATTCTTTAAATAGTACCAAAGTTTCTTGGGAGTGGCTAAAACTGCGCCAAGCATTCTTTGTAGCTTAAATAACACAGCGTCTAGATATACAAAAAAATGTAGCAAGTGGAAAAAAGCTATATTTATTGGTGTCATTGCCAAAGCACAAATTTATGTTTAACAATTCTTAGATTTATTTTTCAATTACCGTTTCAAAATGGTACTCGTTGTTACCTCAAATTGTTATTTCGAATTGTTTAGTATGCAAATAAGAAGAATTAAAGCTCACAATTGTTGGTATTTTGAGGTTCAAATTATCACAGACTCTGTTTGTTCTGCGACATGTTCTCTATTAGTCTGGAATTTTTGATTTCTTTTTGTAAATATTTTCGTTGGAAAATTAGCATAAATTATATCTAATTTTTTTGATTTTTTCAACAAAACCTGTGGCTCTGTATAATAAAGTTGTAATTTAGTTTTGTTATAATATGCTTTTTTTGAAAATCAGTTTGGAAATTATTTTCCGGAAATTAATAGAATAAATTTTAGAATTAAACATGAAAAACACGTAAATCTAGAAACTCCCATTTAATTTTTAACAATTTTGTTGGAAAATGTTCATACTAACTATTTCAAATTCATTTTATCGAGACAAAAAATTGTCTTTTAAAAATTGCTTTTGATTTGGGCGATTTAAATATACATTTTATGTATTATTTAAACAAATTTAAAAATATATTTTTATATATTTTTATAATTTTTTATACTTTTTTATACTTTTTTATACATTTTTATACTTTTTTATACTTTTTTATACTTTTTTATACTTTTTTATACTTTTTTATACTTTTTTATACTTTTTTATACTTTTTTATACTTTTTTATACTTTTTTATACTTTTTTATACTTTTTTATACTTTTTTATACTTTTTTATACTTTTTTATACTTTTTTATACTTTTTATACTTTTTTATACTTTTTTATACTTTTTTATACTTTTTTTATACTTTATTATAATTTTTTATACTTTTTTATACTTTTTTATACTTTTTTATTTTTTTTTATACTTTTTTATACTTTTTTTTATACTTTTTTATACTTTTTTATACTTTTTTTATAATTTTGTATACTTTTTTATACTTTTTTATACTTTTTTATACTTTCTTATACTTTTTTTATACTTTTTATACTTTATTGAAAAATACGAATTTAAAATGGTTTTATATAAACTTTTGTACAAAATCGATCTAAATTCAATAGCAAACTGAAATACGTTATGTATTTTAGTAATTTGCGAAAAATAACTAATACCTTCCCAACCAGTAATTGAATGTTTTAATTCGATAACCAAAAACATAAATAAATTTCAAGAAAAGTTTTCAAAATTTCAATCACTTTAATAAAGATGAGCTCTTTTATACACAACTACTTCAAAAATATAAAATTATTTCATTGCAAATTCAAATACGGTAGTAAATATGAGTGAAAATAATAATTAAAACAGGGCTGCTGACAGATGTTTTCAAGACTAACTCAGTGTGAATATTTTGAGTTACATGGATTGAATATGAATAATATGAATGTGTCAAATACGTAATTTGCATCAAAGCTATATTTTCACAGTCTCTATTTAATATATTTCGAGCGATTTAATATTACAATATTCGATAAAAATTCTGGAAAATATTATTTAAAACAAAGCATAAAATAATTTTTGTGTCACAAATAATTTTGTATATTAAAACTTTTACTCGAAATGAAGTTTTAAAAATAGTGCCACATCATTATTTACCATTATTTTTATAATATTATTTAATATCCCAGTATTTTTTGATGATTATGCATAAAATGCTGCAGACAGCAACAAAAGATTCAGGACACGAACTTGCTTTGAGCGCAACAGCAAAAGACTTATGTTGCGAACTTGGTGAATTTGATTTGATGAAATTGGGTGAAAAGTCAAATATTATTCATGGAAATACAATTTTAATAAAGTTAAAAAAATACTTTTTTATAAAATATAAAAAAAAATTAACTAATATTGTGGACTCTGGACTCTACTAAATGAGAATTGTAAATTGGATATTTCATATATAATTTTTAAAGGATGCAAGTGTTTATATTTTAACCGCGTACTCAGTTTTATTATAGTTTATTTATCCAGTCACGTTATTCTAAAATTCCATTTGTTATTTTGTAGCCCTTTCAGTCACTGTATAGATAAATAAAATTAATACAATTTTTTAAAAAACTTTAAAAGACATTTTTCTTTTAAATCCCTAGGGAAATTTTAGTATTAAAAGGAATCTATAACGACAAATGCAATGATATCGTTTTAGTTTCATTTTTTATCGAAAACCTCATTTTAGATTATTGAAAACGATAATATAAAAATATCTGTTGGTTTGCTGAGTAGGTTAAAATATTTTAAATATAAAAATAATTTTAATAAAGAATTTTAAAATATTATTTTCGTCACGCAAAAAAAATACAAACTGTAAGTGGACGCAACAAAGTAGCCTCCTATATTTCGTTATCCTTTAGGAATAGTTTGAACCACAACTATGCAAAAAAAACGCAGCTTAGTCCGAAAAAACGTTAGATTGCATGAAAATAATTGAACTGCATGCGATTGTATTAAATTTCAAAGCAGTTCGTGCAAAAATCATTGGCAACACAATTGCAACAATTTTCTAACCGCAATTTCGCTCGACTCACGCCTCACAACAGAGGCAGCTGCAATTTTTTTTATTTCTTACACTTTTTTACTTTTAGCTGTTATTTATTTTTCGTTCTTTGCCAACTTTTAGCCACAACTGTTGGCTGCGGCTGCAACGACTTCTTCGACGACTTTGCAAAATGGAGTTGCGGCTAATGGGAGCGAAACGCCGCGCCATGCAACGCATTAGAATCGGCTGCAATTTTATAATTCTAAAGTAATTTAAAAATTTATTTTTTTCAGTTATTTTCTATTTTCAATTTAGCATAAATAAATTTTTAAGTAACACACAATAGGAATTTCACAAAATGCAGGCAATTTTATGTTGACAATTGCACTTTAAAAACACAATTTTTTCGGAATATTTTTTAAATTCAAACACTTTATTTTATAGTTATCGGGTTTAAGAATTCTTTTGAGCAACTTGTAACTGGACAAGTTTTATATTATTTTATAAATATTATAGGTTTAAAATTGTATATTTTAATTTTTATTCCATTTTCAGTTTTTTTTTTTTTTAATTTTTATTTTATAAAGTTTTTATATTTTTTCCCAGTTGCACCGTTTACTGTACCATTCCACACGCAGGCCAAACACTAACTGAAACTGGCCGCTGAAAAATTCCACGTCCACGAAGTCTTAAGTCGCGCTTTGATTTCTTCCAGCGACGATTTCTTTTTTCGACTTTCGGACGGCGCTTCGTGTCGACTAGTAGCGACACCAAAAGCAGCAACAACAAGCAAAAGAGGTAAGGAAAAAGAAGCAGCGAAACAAGAAGTCGAAGAAGAAGCTTAAAAAGAACTGGAAGTACAATAACAACAGGTAAACCGAACCATCCAAAAGCAGTTAAACCACAAAAGCGGCTTAAAACGGTCGCGCCGTCGACTCAACACTGCTGCGGCGAAGTGCGGCAAATTGAAAAAAAATAACAACAACAGGTAAAATTCGTAGTTGCTCATTTCTGCTTCTTCTCTTTATTTCTACTAGCTCTTCTTATTCTTATTTTTATTCTTATTCTTCTTTTTTACAGCGTATAATAAAAATAGGAAAAAAATTCACTTGCTGCATCTGTTGTTTATATTGTAAAATATCAACGTGTGAAATTTTCCCCGCGCCACTATTTTATTATTTTATATGATTCTTGCTTGCTGCGCACTTGCCGTATAACCTGCACTCGGAAAAATTTCATATGAGTTGGTCAACAGGACACTTATTGATTTTACAGTATATAGAAAAATTTAAACCACACACTTATTAAAAAGTATTCAGTAATTTTTAATACGAATTCAATAATCAGGAATTATTCAATTTTTTAAAAATTATATTCTGTAGTATTCAATCGTTTTAATCTATTTTCATATAAACTGAAAAACAATTTTATAGTATTCAGTAGTTCTTAACAGTATTTTTTTAGTATTGGTACATTTTATTATCAAAAATAATTGAAATAGTTGAAATAATTAAACTATTTTTCTGAGTGTATCTGCGCAGCCGTGAATAATGTATCACTGAAATTTGACATATTTGTGTAAAGGGCCACTTACAAGATGCTCTGACAGTTAGAAATAGCTACGGACAGTCGACAGCACTTTTGTAATTAGTTGCACTTTGTAAATAATTCAATGAAGATCATAAAAGGGTTATATTTTTGTTTTATGTTGTACATAAATATTTGCAGCTATATTTATGCACCAGAAGAAACAAAGCGTCAATATAAAAGAATTGTAAAAAGATTATAGCTACCTGTTGATGCAATAAAAATTATTAAGTCTCATTTACGTTCAGTTTTATATATCCATAGTCAAATTGTGCTAAGACCATAATCTACAACTGTTTAGTTTATTTTTAACTTGTACATAGAAAATTCTTCAAATTGAAGATTATCGTTCTTTAAACGAAATTTTAGTCACATATTTAATTTTTCATTGAAATTTTCTAGATATTAAAAACTTTTAATAGGTTCAAATGTTTAATATTTGTTCGAATTGAATAAATATATTTTGTAATATATAAAATTTATATAAAAAACTAGATGGACCCGTGCACGACTCGTGCAAAAATTTTGTGATTTCAAGGATATGGAGTTATTTTATTAATAAAAAGAATATTTTTATTATTTATTTGTTGGGGGGGGGTACTATATATTCCTATTGTTAAGTAAATTTCGTGAAGAGGTTTTTTTGTTGTGTTTTTAATTTTTTGTGTTTTGCTTTTAGTTTTTGCTTTTATTTTTGACTAGTAAAAACCATCCAGCTAGCTGAAAATTTGTTTCAAGATTATATGATGATATTTTATATTTTTATTAGTAAATCCAAAAATGTTCGTAATATTTTTGAATTTACAAATTTCGGATTTACAATATAGAGTTTTCGGTCTGATGTCCTTTGTGCTGTAGGAAACATAGTTTCATTAATGTAGTTCGTCATGAAATATATTTCTAAAAACCATCCATTGAAATCAAAATTCCAATTTCCAAAAAAACTTTCAAATTTAAATATTTTTACTCATTCATTTTTGCAATTACATTGCAATTTTATATTTTTTATATTTGAATCACAGTTCCGTTTTTCTTACAAGTTTATTTTTTTTTATAAATTTATATTAAACTAGCTGGACCCGTGCACGAGTCGTGCCAAGATTTTGTGAATGAAAGGATATGTAGCGATTTTATTAATATAAAACACATTTTTATTATTTATATCACAGACCCGTGCTTCGCCGTGGAAGTTTTTTATTGGTTTTATAAACATAGTAACCAAATAATAATTCTCCGCCAAAACAACTTTTCTCAAAGAAAATTCTTTCTCATACTGCGCTTTCCCGTAGAATATTTCGCCTTAGAATTCTTCCCTGTAGAAATGTTTCCCGTAAAATTCTTCGCCATTGAAAGCTTTCCCGTAGAATTCTTCCCGGTAGAATTCTTCCCGTAGAACTCATCCCGGTAAAATTTTTCCCGGTAGAATTCTTTTCCGTAGAATTCTTCCCCGCAGAGTTTTTCCCAGTAGAAGTTTTAGTGTGGTGAGTTTTAATGTGGTGAGTTTAGGTGAGGTGAATTTTGGTGTGGTGAGTTTTAATGTGGTAAGTTTTAGTATGATGAATTTCAGTGTGGTGAGTTTTAGTGTGGTGAATTTTGTTGCGGTGAGTTTTAGTGTGGTAAGTTTTAGTGTAGTAAATCTTAGTGTGGTGAGTTTTAGTGTAGTTAATCTTATTATGGTGAGTTTTAGTGTGGTGAATTTTAGTGTGGTGATTTTTAGTGTGGTGAATTTTATCGTGGTGAGTTTTAGTGTGGTGAATTTTAGTGTGGTGAATTTTGGTGTGGTGAGTTTCATTGTGGTGAGTTTTAATGTGGCGAATTTCTTTGTGGTGAATTTTGGTGTGGCGAGTTTAAAGAATTTGGGATGGTTGTTACCCCGTTGTGAAATTTCAAGTTTTGCTGTTGTTTTTGTGTTTGATTTTGGTTTTTATTTTTGTTTTTGTGTTTTTGCATTTGTATATTTTTTTTTGTATTTGAGTTTTTTGTTCCATCTTTTTAGCTTGTGTATATGCTGAGTTATGTCGTTTTGAAGGTTTAGGTTGTATGGAAGGTGCCACACCCCTTTGTCCAATCCCGCCCATATATAGCCTATGACACCCTCCCAACTCCATAGTATCCTGGTGCAAATTTTCAGTTAAATCGGTTCAGCGGTTTAGACATGATGCTGGAACAAACAGACAGACAGACAGACAGACATACTGACTGACAGACGGACCAAGAGTTTTTTATATATACTAGCTGGACCCGTGCACGACTCGTGCCAAGATTTTGTGAATTAAAAGATATGGAGCGATTTTATTAATATAAAAAACATTTTTATTATTTATATCAGGGGACCGTGCTTGGCTGTGGAAGTTTTTTATTGGATTTATAAATGTAGTAACCAAATAATAAATCTCCGCCAAAACAACTTTTCTCAAATGCAATTTTTTCTCAGACTACCTCGTAAAATTCTTCCCCATAGAACGCTTTCCCGTTGAATTCTTCCCTTTAGAAATCTTCCCGTAGAACTCATCCATGTAGAATTGTTCCCGGTAGAATTCTTTCCCGTAGAATTCTTCCCCGTAGAGTTTTAATGTGGTGAGATTCAGTGTGGTGAGTTTAGGTGTGGTGAACTTTGGTGTGGTGAGTTTTAGTGTGGTAAGTTTTAGTGTGGTGAGTTTTAGTGTGGTGAGTTTTAGTGCGGTGATTTTTATTGTGGTGAGTTTCAGTGTAGTGAATTTTATTGTGGTGAGTTTTAGTGTGGTGAATTTTAGTGTGGTGAGTTTCATTATGGTGAGTTTTAATGTGGTGTGGTTGCTTTTGTATATTTTTTTTTGTATTTGAATTTTTTGTTTCATCTTTCTAGCTTGTGTATGTGCTGAGTTATGTCGTTTGGAATGTTTAGGTTGTAAGGGATGTACCACGCCCCTTTGTCCAATCGCGTCCATATATAGCCTATGACACCCTCCGGACTCCATAGTACCCTGTTACAAAATTTCAGTTAAATCGGTTCAGCGGTTTAGACGTGATGCTGGAACAAATAGACAGACAGACAGACCGACAGACGGACCAAGAGTTTTATATATATAGATAGATAATTTATGTATATTTAAAATCTGTAAAACATTTTTAATATATTTTAAAATTCAATTACTAATGTCACTAAATATTGGTTTTTTTCTTTAATTTTTTTATTAATTTAATTTTAATTGTTGTAATCGGAAATGCGATGGACAGGACAGGGCTGCTCTAAACAGGCATCCTGTGACATTTACTACAGCTGCCATGCGGAGAGGCATGAATTTGGTTGTGGATTTGTAGTCGGCAAGAGACTCCGCCACCTTGTCTCTAGGTTCACACCCGTGAACGAACAACTAGCAACAATCCGCATCAAGGCTAAATACTTCTACATCAGCCTAATTTGTGCGCACGATCCGACGAATGAGAAGGACGATGAAACTAAAGAGACTTTCTATGAGCGCCTCGACGAAGCCTATGAGCGCTGCCCCCGTCACGACATAAAAATTGTGATTGGCGACTTTAATGCCAAAGTGGGCCATGAGGGTATCTTTGGTTCAACGGTTGGAAAATTCAGCCTCCACGACAACACCTCCGACAATGGAATGAGTCTTCGCCGCAGCACGAAACATGGTAATTAGTGGTACTGGATTCAAGCATCTCAATATTCACAAGGCCACGTGGCGGTTACCCGATCAGAACACGCGCAACCAAATTGATGATGTTGTGATTGACGGAAGGCACGCTTCTAGTGTGATGGATGTACGCTCGATCCGAAATGCCATCATCGACTCGGATCACTTCCTTGTAGCAGCACACGCTTATGCGCTACGAAAAACGCACGGAAATCCATGCAAAGAAAGCTAGACGTCGGTAAGCTGCACACACAACAGACCGAACAAGCGACTCTCACACCTGCTTGCCCATTGCTCTCCCCCTCTCGATGATATATGCGCGCAGTGGACACACGTCTCCCGCTCAATGCGTACTGCTGCCGAAGAGGTGCTTGGATTCCAACGCCTACTACGGAACAAGTGGTATGACGAAGAGTGTCGCGCAGCCACTGCAGAGAAAGACGCTGCATATAGAGCCACCCTGCAGTCAGTAGTTACGCGAGCCGCGAAAGAGCGATACAGAGAGAAGAGGAAGGAGGAGAGACATCTTGCGACATCAGAGGCGCAAGAAAAGAGAATTAGAAAGACGCGAGTGTGAAGATATTGAGATGCATGGCAACAGGAACGAGGCTCGAAAATTCTTTCAGAAGATAAGACGCCTGACTGGAGGTTTAAAAACCGGACCCTCTTCCTGTCAGGACGATGACGGGAATCTAGTAACAGATGTCCAGGGTACACTGAGATTATGGAGAGAGCACTTCTCTGATCTTCAAGCAGGCGATGATGACAACTATTCCGCTGATGGAGAAGACAGCTTGACAACCCCAGTTGCTGACGGCGTTGACATACCGCCGCCTGACCGTGAAGAGGTCTGCACAGCCATCAACAGGCTGAAAAACAACAAAGCCGCAGGATCAGATGGTCTGCCTGCTGAGTTGTTTAAGACCGGAGTCGATGAGCTCATAACGAGCATGCACCAGCTCATCAGCAGAATATGGTCAGAAGAAAGCATGCCTAGCGAATGGAATCTCAGTATACTCTGCCCAATCCTTAAGAAGGGGGATCCCACGATACGCGCCAAATACCGTGGGATAAGTCTCCTCAACATCGTGTATAAAGTTCTAACGGGCGTATTATGTGAAAGACTGAAGCCCATCGTCAACAGACTGATTGGATCTTATCAGTGTGGCTTCAGACCTGGCAAGTCCACCATAGAACCGATGTTCACATTGCGACAAATCCTGGAAAAGACCAAAGAGAGGCAGATCGACACCTACCACCTCTTCGTCGACTACAAAGCTGCCTTCGACAGTCCGATAAGAAGTCGCCTATACGCCACCATGTCTGAGTTCGGTATACCTGCGAAACTTATAAGGCTTTGCAGGATGACCCTGAGCGACATACGTTGCTCAGTGAGAATTGGGAACAACCTCACCGATACGTTTAATACCAAACGAGGTTTCAGACAAGGCGATTCGCTATTGTGTGACTTCTTCAACCTAATAATGGAGAAGATTGTAAGAGCTGCACAACTCCATCACAATGGCACTATCTTCAACAAGAGTTCCATGCTGCTCGGGTACGCTGATGATATCGACATCATTGGGCAGAGCGTACCAGCAGTCAGTGCAGCATTCTCCAGTTTAGAGAGGGAATCGCGTCGAATGGGTCTTACGGTGAACGAGGACAAGACGAAGTACCTAGTGTCAACAAACAAAGAGTCCCGGCGTCTTGGACAACACGTCACTATTGACAACCACAACTTCGAAGTTGTGAAGGACTTCGTATACCTAGGAACCAGCATCAACAAGGAAAACAATGTCAGCCTATAGATTAGACGAAGAATAACTCTTGCCAACAGGTGTTACTTTTGGCTCAGTAGGCAATTGAGGAGCAGAGCCCTCTCTCGACGGACAAAAATTACGCTCTATAAGTCGCTCATCGTGCCAGACCTCCTCTGTGGCGCTGAGGCATGGACGCTTGCCAACACCGATGAGCGAGCTTTAGGAGCGTTCGAGAGAAAGATTCTTCGAAAAATCTATGGCCCGATATGCGTTGAAAACGAGTACATAATCAGATGGAACGACGAGCTGTATGAGCTCTACGCCGACATTGACATAGTCAGACGCATTAAGATCCAGCGCCTACGCTGGCTTGGACATGTCGAGCGTATGGATGAAAGCGCTCCAGCAAAAAAGGTGTTCAATTCTGTACCCAGTGGTGGTCAACGTAGGAGAGGGCGTCCGAATCTCCGGTGGAGCGACCAAGTGCGGGACAAACTGACAACCTGACAACACTTGGAATGCAAAACTGGCTCCAGCGCGCGCAATGCAGAAGCGACTGGCGAGAGGTGATTGCTGCGGCCGAAACCCATCATGGGTTGTAATGGCCAAATAAGTAAGTAAGTTGTTGAATATATTTCACGTTTTCGAAATATGTTGTTTTATTCATTTAATTTAATTTAATTATTTTTAATGTATTTTCTGAACGCAATGATTGAAACTTTTTTCTGTTTTCTTTTACAACTCTCTGTTTGCTGTGTAAAACCAACAAAAACAACAAAAAAAAATCGTGCGACAGAGTTGTTTTTGTTCTTTTGTGCGCAATTCTTTATGAGAGAGTGTGATGCACTGCACTAACCACAGTGAGCGCAGGCTACTGCAGTACTCATTTTCATATGGTTGTTGTAATTTAGTTTTTAGTTTTAAAATCTGTTCAGAAATGCGGCCGGTTAGTGCAAGAGAAAAAAACACATTTTGTTTTATTAATACATATTTTGTGTTTTTACCCGTGCACGACTCGTACAAAAATTTTGTGTTTTTGCTTTTATTTTTAATTTTGTATATTTGTTTTTGCTTTTGTTTTTGTTTGTTGCTTTAGTTTTTGTGTTTTTTGTTTTGTCTTTTTGCCTTTGTTTTTGTGTTTTTTCTTTCGTTTTTGTGTTTTGATCTTGTTTTTTGCTTTAGTGTTTTGAATTTGTGTGTTTGCTTTTGTGCTTTTGCTTTTGTTTTTGTGATTAGCTCTTGTGTTTTGTTTTGTTTTGTGTTTTGCTTTTGTGTTGTTCTTTTGTGTTTTTGCTGTTGTTTTTTGTTTTTTGTTTCTCTTTTTGCTTTTGTTTTTTGTTTTTGCTTGTGTTTTTCTTTTGTGTTTTTGCATTTGTGTTTTTGCTTTTGGGCGTTAGGCATCATAACACCCTTTTTGCAATATTCTCACCGAATGATTCCAGCAGTGCCTTCTATCCTCCTGTGAAATCCCAGATCGATTTCCCAAAGGTTTTGTCGTTTTAAAAATATGTTTTTTATATTTTAAAATTTTTACAGATTCAGTTTTCAAGCCGTTTTTTTATATCTATATCCGTAATTTATATCTATATCCATTCATATCAATACGAAAATTTATACTATGCACAATAATCTTTATTTATTTCATTTATGTTATGTTTATAGCTCTAAAACTCAATACGTCCAAATATTATTTCTCGTTTTATGCAATAATTTTATATAATAATACTAGCTTTCAAACAAATTTAAAAAGTGAAAAATAAAGCTAAAAGTTCAAATTTTAATGTAAAATTAATGGAAATAATATCGATGAGAAAAGTGCAGGTTACCACATAGTTAAAGGCAACACAATGGTCCACTAGGACCCCGCGAGGATTGCTGATATTAATCTCAGCAACACATACCATAATCTAAGTTTTATTGTATTTATGAAACATTTTTTTTGTAGAGAAAAACAATTAAATTGAAGTGATGAATCAAATTTTTAGTATGTATAAAAGCAAATTTTATCTGTAAAGAGTCACTAATGCAATTTAGTGAGATTATTTAAAATTGAAATGTAAATATTTGATTCGTAATTTTTGTATTAAAATATTAATATTAGGTAATAAAATTTCGAACTTTGATTGAAAATTTTTAATTTTTAATAAATGCGTAAATAAAATTATAATTTTTATTTTTTAATTTAAACATATAAAACACGAAGAAACCTTTCTTATTTTATCTTCCAGATCTTGAGCTTTTACATCGTTAAAAAAAACCAACAAAAAAAATCGAACAATTGAAAGTTCAACAACATTTAGCGACTCATTTGACCCAAATCAAAGCACACGAACCGCATACAAAAAAACAAAACACTTCCGATGCAATAAATATGGATTTGCATTAATAAAACGAGACAAGAACCAAAACCAAACAAATACTAAACACTCTAAAAGCAGAAACAAGCCATGTTTCCAAAAATGAAAACAAAACCGTTTGAAGACAAAATAAAAAATTAAACAAATTCAAATTCAAAATGCAAACAAATGGCTAAAACAATAAGCAAACTGGTCAAATGGTAACTAAAAGAAAGGCGGCTAATTACCAAGAAAGTGTAGGCCATAAATGTGGTGGTTGATTGGGAAGCCAAAACATCGAAAGAGACGCTGCCACTTTGTCACTGCGTTGCCAGCGACAAAAATTACAACCAGCAACTAAAATGATGGCTTATTTTCATGAGACATAATTAGGCACTCAGACGGGGGCAGTGCTTGTGGCCAAATGGTTTTGGCGGTTTTGCTTTTCTTTGACTCATCATTAGTTGCGGCGAAGTTAGAATCATTGGAACGGAACTGCGGGCGTAAGAAGCGACATAGAAGACGAAGTGTAGTAGAAATATGTTACACTCTTAATTTTATTCAATTCACAAAAGTTATATTTATCACAAAAAATTTAAGTTTTCAATAAAAAAATAAAATTTTTAATACAAATTAAAAATATCACAAACAATTTTATGATTTACTAAAAATTATTTTTTTTTACTAAAAATTAAATTTTTTACTAATAATTCAAATTTTAACTAAAAATTCAATTTTGAACTAAAAATTCCATTTTTCAATTTATTTTCACTTAAATTTAATTTTTCACTTGAAATACAAATTTTTACTAAAAATTCAAATTTTCACAAAAAATTAAATTTTGCACTATAAATTCAATATTTTACTTAAAATTCTATTTTTAATAAAAAATTCAATATTAATTACACTTAAAATTCAATATTTAACTTAAAATTATATTTTTCATTAAAAATTAAATTTTTCACTTTAAATTATATTTTTCACTAAAAAATCAAATTTTCACCAAAAATTCAAATTTTCACTAAAAATTCAAATTTCCACTAAAAATTCAATTTTTAACTAAAAAAAAAAAGTTTTTCACCAAAAATTTCAATTTTTACTAATAATTCAAATTTTAACTAAAAATTAAATTTTTAACTAAAAATGGAATTTTTCAATTTTTTTTCACTTAAATTTAATTTTTCACTTGAAATACAATTTTTTACCAAAAATTCAATTATTCGCTAAAAATTCAATTTTTCACAAAAAATTAAAATTTTCACTATAAATCCAATTTTTACTGAAAATTTAATTTCTATTAAAAATTCAATTTTTCACTACAAATTAAATTTTTCACTTTAAATTAAATTTTTCACTAAAATTACAATTTGAATTTTTCTGAGTGTATAGAATATAAAAAATATTAAAGTTAACGAAGAAAGTGGAGGAGTAGTAAGAACCTAAAAAAATTGATTAAAATTCTAAACCATATTTTGCCGCTGCTTGCGTTTCGTTCTTGTTATGGCTATTGAACTGTTTTCAATTTGGCCAATATGTGAACAACAACAACAGCATAACAATTGCTGCACCGTTATCGGACCCCGTTCGTGCGCCATGTTGCGCTGCGCTGATTCGACGTTTAATACTTAAACCAATTCGGAATTTTGCGCATGCGTAGCTGCTACTACTGCTGCTGTTTCTTCGGTTACTTTTTCTTCTTCTTCTTTTGTACTGCCCACACCAATGACTCTCGTAATAGCATTCTTTGGCTATGCGTTAATATCGTTAATTTGGTCGTTCGTCAATGGGTTTCCCCTCCGCTCCTCTTTAATGCATTTTCAATCCAACAACAACAACAACGAGAACGCGAACGACATCGACTACAACAACCTGTTGACCCAATTCATGCGGTGGAACGGGACGGGACCAACCCACTTGTGCTCAATTCTGGTCCCAAGTATTTTATGTTTGTCCATGTGTTAGGCTAATCCAAGTGTGTGGAGAAAGACCTGTAGTTGTAGCAGGTTAATTCAGCGTTTGAAAGACAGGATATTTTGTAACTAGTTCACTGACTGCTTTACTGCATCGCACTGCCCACAGGCACCACCTAAACAGTTAATAATTGCAATGAAATGCAAACCATTTTTCACTCAGAGCTGTGTAGAGTGTGGCGCTATGATTGCTGCTAGTTTGTGGCATAAGTATTTCGTTTTATTCTTTTTTTAAAGCAGGTTAGTTCTATTCTGTTTTATTTTATAGTAAATGTTTTTATTTTAGAATAGCAACATTTATATTTAAGAGGTTATTTAACTCATTTGATGGCCATGCACACACAGAGAACTGATTTGTTGCGGCAACCAACTAAATTGCCCTACCGAATCATTTGGTTGCGGCAACAACTGATAAAGTAGTTGCAACAACCTCTTAATTCGGTTGTGCCAACCTCCTAGTCGGTTAAAATGAGGTTGTGGCAACCTCCAAATCGGTGAACATGAGGTTGTCGCAACCTTCTAGTCGGTAAGCATGAGGTTTTCTAAACCTCCAATTGAAATTTTATTATAACATAGTTATTTATGTATATAAAACTTATGTATTCTATATGTATTGTAATTGAGTAAAATTGTCGCGCACACAATTTAGAAGTATATCTACTAATTCCTGCACCCTGAAAAAAAAACTATGAAAAAATACATGTATTTGCATGCATTTATTTTTTGTATTTCCTCATAACCAATAAATAAGGAAAAAAACTATTTTCGTTGGTCACATATTTTTTATTTATATTATATTTCACTAGCTAATGAGCAATTTGAATTGAATAAATATATTATTTTATTAATATTTGTATATTTATTTCCCAATGTAACTTAATTAATGAATTTCCTATTGTTTTCGACATGTGAAAATTTTTGACGTTTATTTATTTCTGCATGTATCCATAATTGTTGGCAAGAAACTGGCAACCGAACTGCTGATAGACATGAGGTTGCCGTTTGTCATTTATTTCGTTGATACAACAACTTACTCAATCGACGTAACAAATGCACGAATGTCAATTTTGGCAGAATGAAAAATGCACGTACGGCAACCGAACGTGCAGTTGAGCGGACTAACATTTCGGTTAGAATAAGAAATGGTACGCTCATTGTAATGACTTGAGATTACAACAAATGTATTTCGGTTGCAACACTGAAACGTTGGTTCAATTAACCTCATGCCAAAAGAGGATTTTTCTGTGTGCATTTACCTGCCAATGTGTCAAACAAAGCACTAAATAAAATCCCAAAACAATGCCTAAAAATATTGTTTAGAACTAAAATATGAAATGAGGTTCAAGACTATATCAAGCAGCTGCAGAACTTATTCCAAAAATCATGCTTACAAATGACAGCACGTTCTGCTGCCAAATATATTAAACGTTATTTATAACCGTTATTATTGAGCACTTGACGTATGTGAAAAATCGAGGTCAAATATTTGAGAACTTATGTAAGCCAATGTTTAATGTTGTCACAGTATTATTTAATTTGTAATACTTCAACTATTCAAAAATATTTTTGCGATTTATTCGAGGGTTTAGCAAAAATTCGGCAAGTAGTATTGAAAATAAATAACAAAATCAATAACAGTTCTATTGTAAATTTCAATTTCTACATAATCTCTATTTATTTCAGTTTTCAGGTCTCTTAAACTCGTCCTTTTTGAGCCTTTCAATTTCGTCTAGGGATGTCAATCTTCAATCTCGAAATTTCGGGACTTTGTATCCGGGGAATAATAAGAAGTCATGAAATAGCCATATCTCTGTTTGAATAATAAACAATTAAATGCTTAAGGCTCAAAAAAAAAACTCATATATAACTTTTTCTAAATACCTAGGGGAGACCGGGGCTAAGTCGACATCAGGGCAAAGTCAACTTTTGCTTTAAATCGCGATCACGTTCGCGATCAACGCCAGATCAACTTCAAATTGATACTGTACACGTAGCATTAGGTGTCACTATTAACAAAGAAGAAAAATCCATTTTGTACTGGAACTTCAGTTTTTATGTAATAAAATGTTTTTTTTTACTCCAAAAGTTAGATATTGATAACGCAGTAAACTGGTACTTGCCACTAAAGTTTTTATTATTTATATTTTGTTGTGAGTTTTATGTAATAAGGGGTTCACTTATCATGTCGTGTTGATTTTTATTTTATTTTTCCATTCAATTCGCATTTTTATGCCAATAATATTAGACAAAGTCTCGTGGGCTAAAGTCGACACATAAGCGTTTGGTCAAAGTAGATTCCGCGAAAATATAATTTATGAAACTTTTTGTTATATGAGTTTTCCAAAATAGTCCATTCTTACAATATAAGGAGACATATCAATCATTTGACCATGATTTAGGAAGTTATTGCAAAAAATAGATAAAATGTGAATAATATGAATAATGGTCAAACAATTTCGCGAGACCAGAATAAAATAGCACGAATAGTTTTATCTTGGAATATAGAATTCAATCAATTTGAAAGACATCAGCAAAAATGTGCATTCGCGGAAAAAGTGGGTAGTGTCGACTGTACCCCAGCATATTTTCAGAATCAGGTTTGAGGTTGGGTCGCATTTGCATTTCTTTCGTGGAAACTAAATATTGTAGATCTTTACATCCTATGGAACATTTTTAGCTAATGAATCAATCTATCCAACTGTATTACTATTTTTGGCCTATGTCATTGATATGGTGGTCAAAATTAGCATTGAAAAAAAAGTGTCGACTTAGCCCCTGTCTCCCCTACTTTTTATAGAAAACTAAATTTTTGTAAAAATAGAAAAATAATGGAAAATTTTAATTTTGAATGAACATTTAAATTATTATTAGGAAATTTCTTCTTGGTGAAAATCATTGTTTTATAAAAAAAAAGGTAAAAATTATACTGAGAATAAAACGTTCTCTTAAACTGAAATTAAACATGATGTTTTAAATTTAAACGAAATTGTTTTAAAATTAAACAAAATTGTTTTCAATTTAATCACATTGGTGTTAAAATCGAGATTAGTGACATGCCGCTAAAAGTAGGCAGCATTTACGATGTGAAATGCATACAACATACATCTAGGGGCAGCATTTACGCGTTAAACTAAAGTTTTGTGTTCGATGCAGTGATGCGAACTGTGGGACATTTTAGTCTTAGTGGGCAATCGGGGAATGGTCCACTTTTGGCGCGGAATTTCAAATTAGGATTTGTTACATTTTTTACATCTTTAAGTATTGGAATATAAGAGCATATTCCAACTTTTGATCGAATTTCATATAATAATTTTAAAACAAACGTTTTTACTTTTAGATTAGATATCTTAGTACAATAAATATTTTTTAAATGAATTTAAACAGCATGCTTTGACTTCAACGCTATCAATTCGTTCGGAAAATAATAAATTCAAAATAGTTTGTTTAGAATTTTACAGGTAAAATCAGATTCGATCGAAAACTGGAACATACCTCTATATTCCAATCATGTGAGAGATCATAATTTGGCTTCTAATAAACACAATCTATTAAATACGATTTCTTGATCTTGATTAATTCCTTTAACATTTTTTGAATATATCTGATGTTATGTTTTTGAATAAAGTATACATTTTTAAAGACCTGCAATTTGACATGCCCCTTAATAGTTGAAAAAATATTGTTTTCAGTATTTAAAGATTGCGATTATTGGGTATTTAAAATTTCGAAACTAAAAATATCAATGACAAAAATGTAAAAATAATGAAAACAAAAATTCGAAAATAATTCTAAAAATAAATTTACAATTGTTCATTTGTTTATGCATGTTTTTTAATGGTTAAATTTAATTTTAGAAATAGTTTGCTCATATTCAAAATATTTTTATCTGCATAAATGGCCCATTTTCAGGTCTATTTTAAACCAAATTATAATTATAATTAATTTTTTTAATATGATTCATTTTTTCAGTCCCATTATAGTGAATATTTCATATATGTTTAAAATTTCATATTAACTGAGTACTAATTGTCTATCTATCAGTCTGTAAAGTTTAAAGAAATTCGAACATATTGATTTAAAACTAGAGACTTTTGAAATATTTATTTAAGCTAAGTTTAAACTTTCACTGAAAAACTGGAACTTAATAAATATGGCACCAGTTGGTTATAACAAATAATTTTCTCAATTTATAATGGTTCATAAATGTCGTTCGAAAAATATAGAAATCTAGATATAAAAAAAAACATATTAAATGAAAAACATATTGCGTAATATTTGTTCTATGGACACAGCTCAAAATGGTGAGAGAGCTCGGCCGAAGTTCTAAACAGGACTTGTAGCGCCAAACTATTATTATATTATATTTCACATCTACTGGAGTATTTCTATAACAGGCTGTTCTTTTTCATTCTTATAAGAAGTACAGTGATTTCACAACTCCTGGAGTATTTCTATAACAGGCTGTTCTTTTTCATTCGAATAATTACTACAGTGATTTCACAACTATTGGAGTATTTCTATAACAGGCTGTTCTTTTTCATTCGTATAAGAACTACAGTGATTTCCCAACTCCTGGAGTATTTCTATAACAGGCTGTTCTTTTTCATTCGAATAATTACTACAGCCTGTTATTGCGAATATCGCAGCTGTGTTCAAAATAACTATTATTTGAGTAACAGATACTTTTAACTGTTATTTAAAAGTAATAATAACAGTCAGTAACAGTTACTGAAAAGTAACAACTTTGCCCATCACTAATAAAAAGTAATTGATGAATTTTTAATGTTGAAAAATCAACTGATAGATTTACATTTTCTTATCATGTGGTAAAAAAAAATTCAGATCATCGATTAAAAATTGACAGATTTATAAAGATTTTTGTGACTCATGTGGTAAAAAAAATTCAGATCATCGATTAAAAACTGACAGATTTATAAAGATTTTTGTGACTTTTCGGTCTACAACGGCACGTCGTCTCTATTTCTACCGGTCTTTTTGTGAGATTTAAAATTAAATAGCTTGAAACGTTAATGAAAGGAAAGACATTTTTTGAATAATATTCAATCATTACCAACTTATCGAACTGTGCTATATATAAATTTTTGGACAATTTTTGGCCTAATAAGTATTTTGAAATTTAAATTTTAACAAAAAATAATCACTAATAATTAAATTTTCCACTAAAAAAATCAATTTTTAACTATAAATTACATTTTTCACAAAAACATAAATAAGTTATTTTATATAAATAAAACCCACATCTTTTTAGCTAATAGATATTTATTTTTGTTTATATAGCGCATTATATTCACAATATATTAAATAAAATATTATTATATATTTATTATTATTATTATTTGCAGCATATTGCATTAGGTTCTTGGTAATTTTATCATTTGCTTTCTTTTATAACTTGTTGCATATGTATATAAACAATATCATTTCTACTACTATATAATATATATATATATATATTTGTATTTTTAATTTAACTTTAATATACACCATATGAATTGTTTGTAGTGCAGTAATGTTAATCATTAGTTAAGCATTTATATAAACAAAACAAACAACTGTTTCGAAACAAATTCGTCAAAGTATTGAAAAAAAAAACAATAATTAAAAAATTTAATTGCGATTTTATTGCAGAACTCTTGAGAGTGTTTTGTAGTGTTGGGTTTGTCAAATATTTTATGTTAAATATATAAAAGGTAATGGGTAATGTGTTACAGCGTGTGACAGATAATAAAATCGTGGGTTTTTATAATTAATTATAAATAAAACAAATAATGTAAATACATGCTAGAAATAATAATCGTAATTATAATAAATGTATATAGTATATTAAACAAGTGATTTTTTGTAGATTACGTTTGCACAATCATGGTAATACAATTATCAACAAATTACGCTGTTTTTTAAATAGTAGTAAATATTAGTACAAAATTGAAAATAAATAAAACTAATTGCTAAATGTTTCAACAGAAATGATTTGATATTTCTTTTAGGCTTGATTTTTTTATATTTTTTGTATACTCTTTTTTTGTTTAGTTGATTTTTTGTTTGATTTTGTTTCATTTTAATTGGGTTTTAAAACACATTTAATTGCAGTTTAATTTAGTACAATTTAAATTTAATTCAAGATTAATTTAGTTGGAGTTAAATTTTGTTTAAATTTATTTGATTTAAATTCAATTTCAATTTAGTGTTTTTTTTAATTTAGTTGCATTTTAATTCAGTGGTATTTTAATTTAGTTGCATTTTAATTTAGTTTAAGTTTAATTTATTTACGTTTAACTTAGCGTGAATTTAATTTAATAATTAAGTTTAAGTCTAATGTTATAAGTATTGCCAAATATGGTTGCTTTGAATGGCCTAAAGTGCAAATATGATCATGTTTATTAATGAGTTAAAGCAAACGCTTGTTTAGACGACTTTTTATGGAGCTTCTTTTAAAGTTTTCTTTTTTTAATTTTTATAAAACGTTTTCATAAAAAAACTTAACTTGAAATTTTAAATTCAAATTTAATTCACTTTTTTTTATTTTAATTTACTTTTTAAAATTAAATTTTAGTTATGAAATAAAAAAATAACTATTCCAAAATGATTTAACTTGTTCAAAACAATTTATCTTTTTTTAAAACAATAAAAGTTTTTTTCTATAAAATATTTTAATTTTAAATAAAATTTAGCTTTATAAATAATATTTATCTTGCCATTCTATTGTTTATTTGTATTTTTAGAAAAGTGTGCTTTTAAAACGCGTACGTTATGCCTAAATAAAACATGTTACACGATTTAAATTTTATGTAATACAACATATTCGCTAATATCAATAATAACATCGTCTCAACATGCGCGCCTGCCCTGCAGATTCAAATTTTGTTCGAAATAACAAATATCAATCAACTAATTTTCTAAGTGACCCGCTGATCTCATTCACCACCGCTGTCATTGTTAACACTAAAGCGTAAAAATAAAGTAAATACTATGTTCCACTATGAAAGGTGGTTACTCCTCCTGCACATCCTTTACCAATTGGAATTCTCTCTCTTTCAACAGGCATTAGCAAAATATTTACAAATCTGCGACGGCACCACGTACGAACAAAAATTATTCTTCCGTTCTTCATCGAGTAAAGCTTTGCAGAAAGTACTTGAAATTGTACATTACTTGCATTCCACGTTGCATCTTACGTTATATATTTACATCGTACTTTGCATCAAATTTATTGTATTGTAGTACTTCAAATCATTCCTTGCATTGTGATTTACTTCGTTCTTTGCATCATAGATACCTTACATCGTACTTTTTTTCGTACTTCACATCGTTCTTTCATCATACTTTATATCGGCATCATTATTGGCATCATCGTACTTAAGCGATTTGTTTACATCGTACTTTGGTATGTTCGAATATTTTTACATCGTACTTTACATCTTACTTCATGTCGTACTTTACACCATATAAATGATGCTTTTCATTAAGCTTATTATGATGCTTATAACGATGTTCATCTGATGCTAATCATGCAATGTGCAACGATGATTATCCGACCAGATCTTAAATATTATCAACTATATATTCTAATGATTTATTTGATGCTTCAACCGATGCTTATTCTGATACTAAAGAAGCTGATGCTTCTCCTGATGCTTATTGTGAAGTTATTCTGATGATTTACCTGAAGCTTAAAATGATTTTTCACCTGATAATTCGTCTGATGCTTAAACTGATGCTTAAAATGATGCTTAATCTAATGTTAGCTTCACCTCTCGATCATTTTTAACACCGCGTACTACAACTTGTTCCTTAACTTAATTTTTATCTCGCCGTCCCTTTTTTTGCCCGTCACAAAGTTATTCCGCGTCCCTGCCATCGCCCGTTTAACCCACAACATCAACAGTCAACAAATTTAATTTATTCACCAAAAATTGTCGTGTTTTGTTCTGTTATGTGTTGTAGTCGTCATGCTGTGAACTAAAGTAGCTAACCAAACCGCTGAACTCACTGGCGCCACCCTCCTGACCAACCCCAGACGCTGCTGAAGCCGCCGCTGGCGTCGACGACGAATCATCAGCGCCGTCCGGTTGCACATTGGGCGAACTACGCGATCCTGAGGACTCGCCGCCCAAGGCCAACGGCGACTTGTTGCTGGCCGTGGCATAAGTCTCTAGCATTATTAGCTTCTTGCGCGGCTCGGACGCAATAGGTTTGACATTTGCAACCGTTGCTGCTGCCGCCTCCGCCGCCTTGTCGCTGGCAATAGTTGCTGCGATAGCTGTTGGTGGCGGTGACTGCGGTGGCTGAGATTTTGTGCTCGTGCCACGTGCAGCGGCGGCGGCATGATTTGGTGGCATTGACAAATTGGCGGGCGGTGCGGCAACAATCACAGAGCTAGGCACTGCAGGTGGAGGTGGTGCGGATGCAGTGTGTACGGATGGCGCCGATGGTTTTGTTATTGTTGTTGTTCCTGTTTGTGGTGGTGGTTGTTGTTGTTGCTGCTGTTGGTTTGTTGTGACGCCACCGACATGCGTTGGTGGCGCATGTGGTGAACGAGGGGGATGAGCAGATGATTGCGGTTGCTGCTGCTGTTGTTGTTGTTGCTGCTGCAGAGCTGCTGTCAAAGGTGGTGGCGGCGGATAGTAGCCGTAGGGCGCATAGGAGCCTTTTGAAAGAAATTAAATAAAATAAAACATTAAACTACAGCAGATTTACGATTGAGGATAGAACATCTTACGTGGTCCAGCTGGATACTCTGCGCCGGGTGGTACGCCAGCGGTGCGCAAGTTAGCGCCAGGTGGCGCCGCGCGAGGTGAATAGTTGGGATTGCCGAATATTGAGGGCCTAAAAAAGTTAAGAGAATATTTAGAAAAAAATAATTCTTAAATATAACAACAAACATTAGTTTTTACCTGTACGGATTCATATGCGGTGCAGCATGTCGTGCGGGCGGTGGCGGTCTATACGGTCCACCAGGCGACGCATGATGATCACCGGGGCCGCCGGCGTGTGTGGGCGTTGGATATGACGAACGTGAACCTGGTGGCGGCTGTGGTTGTTGTGCGGAGGCTCCACGCAACGGTGGAGGTGGCCCATATGATGGACGCATGCCTTGATGTGCGGCTGACATGCCCGGCGGCAAACCCTGCGGCGCACCGCGATGACCGCGTTGTGATGAAGCTGCTGTGTGTGGCTGACGAGCGCCAGGTGCCGAGGACGGAGGCGGCTGTTGTCCTGGTGGTAGGCCATAGAAACGCGGTGGCACTGAAACAAAAATTGAAAAATAATTTAATTTCAACTCAAAATTGACTCCAAAAATAGACTCCAAAAAATTCAATTTTCTTTCCAAAAACTCAATTCTTCACAAACAATTAAAGAAAATTCAAATTTACACTCAGAATTAAATTTTTCAATTCACATTAGATAAATACACAAAATTAATGAGTTATTCAGAATTCAGCACAACACAAAAATATATATAATATAATTTATATTTTTTCAAAAAATGTTGTGGTTTTTTCACGAGGTTGGAGATTTTGAACGGGATTTTGTACAGACAAACCGATTACACAACAAGATTCAGCAACATTTATGGATTAAGATGTGAAAATATGGAGTCCTTGCTAATTCAAGAAGTAGTAATTACTTAGTAAGCTTACGGGTGTTCTAATTCCCTCAAAATTAAATTTTTCACTTAGATTTCATTTTTTCACAAAAACAATAAAAATAATTACAATAAACGATTAATATTCTATGGATATATTTTTTTATGCATTTCAATTTTTTTTCATAAAATTCAATTTGCCCAATAAAAAAAATGCATAAAACTTACCGTCCAGTCCTGGATACATGCCACGTGGTCCAAGCGGCATACCGCGTCCTGGCGGCGGCACCGCATGTGGCGGCAAGTGCGGCATGCGCGTGATCACAGACGGCTGCAATTGTCCAGGTGGTGCTGCACCGCCTGGTGGTTTGTACAGCTGTGGCGGCTGCGCAATCGAAAGCGTTGCAGACGATGATGACGTCGTCGAAGCATTTGCTGCAGATGTTGTTTTAATGACACCCGCTTTAGAAGCGTTGGCTGCAGTTGTGCCGGCAGATGATGCTTCAATCTTTTCGCTTGCACCGCCTTGTACGACCGCTGCGGCTGCAGTGGCTGCGGCAGCTGCCTGCTGTTTCTGCAGAGGATCACGTAGAGGCGTAATTTTTTTCCTCCGCCCTCGCGGCTTTGGTTCATTTTCGACAGCATTTGCAGCAGGCATTGGATGTGACGCAGCCAGCTGCTGTTGCTGTGGCGGTGCGGTCATCAGATGCGGCGGCGGCAGCGTATGACGTGGTGGCAAACCGGAGGCTCCAACACCAGGCGGTAGCCTATGTTGGCCTAAACCTTGCTGTGGAAAGTTGCGATGCATAGGCTGTCCGAGCGGCGCGCTCAGCGCATGTTGCAGCAGATGCGTTGGTGGTGCCGCCGCATGATGCCGCTGATGCAGCATATGCGCCAGTCCCGGATGATGTGACGCATGTGCGCCCGGATACTGGTGGCGCAACAGTGGCGGATGCATGGTGGGCATAGGCAGACGTTTACGCTGCGGCTCTTGCAGTCCAGATGCGGAGGTGGAGGGGCCGCCTATGCTAGGCATTTGTGTGAGCGCCGCCAGCGGTGATGGCGTGGTGTTATTCAATGCTTTGTTGTCTGCATCGCGTTTAGTTTTGAGCAAAGCCGTCGTTGATGTTGTCGTCGTCGCTTTGAGCACCTCATCCGGCGCGGGCAGCTCACGCGTAGCAACACCCGCAACAAACTCTTCCTCCTCCTCGACCATGCGCGCAATGGCGTCTTCATCCATGTCTTCGGGAAAATCATCGGGCAGATCGGCATCATCGAATTCCGAATCTACATCATCCACATTATCAACATCGCTGACGCATTCGCCCTTGCGCTGCAAATAGTCTATGTCGAGCACTTTCGCCTGGCGTATCACGGAGAGTGGCACCGTTGACAGCGAGTCGCTGCCACCACCGAGTTTGGCGGGCGAACGTGTTAAGGTTGATGCCTTCTCGCCGGCGCCTTTGATCGGTGTTAGTCGAGGAGTCGCTGCCAGTTTGGCACCCTCTGCATTCTTTTCGGCCAGCATGCGTTTTATCTCCTCCTGCTTTCGTATGAATTTAGCTCGTTCTTCTGGTGGCGTATCTGGACGTTGTACGCCCGGCTTTATGCCGCCATCCGAGCTATCGTCCTCAAAGTCCTCCAGATAAGCGTAGCGCCGACCGCGCGTGCGTCCACGATTGCTATCCTCGCTGTCAGAGCAACTGTCCTCGTCCGAATTATGCGGTTTTTTCTTGTTTTTGGGGCCGCTGCCGCCAGAACCACTGGCACCACTGCCACCCTTTCCTTTACCTTTCCCCTTGCCTTTGCCGGAGCTGCTAGACTTAAGCGGTACCGACCGCGGCTGTTTGCCAGAGCCTTTGCCACCGGCGCCACCTGTCGCATCGTCATCTTCCTCTTCCTCCTCATCGTCTTCGCTGATGTCATCGTCCGAGTACTCAACGCGCTTTGGCTTTTTCGTCTGAGGTTTCTTAAGTTTGGGAGATTTGCGCGCTATATTTGTTTGTGTCTTACGCTGTTTCTTGCGTTTTGATGGACGCCAAGCGCCATCAGAGTTGCCGCTCGACGTTGAGTCATCGCAAAGATCGGCGCTATCCATATTTTCGGACAACTCAGAGAGATCGTCGCCCGACTCCTCTGATTCTGTATAATCCGAGTCTTTGCGTTTCTTTTTCTTGATCGGTCGCTTGACCTCCTCCTCATCATCACTCTCATCTACGACGAATTTTCTATCTTTGCGTCGTTCGCGTGCTGCGCGTCTTGCTGCCTTGCGTGTCTTCTTTTTCTTGCTGCCACCCTTTTTGCGACGCCTATAAATCTCCAAACTGGAATCGCTATTCGATGTTAGTGACACCGTTGTGTCCTCGTCTTCTTCGTCAAACGAAGATGTTTTAAAGTCCTCATCGGATGCATTATCCTCCTCGGAGCTAATGTCTAAAGTCGTCAATTTGCGCGATTTCTTCTTGAGTGTCTTCTTGGAGTTGGACGTACGTTTAAGAGGTTCCTCTTCAGAGTCTTCTTCCTCGTTATCATCCAATTTCTTTTTCTTTTTATCTGTCGGATTTGTATCATCCACTAATTTTTTATTGTCTTCACCTTCAACAACTGCTGTTTCTGACTGCAGTTCCTCTTTTTGTTGGCCATCATCGTCCGGTTGCAGCTGGACCTCATGTACTTCCTTGTCGGCTTCAATTATGGTTGTGATATCTTTGCCACGTCCTAAGTTGCCCGCCGCATCCATTTCCTTCTTAAGTGCTGAGTTAATCAGCTCGTCGTACTCATTAAGGCGATAGCTCACGTTGATTTGTCGCCGCTTCCGCAACTTGTAGATGGGTTCATCATCGCTGTCTGTCGCGGAAGAGGAACTTGATGAACCACTGCCCGAATCACTACCCGAGCCAGAACGACTGCTCGCGCTACTATCGTGCTCAGAACTACCGGAATTGGATGCGTTGCGACGTCGTCTTCGAGCACCGCGAGTGGCTGCGCGACGTCGTCGTCGGTGACTGTTACCGGAACCACCATCACGTCGTCGTTTAGTCTTTTCGTTAGCCTCGTTCTTCTTCGACTTTTTCTTTTTCGAATTTAATTTTGTGTCATCACCATCGTCTTCATCATCTTCATCCGAGCTTTTACCTTTTTCTGGATTTCGTTCACCTTTGTCTTCCTCCTCGTCACCGTCCTCGTCGCTGGTTGCGTCATGTTTTTTCTTGTGCTTCTTACGCTTCTGTTGATCCAAGCGGGTTTGCTCCGCAAGCTGCGCCGCTGCTTCTGCTTCTTGTCTCAAAATTTCCTCTGCATCAAGCCGTTTCTTTTCCACCAGACCATCGAATTCCTGTAGCTGCTGCTCCAGCGCTGCAATAAGCTGAGCCTGCTGACACGGCGGACAGTACCAGTCGCCCTCCGGTATATAAAACAAAACCGGCAACAGACATGAGCAATGGTAACCTTTGTCACAGCTATCGCAGAGTAATATCCATTCAGGATGATCAGATTTTCCACACTTTTGACATGCCGACTCCTCGACCTCCGAATCCGAATCGCCGGCCACAGCATCTTCTTTACGCGCAGTACGCGCACGCTTCATCGGCACCACTTGTGATTCGTCTTCCAGATCGGACTCGGGCGAGAACTCATGATCAGAACGAAATAGTGGTGAACCTGGATCGGTTTCATAATGAGGCGGCTCTTCTTCTTCTTCGGGCTCCTCTTGCTCTTCGGAGCCGGACGACCAGGTACCATCTTTGCCGGGGCATTTTTTCTTCTTCAACTTTTTTGTTTCCACCTCACTTGCTTCGTCATCATCATCGTCTTGGTCCTCGTTGGAATATGACGAATGCTCGGACAGTTCTGGCAATGTTGGATCGGCTTCTGCTTCCGCCTTCTTTTTCTTTTTTAATTCATTTTTCATAGAACGCAATGCAATCTCTTCGAGTTTACGTCGTTCGTCTTCTTCCTTGATTTTTTGCTGCGCAATGCGTCGCGATTGGCGTACTGGTGTCTCCGTAGATTCTGCTGGTTCAGTATTGGTTGTAGTATCGATTTCTCGTTTTTTGCGTCCACGTCCGCGGCCCTTAGGCGTAGCAACTTTTGGCGTGTTAATTTTCAATTCAGCTTCCTTAGGTTTGTTCAGTTTCTCTGCGGGTTTCTCTCCTTCGGGTTTCTCAGCCTTCGATTCTTTGGGTTTTTCTTTAGGCCTCTCTAATGTAATAGTGCTTTCTTTATTTTCTGTCAAAATTTCATTGGTCTTCTCTGGTTTCTTTGTGGTGTCTTTCTTTTCGCCGAGTGTGGGATTTTTCACCTCTAAAATAGTCTCCGATTTACAAGGGGTCTCATCCATTTTCTCAACTTTTATGAGTTCTTTTTTTGGTGTACTTAAAGTTGCAGCTATTATTTTGGCGCCTCTGGTGCGTTTAGGTTGTGGCAACTCTGAGTAGACAACCGCAGCTCCACCTCGTCTGCCTGAACGTCTGCCTGCAGCAGCGGGTGGTATTTTTTCTTCATTGATTACTGCTTTCGTTGCATTTTCATTGCTTTCTTTTGGCGTAACTGGTGAAGTTTCCATGGCTTTCATTTCAATTAGGTGTATCTTTTTCTCAGGCATTGTTTCCATCGGTTTAACCTTTTGAAGCGTTGTTGTTTCTACTAGTTTCTCCAAGGCTTTAACCTGCTTGCTCAGTTTCTTCTTGTCTGGCGACGTTTCCATGGGTTTTACTTCCATTGGTGAGTCTGTCAACAGCTTCATTACGCCCGAACTTTCGACGATTGACGTTTCTTCGTTAATTTTAGACATCGTTGTCGTTGCTGTTGGCGTTTCCTCACGCTCTGGTGTTGATTCCAGACGTTTCGTTAGTGACAAGGTTTTCTTTTCTTCCTGACGTTGTAACAAACCACGCTCTTGTGTTTCACTTTTCTTTTGTTTTTCCCCTACACATTCTGTGACTAATTTATCGTTTAACACATCCGTTTGACTCACCTCTTCACTGCTACGTCGCTTGCGTTGTCGATCCGGCGTGCGACGATCCGATGTTCGACGCACAATTTCGTTTAATTTTTCGCGTGTTTCTAACAAATGATCTGCTGGTTTAGTTTGTTCCACAGTTTCACTGATGGTGCGTTTGCGGGGTATGTGTTCTTCATCACTTTCGTCCTGTCTTAGTTGTGTCAGTAAATTCTTCTTTAGTGGTTTTGTTATGGGTGCCTTTTTGATAGGAACAACGACTGGATCAATCGGAGACGTCTGGTTGGATGTACTTGCTGCACTTGGCTTCTCTGGCGTCTTCTTCAGTTTCTTTTCGATGATTTCTGCTAGTGTAGGCTTGTATTTGACTTGCGGACCAACACTGTGTGGTTTCTTCACATCATTAATTTTGGTAGTTAATAATGGCAGCTCTTTCTTTTCAAGCTCTTTCTTTTCGAGCTCTTTCTTTTCGAGCTCTTTCTTTTTCACCTCTTTCCTTTCCAGCTCTTTCTTGGCCATCTCTTTCTTTGCCAGCTCTTTCTTTTCAAGATCTTTTCTTTCCATCTCTTTCTTTTCCAGTGCTTTTATTTCCACCTCTTTCCTTTGAATCTCTTTCTTCTCCAGCATTTTCCTTTCTAGCGATTTTCTTTCAAACTCTTTCCTTTCCAGCTCTTTTCTTTCCAGCGCTCTTCTTTCCAACTCCTTATTATCCAGTTCTTTCCTCTGCAGCTCTTTCTTCTCCAGCTCTTTCTTTTCCAGCATTTTCTTTTCCAGTGCTCTCTTTTCCAGCTCTTTCGGTTCCTGCTCTTTTTTTTCATGTGTTTCCGTGACCGGTGTAAGTTCTTCCAGAACTTTGGTAGTCTTAGCTGAGATCAATTGACGTTTGGGTGAAATAATTTTGCGCATACGACGTGCATCCTCTTCGCCTCCACTTGAAGATGTTGTCTCTTCGACAGCTATTTTCTGCGCTTCCACCTTTTTACGAATATCAGTATTGGTGAGTTTTCCACGCATTTTCAAGCGTTTGCCACCCACATCAGCAGTATCTTCTTCGTCTAGATTTTCAGCGATTAATGCAACGGCAACTGTTATCTCTTGTTGATCCGTCGTATGTAAATCCAGTTCGCTTTCGGATGTTGAATGGCGCGCGGCTGTAACAAAATCGGCCAGTCGACGTTTGCGATTCGGATGCACTGCTGCGATGCTAGCGCGCGACGAGGTATATGGTGGAACAATTTGTTTTGGTATTGCTACAGTTGGAGGTGGTAGTGTGAAAGCTGATGAAGTTAAAGCTGATGATTTTGGGACTTCTGGAATCAATGGTGGTGGTGTTGGAACTGGTAGTGTGGCGTTTAATGGTGCTATGGAAACAGGTATAGTTGGTGCAAAAGATAAAGGAGCCAAATGAAGTAATGGCGTTGCCAATGTCTCTATTCGAGTTTTTGATGTCTGTTCAGTTGGTGTTGGCGCTAATGATGATGCTGATGTTATAGATGACGGCATTGCAGAAAGTGGTGGTGTTGAAAAATATGAAGATTGTGGAAAGGATATAGGTGTTGGAATAAATTGAGCTGTTGAACTAGATGGCCGTATTGGAGATGGCGGTGTGGAAAGAAATGGAGGTGTTGGATCCAAAGACGGTGTTGAAACTATTGATGCCGTTGGAACAAACTGAGCGCTTGATGTTAGAAGAGAGGCTGCTGTTGGAAGAGATGATAGTGTGGCAATGTTAGATGTCACAAGAAATGTCGTTTTTGGAGCAGATGTTGTTACATCCGATGGAAAAATTGACGTATTTTTTAGAGTGGATGATGTAAGAGGTGAAGTTAAAATTCCGGATTTAAAAGTTGACGATGCTGGTTGATGTGTTGCTATTGGACTTGTATTAAAATGTTGTGGAAAAGATCTTTTTGTCGCAGAAGATGATGGTAAATTGTCTTGTTTTTGGACGTCTATAATTAATTTTTCGGGTGTTGAAACTGTTTGCGGTGTGGACAATTTTTCGGATGATTGAACTTTTTCTGATTTTGAAACATTTTCAGATGTTGATACTTTTTCCGTTGTAGCAACTTTTTGAGCTGTTGAAAGTTTTTCAGATATTGAAACATTTTCCGGTTTTGATACTTTTTCGAGTGTTAGAACATTTTCCGGTTTTATGAAACACTCTTTCTGTTTTAAAACATTTTCCGGTATTGCAACCTCTTCCGGCATTGAAACTGTTGCAGTGGTTGAAACCAAAATGGGAACATCTGGAGTTGCAGAGTTTAGAGGTGTTTTATGTGCAGACAGTTCTTTAGTAGTGTTTGCAAGACTGGTTGAACATGTAGTTTGTGCTTTAAGAACACCTATTTTTGACGCTCCTTCTGAATCAGATAATTTTTCTACATCTATAGCCGAAGAGGTTTTAGGCTCCAATGGCGGATTCTGGGTGTCCTTTGCAGCAACTACGTTAGCTATTTCCACTACTGCAATAGACGGTGACTCTACTTTAACAACAGTTGATGTCAATTCTATGTCTGTGGATACCACCACACTTTCAAGCTCCTCTTTAACTTCTACTACTTGTTTATTTTCCTCATCATTTTTATTTACTATATTAGTGTTTTTTGGTGATTTTATTTCATATCTTTTTGCTTCTATATTTTCCGCACTCTCTGCTACGAGATGTTCCTTTTTTGTAATATTTTCTTTTGTTTCAACTTTTTCTTTATTGACTTCGTATTTTTCTGCCACAGCAACTATTTTTACTTTAGAAACTACTTCACCTTCCACTTTATCTTCTGCTTTTACATTATTTGTGGTTTCTTTGTCGTTGCCTATTTTAGGAATAGTTGGCTCTTTACCGTTTTCACATTTTTGTCCTTGTATAATTCCTTTTTCTACTGTTTGTTCCTGTATTTTCGGGAGCTCTTCTTTGACTTCAACTTTTTCTTCCAATTTAATTGCTATTATTTGCTTTGTGTCTTCTCGTTTTGTTACTTCTACGGAATCTGCAACGTCTTCGTCTGCAGTTGCTTCGTTTGTTTTAGCTTCTTCCGCTGCATTTTTCAATGTATCTTTGTTTTCAGCAGCCTCTCTCTGCTCCTCATCCACACTCCTATTTCCATTGGTCGCAGCTTTTTGTTCTCCTCGGATATTTTCCGTTTCTTTAATAATTTTATTAGTTTCTTGCATTTCTACTTCTTTAAACTCCTCTTCCAATTTTTGTTGTCCTACATCTTGTTCATCACAGCTTTTAACTGCCTCTTCGTTTATTTCTTTTGGCTTTCCCTCTTTTGTAGTCGCATTAATTTCTGCTTCAACTACCGTCGCCTCGTTTATTTCTGCGTCTATGCTTTTAGCATCTGTCTTAGGTTCATTTTGACTTTTATCATTAATTGCATTATTTTCGCAATTATCATTTGTACCCGTTTCAATTTCAGCCATCGTCTCCATTTCAGACCCTGGCGCCGATTTAATCGGGCTCAGTTTTAGACATCCTGGTTCGCCAAAGAAAAACGTTGCTTTCGGCTCATTACGTTTCGGCGTCGTCGGTGGCTCCACAGACGTCGTTGACGTTGGCTCCTCTTCATTATGTTTTGGATTTCCCACAAGACACTCGGCACCACAACCCTCACCACTTATGTAAACAGTTTCCTCCTCAATTGCCTCGCTAAATTCCGGCTCCGTATCCGAGTCGTCGTCTGCTGCATAAATGTCAAACGCAAAAAAGTCTTCTTGCTCTATCTGCGGCATCTCTTTGGGATTTGCACCATCGCAGTCGTGTCCTGCGCCCTCACCATGCACCAAAAAGACAGGCTCTTCTATAGCTTCGCCCACTTGATCCTCCTCATCCACAATATCATCATCGTCGAAAGCACTCACAGCATCTAAAGGATTTTCTTCTTCCTCTAATTGCGTTTGCAAAAAGCTCAGCAATTCTGTGTTGCCGGCATCACATTCCTTGCCCGCACCTTCACCACGCACTATTAAAGTAGGTTCTTCGATGGCATCTCCCACAATTGGGTCGTCGTCATCATCGTCATCTTCTTCAATGTCTTTTTCCTCATTTTCATCCTCTTCGGCGGCAGCACTATCAATGTCTTCCTCCTCGCCTTCCTCATCGCCATCATCTTCGTCCGCATTATCGTCGTCTTCCGCTTGTTCCTCGCCCTCTTCCTCTTCGTCCTCGTCTTCATCGTCCTCTCCATCGTCAACGTCGTCATCATCATCTTCGTCTTCGTCATCCTCTGATTTTGATTTTTCATAGCGGCTGCGTTTTATCTCGCGCTTGGAGTCGAGCAGCGAAGGTCGCAACTTTTTGATCAGCTGACAGTTGTCCTCAGCGGCATTTGCAGACTTGTCCAATTCATCCAGTGCACGTTTCTTGCTCACAATCGGCTGTGTGTTGCTTGGCGGCGTCGCTGCAACGGCGGCAAGTTTGGCAGGCGTCAGAAGCAGCGGCTAAAATGTAAAAAAGTAATTAGTGCATGTTAAATAAAATGTTTCATGTATACAAGTATGAATGAGATAAAGTTGAATTACCTTGACCTTCTTTGTTACATCTGGCATTGTCAACTTGGGCTTAAGCAGCTGTTGCGGTGGCAACGTTGTCACAACAGCATCATCTGAGTCTACGTCATCCTCCTCGCAATCCTCATCGTCATCGTCCTCCTCTTCTTCCGCCGTTTCTTCTTCATCATCTTCCTCTTCTTCGTCAACATCTTCTTCATCATCCTGTGCAACAGAAACTTTTGCTGCAGTATTAGTTGCTACATTTGTCGCAGCAGTTGCCGCCTGTTTAAGTTGCTGCTTTAGTTGCCTCTTTGCATCCTCTTCCGCTGCCAGTTCCTCCTCTCCTTTGCTCACATCTATGTTGGCATCGCCATTGCTATGCAGCTTGATCCGCAAATTGGGCACCTTTTCATTCACTTCCTCCTTCTCTAGTTTTTGTTTTACCAACTCCTCCAAAGGTTCGTCATCTTCTTCTTGTGAATCATCCTGTTCTTCAGGTGGTGGAGGTTTCGACAACACTGCCGCGCCACTGTTGCTGCTGCTTGTGTCCTCATCAATGACACCAATGTCTGTGGATGGTAGGACTACCTCGTTGCCGCGCAAGCGCGTTATAAGCTGCACAAACTCTTCGCGATTTGTGGCAACAACCTGCCAGATCTCTTCGTCCAGATGTTCTTGATAGACACGCAAATTGCAGTCGCCATCCTGCGTCAACCAGTAGGAGTGACCGAGACGATCGCGTCCTATGGGCTGAGCGCGTAGGGAATCCGCGCTAAGCGTCAGTATTTTGTTGCGAAATTTTGTGTTGCGTTCGAATTGGCTTTCGAGCAGCTCCTAAGTATGAGGAGCATTGAATGATTTATTAATTTTATTTTTTGAATTTTGAATTATTTAATTAAATTTTTCATTCTTTTAAAAACCTAATTTGTAATCTTTCATCTGACGAACAATTTTAATGTTTTGGATAAAAAAAGATGATCTCTACATCAATAAAACTAATACTATTCATTTGATCATTATTTGGTACCTGGTAATTAGTAAAGTCCGTAATAAATCAATTATCAATTATTATGTTTGTTTACTGTCATTCAATTAAGTTGAATTTAGATTTCTCGAAAATTTGATAATTTGAAAACTAAACACCACATTACCGACAACCTAAATTTAATTCTTTATAAATTAATTAAATAAATTATTAATGAATTAAATAAATGAAATGAATATATATTTTAAATACTTATCTATTTATTTTTAGTAAAATATTTTTGATTATAAGAAAAATATAATGAAATTAGTTTAAAAGTAATGAAATCTATATAGAAATCGGAGCAGTTATGAGTTTTATTAGTCCTTGCTTACTGTTTGCACAACTTACCCGCAAAATGCGTAGCTTCACTTTGAGACTGGACTTTTTGTAGCCGAATCGCTCCACCTCCCAGCAGTCCTGAGCCGCATACGTAAAGCAAAACTTGCTGAGCGCTGACTCCCAGCTCTTCTCGTGCACGGTTTTTCGCGTCTTGCGAAGCAACTTAATGTGCAGGTCGCGCAGCTGATCGGCCACTAAAATTCAAGCACATTTAGTTAAAAATCCAAATTTTGAAAAAAGCCGCTGTCAAGCCCACCTTCATCCGTGTTCGTCAGCCACTCTTGCAGTTGCTTGTAGTTGGGCAGCTCAATGCCCAGATCCTGTGAAAATTTCTGCAAAAAGGCACAAATGATCGCAAAGTCAGGATCATTTGCACAGGAGCGTAGTGTTGTGTTGCGCACATCGTCGTCCTTGCCATCGTCGTCATCCTCTTCATCCTTTGGCCGCATAAATGCTGTCGCCGTCACTGCTTCTATTGCTGCTTCTGCCAGCGTCGACGTTGCCGCCGACGACGCCATTTTTCGTGACTTCAATATATTTTTTTCATTCGCAATTTGTCGGATGCTTCACTCGTCACTCGTGGAAAAATGCAATTTTTTCAGGTAAAACTCTTTTTAATCGAGCACAATTTATTACAATGTGACGCACAACATATTTGCACAACGTTTGTTAATATTTTTGTTTGGAAATTTGCACAAAATATTTGTTAATTTTACACAAAACCCGGAGTACACAAAAAATAACAAAATTTTTCGATTCACAATTTCTTTCACTTCTCTTTTGTGCTATCAATCAGTGTTCTCATTCTAATCCGATCGGAGTAGATCTACTCCGTTTCATCCACTTTGATTTTTCGAAATTCGAAATGAAAATAACTTACCTATAACTGCCGGCCCTGTGCCAGCAACAAGCAATAAATCAATTTCATATTTCCAAATATACTTCAATATACCACAGCGTTTAAGTCCATAAGTCCGTTTGAAAGGTTTATGCATCGACTTACAGCCGGTTCCATAAAATTTTACAAGTCTAAAGATAAATCTAAAAGATAAATTTTATGTTTATATATCAATATTGAAATTGGCCCCGATTTCAATCGATTAACGTATGGCCAAAATTTTTTACAACCGGTCTTAACAAGTTTGATAAACTTGATAAAAATGGAAAAAAAATTAAATGATAACATCGAAAATAATTGCATACTTATTTTTTGAATTATGAATAATAGGAATTTCAAAAAAAAAAAAAAAACATTTTCAACATTATATAAAACACATTTTGCATATTTACATTTAGTCGTATTTTTTTCCTACACTCAGAAATAAACGTCGTTTCTGAGTGTCGAAAGTCGTACGATTGAGTTGGATGGCATATAATGGCCCTTTAGGGGGCCACAGAAAATACCATGGTATTTTTTCAATAAAAAATACCTTTGCCATTTAAAAATTCCACAAAATATCCCACGCAATTAAAAAAATACATCAAAAATACCACAAATAAAAAATAACGCAAAAAATCCCACAAATTTAAAAATTTATGAAAATAGACTCTTAAATAATATAATGTGTATTATTGACAATAAAATACCATTTGTATTTTTAAAGTTATACTCTTGTATGATTTTTTATTTTATAAATTTAAATTTTATGAATTTAACTTACAGATTGTTTTTGAAAAACGATGATATCTTAGGATCTCCTTCCAGCAGAGTTTTTGTCAATTTTCTTTTACGACCAGTCATAACAACATTCAAGATTCAAGCGCAACCGAAATTCACCAAAATAACTGTTCTCATAAAGTGGCATGTTCGTTTCTTTGTTGTCATAAAATGGCAAGTTCGTTTTTATATAAACTATTGACGAGTTTGTAAATTAGAGGGTACGAATATGATTGTTACGAATATTCGCCTAAGTTTATTTAGATATTATTTGGGGGCATAAATTATTTACTTGTAGACATATTACATGATAATTGATTGTATATATTTTTTATACATAATAAAAATTCATGCTGTTAAAAAATACCACATGAATTAAAAAATACCACGATGAATTTAAAAATAAAGTGGTATTTTTTTATCCATGGGCAATTAAAAAATACCATAAAAGGTATTTATCCACACTAACTGACAACTATGATACTATCTTTCGCTATTACTCGTCATCACTATTTCGATGTCGTATAACATGGGGATATAACGAAGGATAGAGAAAGTTGAAACATTTGAACCATTACTATCAGTCGGTATCACAACGAAATAGAGATGACGAGTGATAGCGAATGATAATATGGAAACCATACATTATGCTTTGCATGGTACAATCAGCTGACAGGCTTCATTATTTCGCAGCATTTAAGCATTGCAAGTAAATTGCGAGACTCATGCATTAGTATAATACATGGTTGAAGTATATACAGGTTAGACCATCTAGACGTTTAATTGACATACAGTGTGCTGAGAATGTCAAGAAACAAATTTCAAAATACAAGAATTAATTGTCATTTTAAACTTTAATTTCAGGTTATAGTTTTTTTGCATTGCAAATTGGAGATTTTATTAAAATTTCACGGCACACATTAACTTTTATCACTTTTGCCAATCACTGTGGTTTCTTTTGGATCCAAAACAATCTTGAAAGTTGGCAAAATGTTGAAATTTATTTAATTTATGTCCAACTTAGTGTATTTTTTATTTTATTCGAGCGCAGTTTTTCGCAGGTAGAAAATTGCAAACATCAAATGCTTAATTTTGGCGACTTTTTTGTGTACTGAGTTTTTTTGTGTACCAATGCATGAGCGTTCGCGGTCGACCTGCATGAATGCTGCGAAATAATGAAGTCTGTCAAGGTTTTTCCGTGTGGACGCATAACAAAAAGTGCCGTTATTTTCCCATCCAACTTGGTTGCACAACTTGTAGTACCGTCTGGATGCAGCTATTTGCTGCAAGCACAACCAACTTCGTTGCTTTGCAACCGCCATTTATTTTTTTGAAAAAGTAAAAATCTGTGCCAAAGAAAATATTAATTATTTTACAATTACGCATTAAGGAAGTGTACAGCGCTAAAACTACATCAACCACCAGCAACTTGCAATAACTAACAAGTTCAATAATTACCAAACAAGTTGAAAAGAAAATGGGCGCCAAACAAACAAAAATCGAAGCCAATTCAGAGCCACTACCAACACTCAGTCGCGTATCAACTTATCCGTTGTCAAACCTACAACAGCCCATCAGCATTTCCACAGATTTAGATGAAACACTGGACAATGAAATGTGCGGCTCTGATCCGCAAGATCCACGTTCGCCCAATGGTTGTCGCACACCCATGAGCGTAAGTAGAAGCAGATCCATAATTTTTAAACAATTTAGTTACAAATATAATTGCTTAGATTTTATATACTCGTCCGACGCAAATACAAACGCAGCAGCAGGTGGTTGTTGAGCATCTGCCGTCACAGTCGCTGGACAACCCTTTGAGCATGTTGCGCAAGCGCTTCCTCAAAGGTTTTAGTTTAAATGATCCGCGTTCACCAAGTCTGCAGCTTAATCGAACGCCGCTCATTTTTGATGAACACGTCGATCGTACGCTGAATCTCGACGATACGTTTGCCGATTTGTTTGTTGAGTCGCGTGCGCCCGCAGATCTATCGTCGGCGGAATCTATTGTTGTGTCCCAACAGGCGGAGCCAAGAAAAATAGATGTAGAAATGCACCAACTTGCAGCGACATTTTCAGAGTCGACCGCAGCCGAGGTATTTGTTTTCAATGCAGCGCCTGAGCCAGTGGCAGAAGCGCAAATTGCTGAACTGTCGACTTTGCTAACGCCAAATACGACGCCGTTGACGTTGCCAGAACAAAAAACCGATCCACGGTCGCCTTCTATAGGCGTTGATCGCACGCCCATTATTTTCCATGACGATGACAATGATGAGGCGCTGGAAGATGCTATGCTAGAAAATATACTGGCAACGCTGTCGCTCAACCTGAGCAGCGCCAGCAGCATCAGCTCTCAAGCAACAGTCGCTACAACAGATACAGCACAGCAGGATACTGATGGAGACATTGAAGTCAAACCAGCGAATAAACATTTGGAACGCGTGCGTCAAAATGGCGGACGTGCGCGCAAACCACAGCGTAATGCACAACGTCGCCGTCAGCAAAAGAAAACTACGCAACCACAGCAGCAAATCTATGAAGATTGTGAAAATGCAGCTGCATCGACGCCTAAGAAGCGATGCAACTCGCAAATTGGCAGCCAAGACTCGGCCAGTAAACGCACGCCACTCAGCTGTGTTAAGAATCGCGAGCATCATCTGCGTTCGCGTTCGGTCGAGTCATCGTCAGGCGGCAAAGTGGCGGCGCGTCTGGCACACAGCAGCCAAGACGATCAAGTACTACAATTTACAAAGCGCACGCAGCTGCGCATTATGCAGGACTTTGAGGCTGCGCTGCAATTGTAGTCATTTCACATTAACATTTTTACTATTTTCAATTTTATTTGTTCATCACAATATCATCATTTTATAACATTTGTTTATACGCATCAATTGCTTCGCGCATTTTCTACTACATATTTATATGTTTTTTTTATTTTTTATAATATATATATATATTTTATATTTTAGACACTTACAAAAGTTGATGCTAGAGAATGGATTTTTATGCATATATTTTAAATGATACTGTTTAATTAAACAAATTCGAATTGTTGAAAATTTTTATTAATGCGTCATTTTGCGACATTTGTTGCATATAAAATATTATTAATATAATTAACTTTTATTTAGTAAAATAATGTAAAACTTTATTAAAAAATAATTTTCTGTATAAAATTCACTGGAACGATGTTGCTGTATAAAAAGCTAAATATTTTGCACTACATCTGGTATATAATTTGCATAAAAATCCACTTTACTTCTTTTTAAACATTTAGCCTAAATATTCGAAGCGCGCCAGTATCAAATCTACAATCTGTTCGCCATTTAGCGCATTGTTGTTCTCCAGCACCATGTCCCAGTTATCGTAATCGTCCAGATCACATTCGGACTGCACGTCATCAATGCCGCGCGTATAGATCCAGCCACGTTCGGCTCGTATTGGCTCCGGACAGGTGAGCCGTATATTGGCCACGCGTTCGCCGTACTGCTCCCCAAAGTATTTTATATCGTTTTTGCGTCTTATGTCGCTGACGATTATAATTTTAGCAGAGGCTAGAAATTCAAACGAAAATTATAAGATTATTTCACTTTGAGAAATATTCGTATTTTGTATTTTATTTTTCTGTATAAATAAATACTTTTGTGAAATATTATTAAAAGCATTCAACAATTATTGTATTTAATATGTATTTTTAAAATACGGCTATTTAAAATATTTATATTTTTTTATTTTGATAAATATGAAATTCTTTAGATCTGGAAATTTATGTTAAAATGATTTACAGAAGTTTAAAATATTTTTACAAAATATAAAAAATCCTTTTTTAAAATTTCTATTGAAAACTAACCCCCTTATTTTGTAAAACGAAACGAAAAGTGATGTCACTGGAATTCCTGACGTTTTTTGTCGAGTCACTTTTCGTTTCGTTTTACATAATAAGGGGGTAAATTTTATTAATAATTCTGTAATAGTTTTGCCTGCCTTTTTGCATCGCCGCGCGACAAAAGTAACCATAATCCTGCGCACGCATCTCGTCACTCCATACAATCATGTCCTTGCGATATTGCTCCTTGTAGGGCCCATCGCTGAGAAGCTGCTCCAGGTCGAGATTCAGTTTTTTCGCCCATTCCGACTTAATGGGCTCCGAAATGCGCACAATTTGGCTGCGATCGCCAAGTCTAAAAAATTGATTTTATTCATATTTTTACCTTTTATCCTATGGCAATTAAATCACCGTTTTTGCAGTCTTTCCGCTAAAAAGTCTTTGCCACATTTTCGTTTGCCACTGATCAGTATAATGCGTTGTGCGGCTGGCATTCTGGATAATTTAAATTCTAAATTGGAAGTATTTCGATGTTAAACTTTCACTTCAACTATTTCGTTGTTGCGTCTCGAGATTCCATCAGTTCGCGACCTGAGTTTGTTATTTTGAACTGGCTGCAATGAGAATTCGATTTTTTGTCGTTTTATTGTTATGTTAATATATTGCATATTTTTATGTAAAATTAAGTATATAAATACAAAAAATTGAGATACAAATCTTAAAAAAACTGTGTTTGCTGCATTTAAATTAAATGTATTTAAAATCTATGATTTATTAGAATTTCACCGTTTTGCATATATTTATGCACAAGTTATTTTGCAATTTTCTTTATTAGGTTTCCAATTCTAAGATGTTTAGTTTTGTTCATTACTTTTTTGTCCTATTTAGTTGACCGGCAAAATGTTTGCAAATCCACTCATCCGGGCACTAAACCTAAACAAAACGCAATGGGACGACGATTTCGATTGCTGGCGGCGGTCGGTTACGTAGTACAGGTTACGGGGTACAGATTTTTAATTAATTTTAAAGATTATTAAACTAAAAAAAATTGATTCCATTTTTTGTTAAAAAAATCAAGCACCGATTGTCATCAATTCTGCTTTGGACTGTGTATACGGACCAGTGTTCTCATTCTACTGCGATTAGAGTTTTCTACTCCCTTTTACTGTTAATACTTAATAATTTTTTTTTTGGTAATTTGAGAAAAATTTCTTAGCACTCCAAATAAAATGTAAATTGTCGTTATAATTTTCCTAATAACTATGATCAATTACACTGTGCACATAATTGTTGACAACAGGCATCTACGACTTGATGATCAGACGTTGTCGAGGTCTCTAAAGTCTCCGGCACATGTTCGTCGACAAGGATTACTTGTTTGTCGTTGGATTCACCGTTCCAATACTCAAAGAAGAGCAAATAATTTTATCATTTTTTAAATATGTGTAAATGAAATAAATGATATATCTCATTTTCGAACTCGGCCAGTCACCGCATAAATTGGCATTTTTTGAAACCGCCAGTTTGACCATCTAAAAATAAATGTTTCTATCTTAATATATATTCGTCTTTGATTCGATTGCACTCGATATTAACTTAAGAATGCTTTAAAATCAATCAATACTTTCAAATAGTAGATTTTGTTTTATATTTTGTTAAAATTGGCTGTGAGAAGTACATTTTGCATTTGCCAGAATTGAAGTTGGTAATTAATAAAATCTTATAGATAACTCTAGCAGCTAACGTCAAAATGTGATAATTTTAATTTATTAAAATGCCTGGAATAAGAAATCTTCATTATGTTAAAAATATATGTTTTTTGTTCAGTTAAAAGTCTTTTTTTTTTTAATACAACAACTTATTATACAAATTTTAAAAATATGAAAGCGAACTAAATATATATATACTTTTTTTATGAATCTTACTTATTCTCATATTATCTGTAATTTTAAATTTTTACGATATTAAAATTGCGTTTCATTGAAATATATGAAATTATGAAATGAAATATATTAAATTCAAATTGGATTTTGAGATAAATATATCAGTGTACAACGTTTTATCATTTCATTAAAATTAAGAACATCGGCCTAGATTCTACAGAGCAGTAACACCAAACTATTATTTTTATTATGTTTCAGCTTTTAATCGAAATATAATTTTTATATGAATTCAATCGAATTGTTTTCTCAGTTCAGAATTCTATTTTTCTAGAAATAATGTTTTCAATCGAATTAAAATGCTGAACAAATTTAATTCTATTGTTTGTTGTATGACATTTTAATTTTGAACGAAAATAAATATTTATTTTAGTAAATTTGTTTTTAAATAAAACAAAATTTCAAAAAGTTTTTAGTGCTCGATATACATGAATTTTTAAACAAATTATAAATATGAAAACGTTCATAAATTGTTTAATTATGAATATTAATTTAAAAAAATATGGCTCATACTTTGTTTTCGGCGAAAAACGTTGCAAGTGCCAACAATTTCCCTCACCTAAATTGGCAGCACTGAAAATTGATCACGTGTACACTAAAATCCTACGACGTGTAACTTGTTGTCAAAAGTGGAGACGCACACAACTGCATGTGGCCACACGTTGCGTCGTACGTATACAAAATGACAAAATGTGTAGCTGTGTGTGTGACTAAAAGTGACAAGTCAAGGGATATTTGCGGATATTTCCCAAGGCAAACAAAAAACGCAAAAAGAGATAGCAATAATGGCAAAAATGTTGACGACGCCTGCATTTACATATGTAGCCAATAAGTCAGAAGAGCGCAGCACTTTAGGACACAGTGCAAGTTTCAGCAGGAAATTTGCTGCTGTTAAACTTGTAATTTGGCAGCACTGCTGCAATGCAATTTTGGACAATTTTAGACACAGCCACTGACATTCGTTCATTCAAGTTTTTAACGTCGTGTCGTCGTAGTCGGTCGTGTCGTCGTTGTTGTAGTCGGTTTTTCACTCACAGAGGAGCACTGTGGAATTGGAGCCGACTTTCTATTGAACATTTGATAGAAAGTTTTGCTAACGCAATAAATTGGATTAAACATAAGTTAAAGTAAACACAAATAAATTAGACAAAATGGGAAGTAAGTAAATTGAAAAACAAATAATGCGGTTTGGAAAAATTCATGTAAAATTAATTGTGTTAAATGGCTGTGAATGAAAAGAAAAAAAAAAATGAAGGCGGCGCTGTCACCAGAACATCGACTGGCTGGCTGCCGCATAAAAACACTTCTTGCTTACGTATACAATTATACGAAGGGAATCCCGCGGTTGCGTTTGCCAAAAGTTGGAAAAACTAAAAGAAGAAATAGCTTGATTAATTTTACATAAATTTCATCAAATTCAATGCACACTTTAATAGTTTTGAAGAAGTGTTTTTTTTTTTATATCGTTACTTAAATTGCAATTTTACTCTAATTTGCAGTCAAATTCCTTGAAGTTATCAAACCATTCTGCAGCATACTGCCGGAAATTGCTAAGCCAGAGCGCAAGGTGAGTGTTACATATATTTTGTATTTTTATTTATAATAAAACGTTAAAAGTTTATATTTTAATTAATTTTCCACCAAAATCACTGCGGCAGCGACAGTGTTGCCCCGTTGTTCACTTTCACAAGTGCTGCGGGCCGAGAAAGGCCACGCACACAATTGTTATTCGTGTGGAGTTGCCACTAATTTTGTTTTTTTTTATTTGATTTAAAATTTTTTCGTTTTAAAAATATTTGATTTATTTAAATTAATTTATATTTTTTTAATTATTGAACATTATCAGTGTTTTCAATTGTTTTTATTAACATTCACTTATTCTTGTAGTTGAGATTAAATTCAATTATTGTAATGTTTTAATGAAACTAAGCCAAAGTATACTATTTATAAGCATAAAATAATAAACAAAAACTTAAAACTATTAACAAAATATACAACATTTTGTGAATACGTATAATGCAAATATTGTTTTAAAATTAAATGTTTTAATTTTCTTAATTGTTCTTCCAAAACTCAATAATATTAATCATATCTGTTATCTGAAATATTGTCAAAATATTGGACAACACTAATAAAAAAGAATATTTAAAAGATCCATTAATGCAATGATTTAACACAAATTGTCAAAATATGACGATTTTTAAAAATCAATTTGCTAGATGCATATACGAACATGTACTGCATTTCAGTTTTGATAACAAATATATTCGATTTATAATTTTTTGTATAGTAAATAAAACTGTTGACAATCTTTTGAGTTTTTGGACCTTCTTAAGACTGGAATATACGATAGAGAAATTAGCTAGAGATAGAGAAATATATCTACCATAGAGCTCCCTACAGTGGAGCTCTATGTAGTGTTTACACAACTTTATGAGATTTTTTGTCTATTTTTCTCTATCTCTAGCTATTTTCTCTATCGTGTAAACTCGCCCTAAGATTGAAGAAAAATAAAAGTTATGCTTTAAAGAAATATTTTATCTCTGAAATGATTAAAATTACTGATTTGTATCAGTGATTTTAATCATTTCAGTTTAGAATTTTAAGGGATTCTAATTTAATATGTTATATGCTTTTAAGACAAATCCATGGAAGTGTGGTATTTATATACAGCCTAATGCGAACCATTGGAATAATTGAATAATTAAGAACAACAAAATAAGAAGTCAAATTTAAAATTAAAGTATTTTTACCTTTTTCAAAAAAAAAAAAAAATAAAATGTCAAAAACTGATTTTATATTCGACTTTAATAAATATGAGCGAAAGTAATAATTTTGTATTCTTGACTAGTTATTTATTGACTTTCAAGTGTTAGCTGAAGTATTCTGATTGGTATACAAGAGAAAACAGACAACATATTTTAAGATTTAAAAACTATGAGAAACATGATTTATTGTTTGGTTTTATGAAGCTCTAAATCCCAGTTTCAGGTGTAAGAATATATGCTAGCACAGATTCTCAAGCAGGTAGAACCCCTTCCCGATTAAATGATTTCCTTTCTTCTTTTTTATATGAAATGAACATTTTTGCAGGACTTGCCAATTCGTTTCTCAGAGGGTCTCACAATATAGTTTGACTCATTTCTGTTAGCATTCCGTTAGAAGTTGAGCTAGCAGCGCTTCGCTTTTCTATTTGAAAAATATTAGAAATAGTCACCAAATCGATTGGCGCTGATTCTCTAGAAGGTGTGCAGGAAGTACACTAGCTTCATTGATGGCAGAATGTGTATTGAGCATGCTAAGACGTTGTTTTAACAGATCTTCTACTGGCAAGGCCTGGAAAAATTTACTACTGAGATATTTAGCTCAATTCTAATTAAATGTTCCCAGAAATTTGTTTTTAGGAGAACAGATTTTTGTGTTGAAAAAAAAAAAAAATATGTATTAAATTTTTTTACCTTTTTGGAAATATATAATTTGAATTGGGGTAAAACAGAGTATAAGACTCTGATTAGAATCTTGAGATACATTGAAATGTGTCAATAACTATAAAGTATAGCAACAATTATTTGTTAATAAATATATGTATTTATAAAGATCTAACGAAACAATAATTTTCCATCGCTTTCTTAAAGTTTAACTTATAATGAAATCATTTTACAACTAAGAAGCTGACACGTTTACTAAAGCAGACGCATAGTAATGAAAAAAATTATTTGGTATGCGTAGCAGGCTCAAACAAAATATTTTTTTTTGTTTGGTTGCGTAGCATTCTCATAAAAAAATAACTTTATATACTTTCACCACTTGTGAATGTCTTAAATGATAAAACACAAAATGCACTTTAAATAATTCAAATAATAAAAGTGAATTAAAGTAAAAAAAAGTTAAATAAAAAATTCAAAATGTTCAGTTCAAACATTTAAATGATATTTATACAATAAATAATGATGTATAACATATAATAAATAAAATGAAAAGATCTAAAAGAAAACCATTGAAAAATCAGCTTCATATAATGATAACAAAAAGAAAGAAAGAAACAACTTGATCATTTTATGTTGGCCTCTTTTTTTCTTTCACCAACTATTATCATCAGCATTATTAACGTCATCATGCACGTCGTTTATTCGTTTATTCGTTCGATTGTTCGTGTATTCATTCGTTCGAACGTTCGTTTATTTGCTTACGTATTCAAAAATTCGGCATTTTACTTATGCGCAACTGGCCGGGCCACAGCACATCTCTTGGCCAGGTAAGCGCTGCTTTGCACTCTGCAGCTCTTCTTGTTACGACGGCTTTCAAGCCAAGTGTTTTTTTCTAGGTCAAAATGCCGTAACAATGGCTTTTGTGTGTGCTCAAAATTATTATAGCTGCCAAATACAAATTCAGATTTTATTTAAGTAGGTTTTTCGATTCCTCTTTGTGGTTTAAATACGTATGTTTTTTTTACACGTCTACAAATTATAGTCTAACATCAGCATATTTTTTCATACGTCTCTAATTCAAATCTTATCATTCTTTCTAAGGTTTTTAATCTTATCACGTTGGCCGTAAATCAGTCAGCGTTGATTTGTTGACAAAATAGCCATTTGCTACTTAATATGTTTTTTTTAATAAATTAATTTAAAATATAAAATTATATAATTATTTTAAGATATAATATGAAACACATTTTTTGAATATATTAAATATTAAAATTTAAAAAAAAATACAAAGATTAAAACAAAAAAACATCATTTAATTTAATAGAGTTTAAAAAGTATAAAAATTAGAATCCAAGTTATTTCAATGTTTGAAAATTATATATAATTTATATTTATAAATCAATAAATTGGAGAAAGGTATCAAACATAACATTTTAAATATTTGTATTTTCAAATAGTTGTAAAAAGTAAAAGAAACAAATTAATTATGTTATAGATGGGGTATATTTGAAATTTCAATCCATTATTGTTCGGTTTTCATTTATTTCAAATCAAACATTTTTAGTTCAAACTGAAAGCTTTGATTTATTTTGGAAAAATATTTTGTTGTATTAAAAAATTAAATTCCAAATTATTTTGTTTAGTTTTGTATTAATAAATCAAATATAAAATTGTGTTATTTTACAATTTATACACAAAATCCTTTATTTTCCAATATTTTACTAAATTTGTTTTTATTTTTTCTTCCTTTTCAGATCCAATTCAGAGAAAAGGTGCTATGGACCGCCATAACCCTCTTCATCTTCTTGGTTTGTTGCCAAATCCCGCTCTTCGGTATCATGAGCTCAGACTCAGCGGATCCCTTCTACTGGATTCGTGTCATCTTGGCCTCGAATCGTGGCACCCTCATGGAGTTGGGTATCTCGCCCATTGTCACCTCCGGTCTTATTATGCAATTGTTGGCTGGTGCCAAGATTATCGAAGTCGGTGATACGCCCAAAGATCGTGCGCTCTTCAATGGAGCACAGAAACTCTTTGGCATGGTCATCACCATCGGTCAGGCCATCGTCTATGTCATGACTGGCATGTATGGCGATCCCAGCGAAATTGGTGCCGGTGTCTGTCTGCTGATCATCATTCAGTTGTTTGCCGCCGGTCTGATTGTGTTGTTGCTCGATGAGCTGCTGCAGAAGGGCTACGGTTTGGGTTCTGGCATTTCGCTCTTCATTGCGACCAACATTTGCGAGACCATTGTGTGGAAGGCATTCTCGCCGACCACCGTCACCACTGGACGCGGCACTGAATTCGAGGGCGCCGTCATTGCGCTCTTCCATCTGATGGCCACACGCAACGATAAGGTGCGCGCACTGCGCGAGGCATTCTATCGCCAGAATCTGCCCAATCTCATGAACCTGTTGGCCACCGTGCTCGTCTTTGCCGTCGTCATTTACTTCCAGGGCTTCCGCGTCGATCTACCCATCAAGTCGGCCCGTTATCGCGGCCAATACAGCAGCTACCCCATCAAGCTATTCTACACCTCGAACATTCCCATCATTTTGCAGTCTGCGCTCGTCTCCAACTTGTACGTCATCTCGCAGATGTTGGCCGTCAAATTCCAGGGCAACTTCTTCATCAATCTGCTCGGCGTCTGGGCTGATGTTGGTGGTGGCGGCCCCGCTCGCTCCTACCCTATTGGTGGTTTGTGCTACTATCTGTCGCCGCCTGAGAGCGTCGGTCACATTCTCACCGATCCCATTCACGCTATGCTCTACATTGTGTTCATGCTGGGCTCCTGTGCGTTCTTCTCCAAGACCTGGATTGATGTGTCCGGAAGCTCTGCCAAGGATGTTAGTGTTTTCGCAGCTTAAAACGTGTTACAAAAATTAATATTTTTTATTATTCAATTCGCAGGTTGCTAAACAACTTAAAGAACAGCACATGGTTATGCGTGGCCATCGCGAGAACTCTATGATTCATGAGCTCAATCGCTATATTCCAACGGCGGCTGCCTTCGGCGGTCTCTGCATTGGCGCGCTCTCCGTCATGGCCGATTTCCTGGGAGCCATCGGATCGGGCACCGGTATCCTGCTCGCCGTCACCATCATCTATCAATACTTTGAGATTTTCGTCAAGGAGCAGTCGGAAATGGGCGGCATGGGAACCTTGCTCTTCTAAGCGGCTGCTGCACATGTCTGACTCCATCCAGACTGTGGTGTGGCGCGTGTGTGAGACTCAAAAGTTTTTGTGTTTTGAGTTGTTAAATTCCTATAAAACAAAAATGTTTAAATTGTTTTTAGTTTTAAGTTCGTTGTAAAAATTAAATTTAAAATTTTCCATTAAATTTCTGTTTAAGCACAGAAGTTAAGTAACAATCAACGAAATCTGAAATTTTAATTCAAAGTCATCAAACAAAAAACGAAAGAAAACGTTTAAACATTTTATCCTCACATCATCCTCCCAACAGCCGCATCTAATTCTTCGCTTCCTGCCCCCCATTACTTTTCATGCTGTAAAACCCCATGGGTTTACACTTTTCTTTTTTTACCATCATTGTCGCTATAATGAAATTAATTTTTAGTTTTATGTGTAATAATTTTTTATATATAAAAAGAGTATAATTTAATGAAACGATCGATCGACGAAAGCCAATTTTAATATAATTACAATTCACAAATGTAATATTTACAACAACAAGAAGAAAATTACAATACAACCAACATAGAGACTTTACTACTGTAATTGCGAATAGATTGTTTAGATTATTATGTTGAATTTAGAGTTTAAACTTCCATTTCCATTCGGTTACACCACCCACATTCAGTTGTTAGAATAGTTAATTGTCGCACTGCGTTAAGCAACCTCTATACAAAAAATACAAACACTTGTGTAAATTTTAAATTTAATATAATAATATTTACAATGTTGTAACCTTGCATCGTAGTTAATTTATATACTGAACGTGAAAATGTGAAATTATCAGCAAATAATATTAAAGCGAAAAAAACAACAATTATTTGTAATAAGAATAACTGAAATTTAAAAAATTTTAAAAATTTAAATAAAAAAAGAGAAAAACATAAAATTGAATGGTTTTCTTTGGGTACATTGGAAGGGATTCTTAATTAAATTATCAAATAAGATTTTTAAAATGGTGAATAATTTTAATATTTTTGAAAACTCGAATTTTTTCAGTAAATTAAAATGACTGCAGTTTCTATTTTATTTAACTATTTTTTTTTTGTGAATTTTTATTTAACAAAAGATTATATTTTTATGCTGAGAACTGCAACTGAACTATTTAAAATTTATTAGATTCATTTTCTATTAAATAAATTTTGAATTTTCAATTTTAAAATTTAAAATTTTAGTGGATGTACATTTTTTTCTTTTGTTTAATTTAAATTTGTATAATGAAAAATTTTTATTTGTAAAAAAATTTGAATTTTGAGAAAAAAAAAATGTAAATTTAAGGGCATTTTTTTATTTATTGGATATTATTTTAATTGTAAGTAAAATGTTGCATGGAACATTTTTTTTTAATGTTTAGAGGTGACTAAAATGCATATGCAACAGATTTTGTATATCTTTTTAATTTTGATATTGTCACCCTCCAATTCTAAAAAAATGGAGGGGACCTCCGACCCTGGTATTTTTTACCTTTTGTAATTTTTATTTTTTTTTTGCACCGCCCACTTTATTATAATCCAACTAATTGTAAACTCGGTCGGTTTTCGTCACTCTCCGCCCATTAATATAAATTTTAACACACATTTTTATAGAAAATAGATATTTTATAGATATTTATAATTTTAATTTGAATGTATAAATTTAAAAAAGTTAAAATTATTAATTTTAAATCTATTAGGGGCCTATTATGACTGGCGAAGCGAATGAACTTGGCGAAGCGAACGAACGAATAAAGCTTCACAGCTTCCATTCGCCAGACGAATGAAGTTCAAGCCAATGATTTCTACGTTCATCTGATTTTTACGTTCGCTTTAGTTTCCTTTTTTCTGGCGAATGGATGCTGTGATAGCTGTTTTACGTTCGCTTCGCCAACTACATTCGCTTCGCCAGTCATAATAGGGCCCTTATTTATGATTTTTTCATTAATTAATTATTAAACAAATTAATTTTGCATAAAATAAAACAAAAATCCTCAGATATGATATATGGCAACGCCAAAACTGCACGAAAGTTCTAAAAACTGTTTTGACAGCATACGGCGCTACAGCCATAGTTGCCAGTTTTACAGTAAAAATACAGCTCATGAGAAAAAATATCTCACCCGTGGGAAATTCTCCACACTATCAAATTTTTGAGAGATTTGGTGGGAAATTGTACCGTACGGTGGGATTTGGTTCGAAATTGTTGAGGTGCGATGGGAATTTGCGAGACTTTTTGCTATGTGGGATATTGTGAGCATTTCATTAGGGAAAAATATATTTCGTGTGAAAATTTCATCTGGCAACTATGGTTACGGCAGGCAGAACTTTTGACATCTTTGGTTGACGTTTCAACGAAAAAATTTCTTGTTGGCCAGATCATTGTTTTAGCCAGTGATTAGTAATTAATGGCAATTTAAATATTTAAACGCGTTTGAAAAACATAACGAAACGAAATTTGCTTTGGCAACGAAACTCTGCATAACTGTGCTACAAAGAACTAGCAGCACAAACGAGAGCAGCGTTGCTGGGGTGCCGCCGCCGTCACCGCCGCTGCTGAGTAGGAAAAATGTCCACAACGACGACGCACGCACTTAATCGCAATGTGCCGTATCTGAAGCAACAATTCTCGGCGCTGCTGCGCAACACATCACCAGTTATATCGCTCATCTGTCTGGTGACCACCTGCGGCTATCTGCTGTCCTTTTCGGATACGGCGGTGCGCGTCCTTAGTGTTACGCCCGGATACATTTTGCCGAATTCTGAGTTCTGGATATGGACCGCATTTACGTTCTGCTTCATCGAGCTGCACTGGTGGGAGGTTTTTGTGGATGTGGTCACGGTGGGATTGTGTGGAAAAATGTTGGAGCCGCTCTGGGGACAGCTGGAGATGTTTAAGTTTTTTGCACTGACCAACTTTGGCGTCTCTATACTGACCACCATCTACTATCTGTTCTACTATATGTGCACAAAGAACACGAATATATTGTTTAATGTGCATATTCACGGTTTGGCAGGCTATGTGGCTGGCATCAGTGTCGCGGTGCGGCAGATAATGCCCGACCATTTGATCTTCAAGACGCGCTACGGACGCTTGACTAATAGGTGGGATAAACATTTTGCTACTATTTAATTTTCAACGAAAATTTCACCATTTTAGTAGAGCTCAGAATATAAATGATTTTAAGTATAGAAATGCGGGTTTGGGCGTTGCATCTATGAATGAATTTCGTACTTAATTGACTATATGGGTTATTATACAATATTGTGTAGCTGGAGTACGCGTCAGTATTTAAAACTAATATTCCTAAGTTTAGTTCTTAATTCACAAAAAGATTTATAACTCGTTAACATATTAATCTATTTGTATGATTTAAAGCTTTAAAACATTATTGTTTGACTTCAGAACGTATAGTAAAAATCTTATGTATTGCTCAACAATTTTTTAGATAATTAAAAAATTTGAAATGTTGTAATGTTTTAGAATATTAATACAATTAATACAGTTTTAGAATATAGCTTAAAAAATGTCCGCCTTAATAAATATTAATAGAAATCATCTCTCAAATGATATATTTCAAAAAATTATCTGTTATTAGCTGATGATTATTATACTGACAATGGATTTTCATGATTTTCAATGAAATAGTAATTCAATTTCCTAACAGATGACATATGCAACGCTATATCAAATTGTTGATTTGTATACCATAACGCGAACTCTGAGGTCCATTTGCCATATTCTCATATCGCTCATTTTTCGATTTTTCTCATCCAAAGCATTTTAAAATGTTGACTATTTTCTCAATTTCATTTCGAATTTTTAAAATTTCAAATTTGTCATTTAACATTTTCTAATTTCAATTTTAAATTCCAATTCCATTTATAGATTTCTCAATTTTAAATGAATAATCTTAATTTCATTTGGAATATTCGCAATTTCAAATGAAAAGCTCTAAATTTCAATTAGATTCTACAAGTAGAATCTTTGTTTTATTAAAAATATATCATAACTAATTTAACATACCCAGCATACCAAACGATATAGAAACGAATTCGAAACGATATCGTTTGAACGAACAATGTTATCGTTTTCGACTATCGTTAACGGTTCGAAAATGATAGCGTTTTCGAAAAAAAAAAAGGCTATATCGTTAACGATATTGTATGAATTCTCGATATCGAAACGAATTCGAAAATTGATTCAATTTCGATACTATTTAAATTAATTTGCCTTGAAATTATCTTTCAAAATCAAATGAAAAAATCATTTAATCGAATTCGCACACACCCTTAATAATATTTTTGACTGTTTTTAAACTGCTTTGTCTTTTCAGAAATGTACCGCTCACCGTTTGCGTCGCCTCCATCATACTCTGGGCCATTGGTCTGCTGGACGGCACCTACCCGGCCATGTTCGCCTCGGGCCTTATTGTGTCCTGGATCTATTTGCGCTTCTATCAACGTCATCCGAACGGACGCGGCGACAGCTCGGAGAGCTTCACATTTGCCAGTTTCTTTCCGGCCGTCATGCAGCCGCTCATCGGTGCACTTGTCAATCCCATGTATGTCTGCTGCCTAAAATTGGGCGTGGTTAAACAACCCGCACCGCCGCGTACACTCTCCGCCGCCAGTCTTGCCTCGGTCTCTATTTCAATGCCAGGCGTCGATCCGCATGATGTAGAACGCAGACGGTATTTATAAAAAAAAGCACAAAATTTTGTGAATTTTATGAACTTTACTATGTTCGAATTTTACAGTCAAATCGCATTGAAGGCTTTGAGCGAGCGCCTCAAGTCCACAGATTCTGCGCGTCATCAGCAGCTGCCGAAATCGTTTCCAAGCGTTGCAGGCGCTGCCGCACAACATCATCATCAACAGCAGCATCAACATCATCATCACCATCATCATAGTAAACATCAGCATGACGCTCATCATGGCGGCCATAGCCACAGCCACAGCCAACACGGTGGCTTCGATTTGGCCGCCGTCGCTGCCTTCCACAAGGCACAGGCTGCCGCTAATGCGCCTATTACAAGTGCTCGCGCCGAACCTCGCATGATTAGCACCATGAGTACTATCGCTATACCGATGCCGGCGCCGCCTTTGCCAAGTGGCGGCGGCGGCGCTGCAGTGGCGACCAGCGAACAGGTTGACGTGGGCGCCAGTGAGCTGCTCATCAACATGGAGACGCAATAGAGCGAACATGTTTGATAGTTTTAAACGAACAAAGCTCTTTTGAAACTTGTGCTGCGAGCATTGATGTTATTTGATTTTTTACATATAAATTTTAGTTTTTCTTTATATATTTTTTTAATTTAAACATTTTTACATTAAAATATTTTTCTTTCAATTTTAAAAATTCTTCATTTAATTTACTTTTGATTTAAACATTCTTGCTTTTGATTTAAACGTTTTTGGTTTTAATTTAAACATGTTTCCTCTTAATTTAAACACTTTTCGTATTTAAATCGGTTTTTCTACATAATTTTAAACAAATTACTATTTAATTTTAAACATTTTTTCCTTTCCAAATCTACGTTTTACGCGTCAGGCGACATTTTTAAAGACGCGTCGCACTATGTTCAAAATGCTTTTGTTTTATTGCACTTACTACAACCACCACAATCTTGTTAACTATAATATGTAGTATTATTTAAACATTTAATTTTTTTTATATTTCTATATATTTCATGTGTAACCCCATCATATGAATCGTTGGATTAAATGGGCGCATGCGCCGCCGTTGCCACGTTTTAACGCAAAATTCTTGCTGTATGTTATAAATTACTTTGTTTTAAATTCTTTGCTAGTGTATATATTATTAAAATAAAAGAAAATTTAAACGTGACGATTTATTATATTGCAATTATATAAATACTATATTGAAAATTATAAATATATTAATGAGACACATAATAAAAACAAAAAACATTAATTTTAACATAAATGTGCGCAAAACAAAAATCATTTTATTCAATTAATCTTAATTGGGGTCTCGACTTAAAGATTGCATTGTAGGTTACACGAAAAAATTATGCTAAACGACCTTGCCTCAAGGAAATCAAACGCATCATTATTTGCAAATCACGTTTTTAAGACGCATTCATCAGACTTATTTATCAGACTGAAATTTCAACTGAGTAGGGGACATCCACTGAGCGTTGGTTAATCTGTAAAAAAATCATATTTTGTTAGAATTTTCGTGGTGACAAAAATCTTTGTATTAATCCCCAATTAAAAGTCATTTGAAGAACAGTTTGGTAAAAAAACGAATACCAAAATCGCGAATAAAAAATAATACCCATTGGAAAATCACGACAACTTTACTAATTTTCACTAAAAGCAGTTTTTTTAATTGAACCTTTTATATCAAACAATTTATTTGTTGCTTTATAATATTCAAATACTTTATAGATTACAAAATTGCCAAACTTTACGTTCTACAAAAAAAAAAATGCCACCTAAAATAAAACTCCACCGAATTGCGACGCTCTGTTCAGCGTCTGCGCCGGCAATTTCATCTGTAGTATTGGTTCTGTTGCCAGGAGCCTTGCTGCTGTTGCGTCGGCTGCTGCGATGACAAACCAACGCCCGACGATGGCACATCGTAGGCATATCCAACGGCAGCGGCGCTGCTAGCATTCGGCGGTACATTGCCGCCCGACGACTGACCGACGCCGGCGCCAAAGGAGTTCAAGACGCTGCTGTAGTAGGAGGCATCGGCCACCGATTCAGACGTTTGATGCGAGCCACTTAGATTGGGGGCGCCAGACTTCTTGAGACTCTGATGCAGTGCGGCTTTGCCCTGATGACAGTCTTGTGCATTGGCGTTATTAATGCGCGCCAGATTGACTTGTGTGAGTGACGAGTGCGACTGTTGTTGACCGGCGGAGGAGGCAGCCGCGGCGGCAGAGCCGGGTGGCGGTATGTTGCCGATGTTGCTGTTGCGCATGATTTGCGATACCAGGGCGGAAGAGCTATGCATATTGTTGGCGGCTGACTCTGAAAGCTGTGACAACAGTTGCAGTTTATTTGGCGATTTTTTTTTTTTTTAATATAAGACAAACCTTGCGCTGGCTGCCAACACCGGCTTGAGCCTTGAGCACATCCATGGCCACGTCCTGCTGCTGCTTGAGCTCGTTTTGCAGCTGCAGTGCGCCCGGGGGCAACGGTGGCGGCTGTGTGACATGACGATGATTGATGTGCGCCTGCAGATCACGCTGTAAATAATAAAAATGGTTTTACATAATAGTTTTTATATTTAAATAAATCAATGAAGTATGAAGTAAAAACAGACCTGCGACAAATACGTACGCCTGCAGCCGGTGTTGCCATAGCGACTGCCGCCGTGTGTGCACATGAAGACGGCGCCTAGTCCCGACTGCTCGACGCGCAACACTTTGTCGCTGCAGCGTGGACAGATTTTAACGGGCTCGGCGCGTGCGCACTTCAAACAAAAGACATGTTTGCAGGGAATCATGCGACCGTAGACCAGTATTGGTTTCTCACACTGATCGCAGCAATGTATCATGGGATTGAGAACCTTCTCGCCGATCAGCGACACCTTGTGATCCCACTTGAGGCGTAGCATTGGCTCCGGCGGACCGCGAGAAATCGTTGTGAAGGTGGGCGCCTCCAGCTGCGAGATGTCGGCCTCCATGTCAACTGTAAAAGTGTATGGAAATGTTTAAAACTAAAAGACAAATACTAAATAACTGGGTGGAGATTACATTTTAAGTTTTTATTTAAAATGTTCTAATTCTAAATTTTTGAAGAATACAAATTTAACCAAAAATACAACTTACTTGTCTGTGGCAACAATGGCAACACGGTTTCTTCCAGCGCCACTACCGCTGGCGCCACCACTACTTCCGGCACAGAAACGATTGCATCCGGCTCTGTATTAAGTACAGGGTCCTTTGCAACATCCTGCATGGCAACATCATCCGCAACAATGTCTGGCACGTGTAACGCTACACTGCCTGTTGAGACATCAGCATCTTCCATGGCGGTGGAGGCTGCACCACCGCTCGCAACACTATCAAGCGTTTGATCCAATGAAACATCCTCATCGGATGAAACCACGACGGCTGCCTTCTTGCCACGACCACGACCGCGTCCACGTCCTCGACCACGTGCGCGTGTGCCGCGTCCACGTCCACGGCCGCGTTTCGAGCCGGTATCGTCTGCGTCCATTGGTTGGATTAAAGCTTCCCAGAGTTACGTTGTTTTTTTTTTCTTTTAGATTTTCTTTTACGGCTTGTTTTTATAATTTTTGTATTATTTTATTCAGTTAATATTTTTATATTTACAATCTGATACATTTACAGCCAATTGTTGCAACTCTTTTTGCTCAATGCATTGATTTTAATAACAAATTTCACTATTCTCAAGTTTCGTCTGCAGTGTAAAAATTGAAAATTGTTTGACAATTAAAAAGAAAAAAACAAAAAGCCACTTCGAATATTTCGAAACTTCAAAAGTCCATTTCGAAAATATTTCGATGTATCGTTATCGAATATTGATCATTCCAGGCATAGTTGCCAATCAAAATTCCCACGAAAAATAAAATAATATACTTTTTTCCCACACGATTTATAAAGAATTCCCACGTGGTAATGTTGGTTAATTTAATTCCCACAGAAATTAAAAATTACCATAAAAATTCCCACAGACATTAAAAATTACCACAAAAAATACCACAGGAAATAATATTAGGTCAAAAATACCACACAAATTCTCACATAATTAAAATTTACCATACAAAACCACATTGAAAAACCACATTTTTTTTTCATCTAAACAAGTTGGAGCGTTCGATATGTTTTAATCACAACATTTACATTTGGTGTGTTCTTAAATTGTAATAACATATAAAAAACCAAAAAAAATGTGGTAAAAATAATTCCAACAGCCATTCAAAATGTACATGGCAATTACCTTTCCCACAGCAGTTAAAAATTACCACATATGGGAAATTTCCCACGGTACTGGCAACTATGATTCCAGGGTTGCAGGGTTCAGAATTGTTTTTGATTACTTTTGCAGTTAAACAACTGCTGTATATATTTACAAGATTTCTCATTATTTGTATTTTTTTAATTGTGGCGAAAATACGATTATAATGTCGTCCTATTCCTTTCAAGGACGTAAACGCGTTTGGACGCCGCGCGATGAGGAAGAGAATCGCGCTATATTTTCGTCAATGCCGCAGGTAGGTTTTGGGCTATAAATGATGTGTGTGAAGATATCCATAAAAAGATATCCATAAATGTTAACTGCTTAACAGATGTGGAACATATGTTAAACACTGTGGGAGATATGTTAAAAGTTTTTTGACAGCTCTAAAAATGAATAAAAACTCTAAAAAATAGTATTTTTAATATATCTAGTTGACTAAAAGGCTTAAACCACTAATATATTATAGTTTTCAATAAGATTATTGCCTACGATTTAGTAAAAAACGAATTAAACACAAAAAAAAAAATGAATTTTATACGAAATTAAAATTGCTGCAGATTTTAAAAAAATGCCTCCCGACTAAAGTGTGATACCACGTTGGAATCCTCAACACCATAGCTATCACGCTAACTAGGAGTGTACTCGGAGAATCGTCTCTGGACTTCGCAATTTGCGTCCAAAGTTACCTCAAAATATGAACATTTTTCATGAAAATAGCCCAACTGTAGAACAACTCCCATTTTTAAAAAAATGCCTCCCCAAATAAGTGGAATACATTTTTGGAATCGTTATGCTCTAATCTAGTTATGGATAGTAGGTCACCACGCGGAGAATCGTCTCTGGACTTCGCAATTTGCGTCCAAAGTAACCTGAAAATATGAACATTTTTCATGAAAATAGCCCAACTGTAGAACCACACCCATTTTTAAAAAAATGCCTCCCCAACCAAGTGGAACACCTTTTTGGAATCATTATACCCTAATCTAGTTATGGATAGTAGGTCACCACGCGGAGAATCGTCTCTGGACTTCGCAATTTGCGTCCAAAGTAACCTCAAAATATGATCATTTTTCATGAAAATAGCCCAACTGTAGAACCACTCCCATTTTTACAAAAATGCCTCCCCAACCAAGTGGAATACCTTTTTGGAATCATTATACCCTAATCTAGTTATGGATAGTAGGTCACCACGCGGAGAATCGTCTCTGGACTTCGCAATTTGCGTCCAAAGTAACCTGAAAATATGAACATTTTTCATGAAAATAGCCCAACTGTAGAACCACTCCCATTTTTAAAAAAATGCCTCCCCAACCAAGTGGAACACCTTTTTGGAATCATTATACCCTAATCTAGTTATGGATAGTAGGTCACCACGCGGAGAATCGTCTCTGGACTTCGCAATTTGCGTCCAAAGTAACCTCAAAATATGAACATTTTTCATGAAAATAGCCCAACTGTAGAACCACTCCCATTTTTACAAAAATGCCTCCCCAAACAAGTGGAATACCTTTTTGGACTCGCTATACCCTAATCTAGTTATGGATAGTAGGTCACCACGCGGAGAATCGTCTCTGGACTTCGCAATTTGCGTCCAAAGTAACCTCAAAATATGAACATTTTTCATGAAAATAGCCCAACTGTAGAACCACTCCCATTTTTAAAAAAATGCCTCCCCAACCAAGTGGAACACCTTTTTGAAATCGTTATGCCCTAATCTAGTTATGGATAGTAGGTCACCACGCGGAGAATCGTCTCTGGACTTCGCAATTTGCGTCCAAAGTAACCTCAAAATATGATCATTTTTCATGAAAATAGCCCAACTGTAGAACCACTCCCATTTTTACAAAAATGCCTCCCCAACCAAGTGGAACACCTTTTTGAAATCGTTATGCCCTAATCTAGTTATGGATAGTAGGTCACCACGCGGAGAATCGTCTCTGGACTTCGCAATTTGCGTCCAAAGTAACCTCAAAATATGAACATTTTTCATGAAAATAGCCCAACTGTAGAACCACTCCCATTTTTAAAAAAATGCCTCCCCAACCAAGTGGAATACCTTTTTGGAATCATTATACCCTAATCTAGTTATGGATAGTAGGTCACCACGCGGAGAATCGTCTCTGGACTTCGCAATCTGCGTCCAAAGTAACCTCAAAATATGAACATTTTTCATGTAAATAGCCCAACTGTAGAACCACTCCCATTTTTAAAAAAATGCCTCCCCAAATAAGTGGAATACATTTTTGGAATCGTTATGCTCTAATCTAGTTATGGATAGTAGGTCACCACGCGGAGAATCGTCTCTGGACTTCGCAATTTGCGTCCAAAGTAACCTGAAAATATGAACATTTTTCATGAAAATAGCCCAACTGTAGAACCACTCCCATTTTTAAAAAAATGCCTCCCCAACCAAGTGGAACACCTTTTTGGAATCATTATACCCTAATCTAGTTATGGATAGTAGGTCACCACGCGGAGAATCGTCTCTGGACTTCGCAATTTGCGTCCAAAGTAACCTCAAAATATGATCATTTTTCATGAAAATAGCCCAACTGTAGAACCACTCCCATTTTTAAAAAAATGCCTCCCCAACCAAGTGGAACACCTTTTTGGAATCATTATACCCTAATCTAGTTATGGATAGTAGGTCACCACGCGGAGAATCGTCTCTGGACTTCGCAATTTGCGTCCAAAGTAACCTCAAAATATGAACATTTTTCATGAAAATAGCCCAACTGTAGAACCACTCCCATTTTAAAAAAAATGCCTCCCCAACCAAGTGGAATACCTTTTTGGAATCATTATACCCTAATCTAGTTATGGATAGTAGGTCACCACGCGGAGAATCGTCTCTGGACTTCGCAATCTGCGTCCAAAGTAACCTCAAAATATGAACATTTTTCATGTAAATAGCCCAACTGTAGAACCACTCCCATTTTTAAAAAAATGCCTCCCCAAATAAGTGGAATACATTTTTGGAATCGTTATGCTCTAATCTAGTTATGGATAGTAGGTCACCACGCGGAGAATCGTCTCTGGACTTCGCAATTTGCGTCCAAAGTATTCTCCAAAGTTCATTGTCCTTAATATTGATCTGTTAACAGCATTTGTTTACATTTAGGGTTATTTTTTGTGGATCTTGTTTGTTATGACATCCCTGACTTTTGTTCTTCTATGAAATGTCAGACCAGTAGAGTGTTGCCCACAGACAACGATTTTTACAACAACCACAAGAAAAATTAAAATAAAGTTGTTGTAAAATTCGTTGCTAGCTCGATGATCAGCTGTTATTGTTTATATATTTTTCAAAAGTTTGGAGTCGTTTTAGAGGACGGAGGATTCAAATGATTGAATGACAATGGTACCAAAAAATTTCTAAAAATGAGACCTTTCGAATGGTTTGACTGTCATTTCACCAATATATTTCTACATCTTCCAAATCGGCCATAACCTCAAATTTTTGATTCAAAATTCATTTCTGGGATTAACAAAATTTTCTGCATATATGACACCTATGCCCTTCGATAGATATTATTTTTACAAAAATTTCGATACCAGTATCAATATCCTAACGAATTTCCTACTATTCAAAATTGTATTCACTAAAATTCGCTCTTAAAATTAATTCGCATATTTAATATACCGGAAATAGTATTGATAAATAAATATGCCTGCATTTTTGATTTTATCTATCCTTTAGATAGAAATGAATCCAACAAAACCATTTTTAAAATCCAAATATATTCTATATGTGAATATGTCATCTTGTGACTAATATAATAATAATAAATTCCATATATACTTTGGTATAACTGGTAAGGACTTTCATAAGAAGATGTAGACGAAGCATTCAAGTGAATCTTCGATTTCATTTTTTTTTTTTGTTACTTCATTTTGTGCCATGTCATGCGTGTTACCATTCGTGTTCAAAATATCACATGTGGGATTTCTTAGGATTTTTTCCCAAATCTAGTCAGCTGCGAATTTGTTTGTCCCATACGCCATTTTTTTTTTTTGCTTTAAATTACGTATTGGATCTTTATCACTTATATACTGTAGTTGTAATACCGATTTCTATTTTTCGATATCCTTATTACATCTGAGATATTCAGAATCGACTTTTCCCAAATTCATTATTTTATCGTTTACTTAACATTGTATTGCTCCATACACCACTTTTTGGTATATGGAGCAAATTTATCGTGTAATTAATTACGAATATAAAAAAAATAGTTAACGCGTAGATTTCGAAAAAAATTTATGTAAATGTTCGTTATTGTTTGACTCGAACCCGACTAATGGCGTATGGGGCAAACACGTTCTCAGGTAACGATTTAGTAAATCGTTTGTGTTCTTTACTTTTCTGTTCTACACAGTATATTTCTTTTTGAAATTCAAATGAATATTTCTGTTTATAGAACAATTCCATATCATATGGTGGACCTGGCATAGACATTCTGCGGAAGATGTAGACGTCTCCAAGTGAATCTTCCATTTATTTGTGCGTTTTCTCTTTTTAATTGCTCCTAAAATTATACCTAACAATTTTTTTTGCGCCGTTTTCATAATATTTTTATCGGTGTTACCCTGTTGCACTACCTCATCGGTATTATCGGTGTTACCCTGTTGCACTACCTCATCGATAATGCAGTGCACTTCCTTGTCGGTAATGCAAGAAAGTACTTGACAACATGGTATGAGAACTTGTCACGCAATAAAATCCGGCATCGAATTTGCTCCAAATTCATTAGTTTAACTATTACTTAACATTAAATTGTCCCAAATTTCATGCCACGTTGTCAAGTACTTTCTTGCATTACCGACAAGGAAGTGCACTGCATTATCGATGAGGTAGTGCAACAGGGTAACACCGATAATACCGATGAGGTAGTGCAACAGGGTAACACCGATAAAAATATTATGAAAACGGCGCAAAAAAAATTGTTAGGTATAATTTTAGGAGCAATTAAAAGGAGAAAACGCACAAATAAATGGAAGATTCACTTGGAGACGTCTACATCTTCCGCAGAATGTCTATGCCAGGTCCACCATATGATATGGAATTGTTCTATAAACAGAAATATTCATTTGAATTTCAAAAAGAAATATACTGTGTAGAACAGAAAAGTAAAGAACACAAACGATTTACTAAATCGTTACCTGAGAACGTGTTTGCCCCATACGCCATTAGTCGGGTTCGAGTCAAACAATAACGAACATTTACATTAATTTTTTTCGAAATCTACGCGTTAACTATTTTTTTTATATTCGTAATTAATTACACGATAAATTTGCTCCATATACCAAAAAGTGGTGTATGGAGCAATACAATGTTAAGTAAACGATAAAATAATGAATTTGGGAAAAGTCGATTCTGAATATCTCAGATGTAATAAGGATATCGAAAAATAGAAATCGGTATTACAACTACAGTATATAAGTGATAAAGATCCAATACGTAATTTAAAGCAAAAAAAAAAAATGGCGTATGGGACAAACAAATTCGCAGCTGACTAGATTTGGGAAAAAATCCTAAGAAATCCCACATGTGATATTTTGAACACGAATGGTAACACGCATGACATGGCACAAAATGAAGTAACAAAAAAAAAAAATGAAATCGAAGATTCACTTGAATGCTTCGTCTACATCTTCTTATGAAAGTCCTTACCAGTTATACCAAAGTATATATGGAATTTATTATTATTATATTAGTCACAAGATGACATATTCACATATAGAATATATTTGGATTTTAAAAATGGTTTTGTTGGATTCATTTCTATCTAAAGGATAGATAAAATCAAAAATGCAGGCATATTTATTTATCAATACTATTTCCGGTATATTAAATATGCGAATTAATTTTAAGAGCGAATTTTAGTGAATACAATTTTGAATAGTAGGAAATTCGTTAGGATATTGATACTGGTATCGAAATTTTTGTAAAAATAATATCTATCGAAGGGCATAGGTGTCATATATGCAGAAAATTTTGTTAATCCCAGAAATGAATTTTGAATCAAAAATTTGAGGTTATGGCCGATTTGGAAGATGTAGAAATATATTGGTGAAATGACAGTCAAACCATTCGAAAGGTCTCATTTTTAGAAATTTTTTGGTACCATTGTCATTCAATCATTTGAATCCTCCGTCCTCTAAAACGACTCCAAACTTTTGAAAAATATATAAACAATAACAGCTGATCATCGAGCTAGCAACGAATTTTACAACAACTTTATTTTAATTTTTCTTGTGGTTGTTGTAAAAATCGTTGTCTGTGGGCAACACTCTACTGGTCTGACATTTCATAGAAGAACAAAAGTCAGGGATGTCATAACAAACAAGATCCACAAAAAATAACCCTAAATGTAAACAAATGCTGTTAACAGATCAATATTAAGGACAATGAACTTTGGAGAATACTTTGGACGCAAATTGCGAAGTCCAGAGACGATTCTCCGCGTGGTGACCTACTATCCATAACTAGATTAGAGCATAACGATTCCAAAAATGTATTCCACTTATTTGGGGAGGCATTTTTTTAAAAATGGGAGTGGTTCTACAGTTGGGCTATTTACATGAAAAATGTTCATATTTTGAGGTTACTTTGGACGCAGATTGCGAAGTCCAGAGACGATTCTCCGCGTGGTGACCTACTATCCATAACTAGATTAGGGTATAATGATTCCAAAAAGGTATTCCACTTGGTTGGGGAGGCATTTTTTTTAAAATGGGAGTGGTTCTACAGTTGGGCTATTTTCATGAAAAATGTTCATATTTTGAGGTTACTTTGGACGCAAATTGCGAAGTCCAGAGACGATTCTCCGCGTGGTGACCTACTATCCATAACTAGATTAGGGTATAATGATTCCAAAAAGGTATTCCACTTGGTTGGGGAGGCATTTTTTTAAAAATGGGAGTGGTTCTACAGTTGGGCTATTTTCATGAAAAATGTTCATATTTTGAGGTTACTTTGGACGCAGATTGCGAAGTCCAGAGACGATTCTCCGCGTGGTGACCTACTATCCATAACTAGATTAGGGTATAATGATTCCAAAAAGGTATTCCACTTGTTTGGGGAGGCATTTTTGTAAAAATGGGAGTGGTTCTACAGTTGGGCTATTTTCATGAAAAATGATCATATTTTGAGGTTACTTTGGACGCAAATTGCGAAATCCAGAGACGATTCTCCGCGTGGTGACCTACTATCCATAACTAGATTAGGGCATAACGATTTCAAAAAGGTGTTCCACTTGGTTGGGGAGGCATTTTTTTAAAAATGGGAGTGGTTCTACAGTTGGGCTATTTTCATGAAAAATGTTCATATTTTCAGGTTACTTTGGACGCAAATTGCGAAGTCCAGAGACGATTCTCCGCGTGGTGACCTACTATCCATAACTAGATTAGAGCATAACGATTCCAAAAATGTATTCCACTTATTTGGGGAGGCATTTTTTTAAAAATGGGAGTTGTTCTACAGTTGGGCTATTTTCATGAAAAATGTTCATATTTTGAGGTAACTTTGGACGCAAATTGCGAAGTCCAGAGACGATTCTCCGAGTACACACCTAGTTAGCGTGATAGCTATGGTGTTGAGGATTCCAACGTGGTATCACACTTTAGTCGGGAGGCATTTTTTTAAAATCTGCAGCAATTTTAATTTCGTATAAAATTCATTTTTTTTTGTGTTTAATTCGTTTTTTACTAAATCGTAGGCAATAATCTTATTAAAAACTATAATATATTAATGATTTAAGCCTTTTAGTCTAATAAAACTATTAAAAAAAACATTTTTAGAGTTTTTATTCATTTTTAGATCAGTTAAAAATTATTTAACATATGTCCCACATCTGTTAAGCAGTTAACATTTATGGATATCTTTTTATGGATATCTTCACACACATTATAAATGATTGTTTATTTAACCGCAACAACCACTTGTTTGCATTCCCAAGGACACCGGCATTAAAATGCCCCACGAATTTAAACCCATTTACCTCGAGAACGCAGAGTACGCCGTGGAGAAGTGGAGCGTCAAGCAGTTGATCCGTTTGCTGCGTCTCTACGGATCCCATCGCTGCTTGTGGGATGTTCGCGACGTGGACAATCGGAATAGGCAGATGCGTAAGGCCGCAATGCTGGACATTGCGGCGGCACTGGGAGAAAACGTGAGCGTAGAGCAGGTGCTACAGAAGATAAATGTATTGCGCGGTACCTATCGTTACGAGAAGCGTCGCATCAAGCAGCGAATCCGCAATGGTGCTGGTCCAAGCACAAAGCTGCGTTGGTTTGCATTGGCGGATGCGTTTCTGCGACAGGTGCCGCGAGCAGAGCGGCTGCGAAAAAGAGCAGAAGAGGGAGACGAAGCGAAAGAGGAGGATTCAGACTCGGAGCTCGAAGAAGATGTAGTTTTTGCGATCGATCCGGAGATATTAATACCTTTGGAAGATGATGCGGCAGAGCAAGAGGCAGGCGCACAAAATCAAATCGCTGCTTTTGAGCCTTTGCCACACAATGATATAATGGAAATAGATGAAGTAGGTTCGACGGAGTCTATGAAACAGACAGCAGTTGTTGCTAAGACACCGCGCAAATGGTCTTCCAGAGAGTCGCTGCAATTTGTCGCATTGTTGCGCGATCAGCCTGCACTTTGGCAACAACCAACGTCGGTAGATAGCGCTCAATATCTGGTTGCACTGCAGCATGTTTCCAAAGCCATGCAGTTGGCCCCAGAACGCATACAGAAACGTGTGCGTATTTTCAAAGAAGCCTATGCAGCAGAACGCGTTAAAATGTGCGCGCAGAGTGACTACAAAAGTAGCTTTGTTTGGTTTGCATTAGCCGAAAGTTTTATGGAGCAATCATTGACGCACTTTGTGGATGCTGATCATGTGCCGCCTGCAACGCCATCAGTGGTAGTTATTAAAACAGAGGAATTTCTAGACGCAACACCTATAAATCCGATAGGTTCAGTGGCGCCCAGCGTCGAACAGGAAGCTGCCGCCGCGGAAGCTTTAGCGGTGTTCTTTGCGTCAACGACGACAGCCGCCAATGAAACAATAAAATCTGAGCAACAGTCAGATAGCTATGATGCTGCACCTAAAACAGTTGAAATTTCACCGCCTTTTGACGATGATGTTGCAGAGGAGGATGAGTTGGAGCAAGAGCACGATCAGTCAGCTGTCAACAATACAAAACTAATTTGGAATGGACTTGAGGACGATCTGCTCGAGGGCAAATGGTCGCTCAAGCATTCCGTCAAATTTTTGCGTCTTTATGGTTCGCATCGCTGTCTCTGGGATCTGCAAGATGCTGATTATCGTTCGCGCGAACTACGTCAAGCTGCTATTGCAGACATCGCCGCCGCCATGGGTTATGGGCTTGATGCCGATTATGTGGCTAAGAAAATCAAGATTTTTCGCATTACATACATGCAGCATCGCAAGCGCATGTTGGCGGCACTACAAAGTGGTCGCCAGGAGCCGGAGGTGCAACTGCGTTGGTTTCCTTTGGCCGATTGTTTTCTGCGTCCGCATATTGGGCTACGCTCCATCAAGCACGATGAGCGTGAGATGCCGCAATTTGACTTTCAGTATGTTTATGCAAATTTGAATCTGATTGATCCGGGTCTGCTGAATGATTTTGTTGGCAAGGGAACACAGAACTCGATAAAAATTGGCGCCGCCGAGACAACAGATGCGCTGTTGGAGGCACAGCGGGAGACTGCGAATGCATTTCACGTTGGGCATGATAAAATGTGAGCCCAACAAAAGACTGCAATAGTCGTTGTACTTTACTTGATGTCGCAGTATTTTTTGTGAGGTAATTTGTTCGACAGCAATAAGAACGACCTTCTGACAACTATAAATATAGTCTAGTCGAATACAATTTATTAACAACAATACAACTACTGGCTTCTAGAGATTAAAATATGTACTAAATATTCGTTGGTCTAATGAAATTATTGGATAGGTAAGAGTTACCCATATAAATATATATTGTCTGGTCAATCTTGAGAACATAAAAGCCTTACTATATTTCACTTAAACCAGAAGCCTAACTATATTTCGCTTAAACAAGCGTACGAAAATGTCTAAATAAAACTAAATTTAAAAATTCGTTCGAAATGAGAAAATCAGATCACTCAACTTCACAGTTCTATTTATTTTTTGACAGTCTCATAATTGTACATAAGCGCAATATAGTTCCAGCTTAAGCTGTACGGAAAACTCTGTACAGCTCCATCAGATCTTTTTGCAATCTAAAAAACCTTTAATAAAAATATGTATTATATATTGATTCAATGAACTCAAAGTGTATACGAGGTATTTGAGAGTTAAATAATCGTCGTTTTCGAAAGCAGGTACATTTTTTAATATATTTTTTAGAAAAAACTGTATGTAACCACAGTGGATTTCTAAAAATAGTCATAATATAAAAAAATCTGGTGGACTGGATTTACAAAAAATACGTTTTTATTACAGCGCTGTATGTAACTGACAATTTTGTGATCATTGTTAGGTCAAATTAATTGATAAGTATCTCACACGTTTTTCAAAACCATTTTAAAAATGTATATAAACCAAGGATTGAAACCTAAACGAATAACGGTTTCGATTTCGGTTTTTGCCCCGTTTCGGTTTTAGGTTTTTATAACGAAACGGTTTCGGTATACCGGTTCCAAGTTACGGTTTCGGTTTTGATTTCGGTTTTTGTATAACATTTCTTTTTTTCCATATTTTTCAAACAATTTAACATTGTTTATGATCAAATTGTGATATTGGGGTAAAGTGGGAAACGTAATTTAAACAATGTTTGTTGTTATTTTAGTGAACATATTGTGTTATATGAATTATTTAATAGATTTCGCCAAGAAAAAATTTCAATCGTGACCACAAGCTAATGAAAAGCAATATTTTGACTTTACCTGAGATGCAGAATAGAGCAGAGAAGCGAACCTTAAACAAACGCAACAAGAATACATTGGTAAATATTCTTAAACTTCATGAACAGAAGAAGAATTATGTACCTACAATTTCCATACATAAAAACCAAAGAAATTAAATTTCAACAATTCAGTGAACTGCAATATCTGCAAACAAATATCTGCCTATATATTTACTTGAAATGTTCGAACTTGTACTTTATTTTTCGTATTACCCAGCAAACCAAACGATATTTTTACGATATCGAAACGAGATCATTTATATGATCAAATTGTCGTTTTCGATAATCTATAATGATACGAAAACGATAGGGTTTTCGATAAAAACGAACATGTCTAAAACGATATCGTTGTTTTTGTCGTTATAGATATCGAGATGATATCATAAACAGATTTATTTGCGATAAACAAATTTTATGTGTTCAGAAAATTTTATTTTTTGACATAAAATATAAAAAACATATAATTAAATTTTCAAATACTTTAAGTTTTATATCTAAAGTTTATCATTATTATATCGAAATTAAAAATTATCGTCAAATGGTTTGTAGGGTAGTTACTAATTTTTTCTTGCATCGCCATTGTTTTTTATTACCTTATAATTATCCTTAATATATATGTTCGAAATTGAGCTGTTTTGAAAAATAATTCAAAAATCAATCAGACTCAGAATTATTAATGGTATTCTATTGAATAGATCCTTTAAAAGAATTTAAAAATTATTCAGATGAACTTTTCAAAACTTGTCCCACTTTACCCCATACAAAAAATAAATAAATAAATAAATTAAATTACTAATACAAAAAATAAATATTTAATATCATTGTAGTTGCTTGTAGTTGCTGGATTTACCGCTACACAAATTAATGAAAAAAAAAAAAAAAATTTAGACCTAAGACCGTTAATTGGTAATCAATGTTTCTGTGAATTTTGTAGAACAAAAAAAAATATTCTGGGAACTCCAAATTTTATTAAATGACATTTAAACATGCTTCTATCCTATTACTTAATATAATAAATCTGAATGTTTGTTGGTTTGTCTGCGTTCTTATTGTCGTCCAAAAATTGTTTTTAACAATATTTTTTTTTTCGAAATTTTTCGAACATTGTTGTTTTTGTCGAATATATATTTTTAAATTCCGAATAGACGTCAAAACGGCTGAACCGAATTGAGTATATGCTATATATCGGTAAGATAGGTGGACTAGGCGTGGCACCTCCCATAAAATTAAAAACACATTATATCATTAATTGGGATAGCAAATTTAATTACATTTTGGTCAGCGTTATTTTTAACCATTCTAAACGGTTTCGCCCAATGTGCGCGTGATTGGACCATTGGTCGTGGCACCCCCCATAGAAGATACATTTTACATTACGTGTATGTCAACAGTTATTATAGTGATATCAAGATATTTCACACCAGGTTAACAACCACCCAAAATTTTTTAAACTCACCACACCAAAATGCCCCACATTAAAACTCACCAAAACTTACCATACAAAAATTCACCACACAAAAATTCATCACACTAAAACTCAAGACAATAAAACTCACCACAATAAAAACCACCACACTAAAACTCATCACATTAAAATTCACCACACTAAAACTCACCAAACCCACACTCACCACACCGAAACTCACCACACTAAAACTCACTACATTAAAACATCTACTGTGAAAAACTCTACGGGGAAAAATTCTACGGGAATAATTCTACAGGGAACCATTCTACCGGGATGAATTCTACGGGAAGAATTCTACCGGGAAGAATTCTACGGGAAGAAGTCTACCGGGAAGAAGTCTACCGGGAAGAATTTCACGGGGAATATTTCTACTAGGAAAAATTCTACGGCGAAATTTTCTACGGGGAAGAATTCTCAGCGGAAGCGCAGTCTGAGAAAGAATTGTCTTTGAGAAAAGTTATTATGGCGGAGAATTATTATTTGGTTACTACATTTATAAAACCAATAAAAAAACTTCAACAGCTAAGCACAGGCCCCTCATATAAACAATAAAAATGTTTTTTTATATTAATAAAATCGCTCCATATCTTTGAATTCACAAAATCTTGGCACGAGTCGTGCACGAGTCCAGCTAGTATAAAATAAAATATGGTTTCGGTTACGGTTACGGTTTTGAAAATGAAACGGTTTTAAACGGATATCGGTTTCAATCTTTGATATAAACTATTTAGATCGATTTTGTATATCGTTTTATTTACAGTTTTTTTTACAAACGGTTGGGTTGGGTACTACGACCTACATTTTCTCCGTCATTTTGTTATTTTAAAATGTAATTAATTTCAAATATAATCGGGCCCTGTTAGAAACCATCACCAGCGGTAGTATTGATGATGGTCGGTCTGTTCAATTAAAGCCTGTCGCCTAGAATGCGGTCACTTGAACTTGGACTTCAGGTTTATGTTGTGGCTTTTTTTAGCGGTTTTTTATGAGCTCTTTATTTTTTGTATTCTATTTCATTAAGCAATCACTTTGCACATTGACACTGCAGTGTGTAGTTTGTGGCGTGTTTGCTAAGTTCTGGTTTCTCATATTTCTTCGCACACAAAACACATACATACTTCGAACCAAGTCGCTATGTACCATGGCGACAAGTTTGCATTTTATGCTGCTGCCACTGCCGCTTCTTGTTTTTTTTTACGAGTTGCCACATTTTTAGCAAATGCCGCTGCTACGCATGCGCTCTGCCCGGCCGAAGTTTTCCGGCTCTTACGCCTGTCTCTGGCTTAAATTACAAACGACGAACGGTTTTCGCTCCGCCAGCGGTGATACTTAAAAGTGTTGTTCATTTTATTTAAAAACTATTAAGTGAACTTGGATATATAAAATAAACTAGAATTTTATATGCGGAGAGGTTTTGCAAGTGAATTTATAAAAAATCAAATTTTTTAGGTTAATTTCTGATCGAATCTATTTGTAGATCAAAAGTCTTTTTTGTCTTTAAGAACAAACAATGTTTTCAAATTGATTTATAGAAATTAACTAACTTTATTTACTCATTTTAAATAAATTAAATTTCTCGATTTTTTTGGTAAAAATTGCAGCAAATTAATGTCATTCGATTAAATTTAGATCAAAATATTATACAACATGATACAAAAAAAATATATTTTTCAATGTCGACGAAATTGGAAAAGCAGGGAAACGACATAATTTTAAATTTATAAAGTTTTCGTATGGGCGAAGCTATATAAAGGGTTTTTCAATAAGAGCAAAGATATACGATATACGAGCCAACAACGAGTCGAAATTATTAAAATTTACTACCGAAATTCGAATTCGTATATCTTTCCATCATGAAATGGCAAACCTTACTGAAGAGAAATGTCAAAAGAGCGGCAAGAAATATGGCGTCGTTTGCTGTCCCTGTCGCTCTACTGTTGTAGCGTCCCTGTTGAAAAACCCTTTACAAGTAATTTAAAAATAGTTTTAGAAGTTTTGAAGAGTTAACGACCTACCTTAGAAAAAATTGACCCTACTACCTAGGTCATATTTGTCATGCAACTAACTCTGACAAGGTAAAACTTGCAATTTGCAATGATTGTAGTAAAATTTCTTCGAGTGTACTGCTAAATAACTGATATAATTTACAGTTCAGACACAACTTTCTTTATTGTACTAAAATAATTTTGAAAAATACCATATTTTAATCTCTAATAAAATAATATTTTTGCAATATTTTTGAAAAATACCATAATTTAATCTTTAATAAAATATTTTTCTTATTTTAATTTTTAGGCAAAAGCAAATAATAAAATTAAGACAATAAGTGAAAAGTATAGAATATTTAAATTTCAATATAAGCATCAAGTAACCATGAAAAAATGGACTAATAAAAACATTTTCGGCAAAGGTAAGTAATTCAAAATATAATAAAGTACAGTTTGTATATTTGTCGAAATATTTGTGCAAATTAGAACATATGAACTACCACAGACAACATTTTTTCAACATATTTCAAACATATATAGGCGAAGTTTGTATCACCGTCTGTTTACTGCCTGTTCCAAAAAAATAATCCGATTAAAATTATACAAAATTTTACTAACTGCAAAACACATCCCAAAATTTTTATTCACTTTATCTGTGTGTTTGCCAGAAATAAGCCCGAAATATTCCTGAAAAATGCCAGAAATGTTGTTCAAAAAAGTCACCAAGAAAGAATAAATTTATAATAAAGAAAGAAAAAATCATAACAATTAAAACATATTCGATATACGATGAATTCTGCATGGAATTCTTGACCCAAATGAATTATTAACTTAATGGGAGTCGAGATATCACAGCTTTAACTTCAAATAGCTGTAGAACCCAAACCCAGCGTCGGAGATGGGTCAAACTTTGCAGTTTTTATCTCATATTAAATCTAATTATGTGATATAGGGATTGACTTAGTTGGATTCGAGATATCACATCTTTAACTTCAAATGGCTGCAGAATTTAAACGGAGCATCTTGGTCACACTTTTCACTTTTATTCTGATTATTTGGTATAAAACTTATAAGGGATCGACACGGCAAAGTCGAAAAAACTGCCAAAATATTACCATTTTGATATCGTTTGACAAGTAAATTGAAAAACAACGAACGGGCGAAGCTGTGCAGCTGGTTTTTAATAAAACATTTAATTTTGTTAATGCGAAATTATTATTCTTTTTTTTTTTTTTGCGTAAAATCGTATTTTTTTTAATAAGAAATTGAATTTTGAGTTAAAATTTGAATTTTTAGTGAAATATTGAGTTTGTAGTAAAAAAATGATATGGCCTGTTCAGATTACTCAACCATTTTGCCAACTGCATATTTGGCCAACATAAGAAAAACAACAATTCCAACCACAAGTAAAATATACAACCCAAGTAATCAAGAACCTGCCAGACAGGTAGGAATTTCGTCGAACAACTGGTCACAAAAAATAAAACAATTCAAAGGAAATCAACACAATAAACATTCATCATTCTGCAGCCAGTCTTAAAATAAAGAAAAGCCGCTTCTACATCGTCTTCTGTTGCTGCTGCTGCTTCTTGTTCGGCATAATAACAAAATTTTGTTGGCCATGGTTGTTGGTTGATTAGGTCTCTAAGTCAGGCATAGATATGATCGATGCGATAGACGCGATATTTTTATGCGTTGTGTATAGACAGATTTGAAGAGAGATAGACAAAGAATTATGTTGTATAGATAAATCTAACTTGTGTTGTGGACAGACATACAAACAGACAGATAGATAGATAATAATGACGCAGAGGTCTTATAAGTCCCATGACATGGAATTCGAAAAGTACCCAAAACAAAAATCATAAACTTAATGTAAAACAATAAATAAATCGTGGAAACGTAAAACGTATTAAGTTAACACAAAGAGACTAAAAAGGTTAATGATATTTTGACTTTTTCCTAATTTTAATTACGTAATAACATAGGCTGCTAAATGTGGGGTTAATAACTGGTAATGGCAGTAAAAGGTTATAGAAATGAGCGTACGAGACTGAGTTGCATGAAATGCTCTATAAAAAACAGTTAAATATTGAGATTCTAAAATATATCGAATATAATATATATTTTTATAAAGTTCCAATTCTAAAGATTGATGGTGCCTAAGAATGTTAAAACAATTTAATAATAAACGTGATTTCTATATCTATAACGAGATCTTGACATTATCTGTAAAATATAACTTTAGCATATTTTTATTATACCTTTTTATACCAGTTTGAAAAGTACTTTACGGTTTGTGTGCCTCAAAACAAGTTTACTTGGTTCAGTTCCCACTGCAGATATTATGCAAATTGAAAAACTACCCAATGGTAACGTTATTTTAAGACCCATACAACACTTAAATCGAAATAAGGACAATGTAATATTTAAGATTTTTTATGACCTTTTTGTAAAAAAATTAACATTTGTTTTTCATGCTTATTGACTGATCCGGTATGTTGCATCTTTTAGTTGAATTGCGCTTCATTTTGTTTGAATACAAATTATTTAAATGAATTTTAAGTCTTTTTCTTCATATAGAAAAATTAAATTGTTAAATTGTTCAATAACATTTGATTGGATACTGTAATAAAAATAAATATAAAATATATATAAAAAATATCAATTGTCATAGGACTGTGGCGTCAAATTATTATTATTTAAATAATTTCAATAGTTCGTTCACTGCTGCCTATAATTTTACTAACTTGTTTGCGAAGTAGGTATGCCTTTGGGAACGTGGCTTAAAGCTCTTTATATTCAACATGTTCGTGTGTGAAAATAGATTTTTTTTTATTTTAGCATACAACTTGTTTCAAGACGGGTTTTCATATACAGTGGTGGTCACATAATTAGTGACAAACATGTTTTTTAGTACTTTTTTTATAAATATTTTTATTAAGGTACGATCAAAACTAAATACATATGTACAGTATTTTTGATAGTCAGTTAATACTATGTTATGAATAATCATGTATCATTTTCTTGTTCAACGTTAGATCTTAATGTTATAAATAATTTAAAAAAAATGTTAAAATCAAAATAACATTTTCCGAGTATATATATATATATATATATATATATATATATATATATATATATATATATATATATATATATATATATATATATATATATATATATATATATATATATATATATATATATATATATATATATATATAGAATTATATATATATAATATTAGTCTATCAAAACTAGTCTTGACAATTAGAAGAAAAACTGCGTTTAGGTTTTCTGGAAAACTGTTTTTTAACAGTACAATATTTTTTATATTTTTAATAGTCGATGAAAATGGCTTCAAATGATTGTAATTTTCTTTAAAACATTAAGTATTAGGAGACAAACCGAGTATTTTTAATAACTCGCTAGTGCTGATTTTGGACTGCATACTCAGTTTTTTAATATTACGTAACATTTTCAAGAAAAGTGCTCAAATAATTTACAGTATTTTTGATAGTCAGTTAATACTATGTTATGAATAATCATGTATCATTTTCTTGTTCAACGTTAGATCCTAAATGTTATAAATAATTTTAAAAAAATGTTAAAATCAAAATAACATTTTCCGAGTATATATATATATATATATATATATATATATATATATATATATATATATATATATATATATATATATATATATATATATATATATATATATATATATATATATATATATATATATATATATATATATATATATATATATATATATATATATATATATATATATATATATATATATATATATATATATATATATATATATATATATATATATATATATATATAAAGTGCTCAAATAATTTAAAGCCCCTCTTTTTCAGTCACATAATTTTACAAAAAAATCTTAAAAAATTCTTATAATTATCAAGATATATTTTAATTTCACCAATCCAATGAATGTTAATACTGTTATACGTTTTTAGAATATAAACTTTGAAAATTTTGAGGTTTTTAGACATTTATAATCTAACGATAAACTAGAAAATGATTTATGGTTATCTATAGCATAGTCTAATACATATGTATAAAGTGTCGTACTTCAATAGAATTTTTTTTAAAAATTAAAAAAAAAAAAAAAATTTGTTTGTTCCTAATTACTTGAGCACCACTGTATGTTAGCACAGAAATGTGTGTAATACATACATTTTATATAAGTAGAAGCTTCAAAGTTGTTTTTTTTTCTAAACGCTCAATTTATTTCCCTCACTAAAGATGAAAATAAATATATCGATCAATGATCGAAATAATTCTCATCTTCAAAAGTAGTCATCATTGATGATGAAAATAATTTCTATTTTAAATTTTTCTCATCATTGAATGATGAAAAAAAGCAGTATTGAATTCTCATCATTTGAAGATGAAAATAAATGATGAGAAAAGATGAACAAAATGATGAGTAAAAAGATAATAAATATGATTTGAAAAAGATGAGGACAAATCAGAGATTGGACACTTCCTAATTGCTACTGAATGATATGATAAACAAAGAATTCCACATGTTCATTGGAGGATGAGGTACTCCATGATATGTCCAAGATGACCTTGGACAATTTTTTTTCATTATGATTTGATTTTTCATAAAAATATTTTGGACATGCCCAGTATGATTTTTGTCATCTTCTTGCTCATCATTTTTTGCTTCATCTTTTGTAATAATTTATTTTCATCTTCAAATGATGAGAATTCTCCATTTTTGCAAAACAATTTTTCACTAAAAATTCAATTTTTTATAAAATTCAATTTGAACATGAATATGTTTTACAGAATGTTCAACTGAACTTTCACTAAAAACTAAATTGTTCACATGATTAATCATTATAAATTGATATTTTTAACAAAATACTACATTTCCAATAATATGTATATGGGCCATTCCACACCAAATCGTCCAACGGTTGAAACTCACCTTCTTCGATATCAATGAAATCTGTGCAACTGATAAAAAGTATCAAGATATGCATTAATCTATGCATTACGCCCACTAATTTCAGAGATACAGTGGTTCAAAGTTGCAATAAATGGGACAGAAATCACTTTTCTATGGTTGTTCATATTTCAATATCTTTTAAAGTAGAAATGATTGAAACTCCGTTGATAGCTCATTTTAAAGCTAATAGAACGAGCTTTTAGAAAAAATAACATGTGGTCATTATCCTTGCACTTCATTATCCTTGCACTTTCTAGCATTTCTAGTTTAAGAGATATTTAAATATGAACCACCATACAAAAGTGATTTTTGGCCAATTTTTTGTAACTTTGAGCCACTGTATCTCTGGAAGTAGTTGATGAAAAAATAAAAAAAAATTGGTCAGTACATATCTGGGTACCCTTTATCAGTTGCCTCGAATCGAAAAGGTAAAATCTCAAATTTGACTTTATTTGGTCGATTCGGTGTGGAATGGCCCATATTTTAATTTTGTGTTAAAAATTCAATTTTTTCATTAAAAATTATTTTTTTTTTACAAAAAATTAAATTATTCATAAAAAATTCGAAATAAAAATTAAATTATTGATTAAAAATTAAATGTTCACTAAAAATTAATTTTTTTTACCAAAAATTCAAATATTCAATAAAATATTTTACTGAATTGTTCAGTTGAAAATTTCACTAAAAACTAAATTGTTCACATGATTTACCATGATTTTCCAATAATATGTATATTTTAATTTAATGTTAAAAATTTTACTTTGAATTTAAATTTTTTGTGTATTATTCAAAATTTTAATTTATATTGTTATTATTCTGATTTCATACAATTTTCAACATTTTGCCATGTATAGCCTCCTCAAAATGTTTGTAGTCTATATCTTTAAGCTCCCTCCATTTCATTTCATTCGATTCGTTCTATTCTTCCTTTTGTCTACGCTACGCTAAGCACGCTTTAATGATGGCATTAACCTCTTTGTTCGCCACCATCTACTTTTGACCTTAACTTCTGCTTCGATTCGGAGCCATCCATCAGCTCGTGGTGTCTTCGTTTCTACCTATTCATTTTATACTTCTTCTTTTATCTACCAATTCTCAAACCGCGCAGAAAACTGCCTCCAACATTCCAACATGTCTGAGGTTTTTTTAGAAGTTGCTGCTGCCTTTTACGTTATCTTTCTTGTCAACTGCAGTTTTTCTGCCAACCATTTTTATGCAATTCTTCATTTTTTTCGCCCTTCTTCTAATATTACTGGGCTTCATTGATTCTCGTCGATGCAATTCTTGTTCGTCAGTACCTCTTTGGTCCGTTCGACCGTTTCTTGTGCTGCGTGTTGACTGTCAACAGACGACGTCGACCGTTGACGTACATTGATTGCATGACTCTCAGCAATTTGGACCTGGCAGCGGGCCATGTTGTTGTTGCCTAAGAGAGCCACAAGAGACATAGTTAGCGTGAGTGTGACGACAACAACGTAAAGCACCGTTAGATGCCGATGTGTTAACTTTTGTGATTTAATTGACTTTGTGCCTTTTAAAGGTTAATCAGCTGATTGATCGCGCTTCGAACAATGATTCTTTGATTCTTATGATGCAGCTTATAGATATTTGATTATGTTAACATTTTAAACAATAAATTCGAAAACTTTCTAAAAAAAAAATATTTTAAATTTTAGTAAAAATTTGAATTTCTAGTGAAAAATTTAATTTTTAGAAAATATTTATTAAAATTAAGAAATTTAGTGAAATATTTATTTTTTAATTGGTATTGTGCGTGAACATTTGAATTCTTAGTGGTTAAATGAAAAATAGAATTTTGTCGTGAAAAACTCAATTTTTATTGAAAAATTGGAATTTTTAGTGAAAAATCGAAAATTGTAATTTTTAGTGAAAAACAGTATTTTTAGTGATAAATTGAATTTTAAGCGAAAAATTTAAATTTTACTGAACAATTTGATATATAGTGAAACATTAAATTTTTAGTGAATATTTCAATTTAAATACAATTGAAAATTGGAATTTTTAATGAACATATTTATTTTTGTGCGAAATTTAATTTTAGTGAAAAATTTTATTTTTAGTGAAAAAAAAAAATTTATGTAAGGTTAATCTGTAACAATTCCACACAATTAATCCATCACAAACATATGTTAAATACAATTGTTAAATTATCAAACACTGTGATTTGTAATTCCGCCTTACTTAGTATGGCTTAAACAAGTCCGGTTATGCCTAAGGTAGAAATGCCCATAAATCACCGATAGAAGAACTCACAATTACGTGACATCCATACAAATCGTTGACTAATAAAGAGTAAAAAAAACATTTTTAGTAGCATATTTTAAAAGACCAAATCGTGCATAAACAGATCATAAAATAAATTACTACGTATGCAATGCAAATGAAAATGATATGAATAAGAAACTAATGGCCGCATATAAAGAAACTTAGAACTGGTTTTACGAGCCGAAGAGGAAGAAGAAGTCGACCAGAGCAATTTGAGACATTTAACACTGACAACGTTGTATTAATTAGTGTGATGAGCATCAGAGTTAGAGTCAGAGTCAGAACCAGATGAGAACTGAAATTAATAGCTAAAGTCCAAATAGTTGATGTGATATTTTGGTTGGAAGGGGGTGGAAATGTGTGGTGGAAGCTCTTGGGGAATGCATGCGGAATGAATGAGTAATCGCGAAAAAATGGCGACGCGCTACTTTAATAAATAAAACATTGCAACAAGATCGATCGAGAAGACACCTTTCTTTTTTCACCTAAATGCTGAAAGTGCCAGACTGTTGTTGTGGTTGGTGTCAGCGGCAGTGTTGCCAAAAGTTGCTGCAAAATTTAAAAATAAATATATATTTTTTAACATATATTATTTTTAAAGTACATAGAAAAATGCGGCGGATTCCGCAACTGTGTAAAACGCAGAAAAGCATTCACAATTATCATTTAGTTCAAAAGCGTACATTTGATGTTTGCAGAATTGCATTAAAACTGAAGGTGTTAACTTCCAGCATTCATGAATTTGTACATTACTTACTTTCTTACAAATGTTCGCAAATTTATGAATTAAATTACACTTTTAACGAATTGATATGAATTTTCATTAATTTTAATAATAATAGTTTAGCGCTACAGTCCTATAGGAACTTAGGCTCTCTCACCATTTTGAATTGTGCGAGTTTTATGTGTACTTAAAGTGATGGGGCCTACAGTATAATGCCGAATCCAAACTTTACTCTCGTAGGTTTGCCATTTACTGCCGAGAGTAGCGCGGTATAGACAAATATTTTCTATTAAAATATGTTGTTAGCTCCAGTCCAGGCTTGAACCTGGGACCTTTCGGCTGGCAGTCCAACGCACTAACCTTGAGCTACCGACGCTTTTCATTAAGACCTTAACGGAGTTTCTAACATGAAGAAATTTTTAAATATGAACCAACATACAATGGTCTTTGACCCATTTTTTCAACTTTGAACTATATCTCAGGAAACAAAGGTATGTCTGGAAATGGTGGTCGGAAAAATATTAAAAAAGATCAATGCATATCTCCATTCCATTTATCAGTTGACATAATTCAATAAAATCACGGAGGGTGAGTAGCAACACCTGGTTGATTTGAGGTGCAATGGCTCAAATAAGATTTGAAATTTGTATTTCAACATTTTGATATTTCCGCATTTTAATTTTCGATTTTTTTTTATCTTGCAAAAAAATGTTTCTGTATTACAAAGATTTTCGACATTTTTGTTTCCGCTAAATTTTGTTTAGGCGTTTTAAGACTTGAAAATTTCTACACTTTTAGGCCTCGACATTTCGTACGAATCTTTGATTTTTTTTTTGACAATCGAACGCGACATTTAAAATTTTTCATTTTTGATATTTTTCTGATTCGACATTTTTTGGTTTCGGCAATTTTATTATCCAATCTTTTTGTCTTCGATATTATTAGTTTAGAGAAATTTAATTTCGACTTATCTTATTAGACTTTTATTGGGTCTGTTACGAGGAAAAAGTTATGAAGTTCTCAAATTACTGAATTGTTCATATTAAAAATGGAACTATGTAGGAAGATTAAAGATAATAATTTATTATGTAGAATAGATAGATAGATATATAGATAGAAAAAAAAGTTTGTAAACTGTATTGAGTCAAATTAAAACAAATTCGTTAAAAAGTCAAAAATTCCATTGACAGATTTTTCAATTAAATAAAATAGAAACGACGATGAAATGAACAACTACAAAAAACTATCACTGTAATTTCTGACGAGTTCGTTTTGTTTTACATTATATGTGGGGTTTCGGGTTTAAATCCAAATGTCTTAATTAAGATTTCATGTTTGATTTGAAAGCATTGTTTTGAAATGTACATTTGCGTGAAATTCATATATTTCGCAAAAAAATCCCATTGAATCATTAAATCACAGAATTAAACTTGAACTTGATTTCGATTCCAACATTTATTTTGTCGATTCCAACATATATTTGCTCGAATTCTGGAACTCTTATAACAAATTCGATCGAAATGAAAATGTGATTCTTTTCCAATAAAAAGTTGGAATATGCGAGAATATTCAGATATGATACTGAACCGAATTCGACAATGAATTATTTAGGGCTCTTGTGGGCTGTGTATTTTCGAACTATTTTTGTTACTTAAGATTAAATAAATTTTGAATTTTGTTTTTTAAACTAAAGTCTTTCTGAAAATTAAAGTTGGCAACTACTAGCTACTTTTTCGCTTTATGTACTGCTTATTCTACTGCATACCTAATACTTTGTAAAGATATTTATTAAGACGACGATCGTGTCGTGTCTCTGGAATTTCTTGTTGCCGGTTCGACCAGTTTTTCAGTTGTTGCTGTAAACACGGCTTATTGAAATCTTCTTGACTTGGTTTCATTAATGTCTCTTCCAGTCGAACTTGGTATGAGTTGGCGCCAAGAGTTGGAGCAACCTCAGTGGGTTTGAGCTCTACCTGTGTGCGATCGATCATTCCAAGGCGTCGCTAGCTGGCTGGCTGCATCAATTGGCGCAGTTCAACTCGAAAATAGTTACTTTTGAACGTTGAAGATACACGCAGGTAGAAATAAAGTAACGAGTTTCGGACGCGCACGTATACAGCTAAATATTTGTATAGAAAAAAACTAAAAAGAAAACGAATCAAGAAAAGAAAATAAATTTAACTAGAATCAGTGACGCGCGCGCGTGTACATTTAAATCGAAAACATCAAATTTGTTTTACTAGTGGTGCTAAAAAATATAAAAATCTAAATATTCATTTAAAAAAAAGTGTATCTAAAAATTTGTTAATATTTAAAATTTTTTATAAAAAATTGCTTAATTTAAAAAAGGTGCGAAAATAATTAAGTTTTCAGTTGGTGCTAAATATAAAACACCAAAGTCAAACGATGCGATACGATATTTGTCGCATTAGGTGCTAAGTGTGCTGTTAATTTTATGCTATTCAAATTTCTGTGATTTTCAAAACTTCAGCTATTTTTAATGTTTCTATGGATTACTTGCCGTCTGCATTTATTGGATATTTTTACGTTATATTTGAACTATAACGCTAAATAAGTAAGTTTTTAAGTTACCAAATAAAATCACTTTTATATAAAAAATGACATATATAAAAATCAAAATTATATATACAGGCTGTTTGGTTCATCGATGTCTATAATTCAGGGGGTGACTATGACTCAAAAAAAATGTAAAGAATATGTAAAGTCAAAAAATGTCTAATTTTGCACCCAGTTTAAGAAACAGGGTGTTTAAGAGATGCATATTACTGATATAACCTAGTCAAGAAAATTGGTTATTAAATATAATCTGTTGGTAAATTATTATCAATTTTGCACTCGTGCTTTAGGCAATTAAATTACCTTTCCAATGATATATCACATCTTCGAAACGCATGATTTCTTCTTTTTCTACAATGTAGGTAAAGTTGAAATTTACAAAAATAAAAATATAAATTTCGAGTTTGTCATTGATTTTCTCAAAATTTCGTTACGATCACTCCATTTTTTCAAATTTATAATGGTCTATCATGGTTCATTCCCAGTATTTTCTTACCAATCACAGTGATTTTAATCTGGTAAGAAATGCTGCGGAAATAATAAATAGTGACGAGCTTGTAATTTAGTGGATGAAATAAAAAAAATGCAATATCTTATGCATTTCATTAGTCATTTTCATATTTTATATTTTTTTTTATTTTTTGAGTCAAAGAATGACTGACCCCCTGAATTATTGGCATGGAAACATCCTAGTCTAGTAGAAATTCTTTTGGGTCATGTACTAGATCTAGTCGTTTTAATTTTACCTTGCCGTATATTTTTCCCTAATAGAATAAATTTAAAACAGCGTTAAAATGTTTCTTTATAAACCATGTATTTACGTCCTTATAAAATGTTTCTTATACCCTTTATTTAATGCTTCGTTATCCCTTTTTTAAATATCACAATAAAACCCTGCAAACCTTAATTCAATTATTTTTGTATATATATTCTGACTCCTTGAATTTCAAGTTCTACAAAGATTTCTGCGCTTTAAATAAACTAAAACATTGGCTTAAATGCAACAGGTTAAAAGGAGATCGTGCTTCTTACATACTCTTTCTCGCAATATAAACCCCGCAATAAACACTTGATTATTACCTCAATAAAAACCTCTTTTAGCACCTGATTGAATTTGAAATTTTCGTCTCCTTAAAATTCAACTTCTTCAAAGTTTAGTACGCTTAAAAGAACCTGTAGTATTTGCTTAAATGCAACTGGTTACAAAGTAATCGTGTGTATTATTTATCTATACCGCAATATGCCATGCATTACTTGAATTAATGTGTTGTTCTAACTTTGCAGTTACCGATGCAACTGAGCATGACTCATGTTTTGCAGCTCCTACTCATGAAATTTTTACAATTTCATTCAATATTTACACGATCTTTAATCATTTGTATCTAGTCATGTATGAGGTAAAATTCTGCAATTATTTTTGCAAAATTATTAATGCTGTTGCCAGCGGAAATTGCTTCGATTGCAATTTGTAGCTTTTTTTTTTGTATTATTTATAGGCAGTACCATATTGGAAACACGATCTTCGCAGCACATACGCACAAAACTAGTTTTAAAGTATCTTAAAGATAGATTTTTCATCGATGAGTAATGAGCGCAGAATTATTGATACCTATATGAGTTATTTTAAATATGTTTTAAGTAAAAATTACAATACTTAGTTTTTACTAGAGTTATTTTTGTCTGCTGCTTAAGGCACTTTATACATTTTTTGTATCTTTTATCTTTGTATCTTTTGCAACTTGTATGTGCACCTTTTGCGCTTATTTGGGTTTTTCATGTTATTCTGATCTTCTTATGATTTTTTTTGTTTTTTTTTTGCTGTATTTTTTATGTTGTTGTAAAAATGGTCCCCTTTTTGTCGCTAAATCATTATATAAGGCAGCGTCTTACCAACAGCAGTCCTTGATTTTTTCTATATATTTAAACATATAATGTCTGAGTATACGGTTTGTTGTAAGGTATTTGGCGTGTCAGTTGTCAGTAAGAAGGTATCGTTCAGGTTATTAGTTGCTCATGTGGTAGGGTGTTCTTTATGTGGCGGAACTGAAGGTTACATATGCTAACATTAAATAGCTCAAGTGTTTTATTTTATATAACACACTGAAATAATCCCAGTGCTCTCTGTATAGTGGAAATTTATCCTATTACCGTATGATCAAGTTTAACTTTTTTTATTGTGGCCTGTAATAATTATTACTACACACTGAAAACTGATATGTTGCGGCAACCAACTAAATTGCCCTACCGAATTATTCGGTTGCGGAAACTTGCTGATTAGGAGGTTGTACCAACCTTCTAGTCAGCAAGAATGAGATTGTGCTAACCTCCTAGTCAGCAAGCATGAGGTTGTGCCAACCTCCTATTCAGCAAGCATGAGGTTGTTTAAACCTCCAAGTCAGTAAGCATGCCAAAACCTCCAATTGAAATTTTATTTTAAGAATATTTTTTTATATAGAAAACTTATTTATGTAAAGTTTTCTACATCTATTTTTGATGCGTAAATATATCACGCATACAATTTCAAAAAATATATCTAAAAAAAGTTTTTTCTTTTGACGTTTATTTATTTCTGCATGTATCCATAATTTTTGGCAAGAAACTGGCAACCGAACTGCTGATAGACATGGAGTTGCCATTGTCATTTATTTTGTTGATACAATAACGTACTCAGTTGCCGTAACAAATGCACAAACGTCAAATTTTGGCAGAATATATAATGCATTCACGAGGTTACGCCAACCGAACGTGTAGTTGCGCGGACTAACTTTTAATGACATGAGGTTACAACAAATGTATTTCGGTTGCAACACTGAAACTTTGGTTCAATTAACCTCATGCCAAACAACCATGTGTAGGAATAACCTGGACTCAGAGAAAATACTACGTTTTGTTGATATTAAAATTAGTCAATAGAATAAATTATTATTTTAATAGGTATATACCATTAAATACTATTGAATTATTTTTTTGTTTTTTTTCTGAGTTTATATTAAAATTTCTGGACAGTATATTTCAGACAGTGCAACATTTTGTAAGACTAAATGTTTGTTAAAAAATATGTTTCACCAGTATAAATAATAATAAATTAATTAAGCTACGTACAATTATATTGAATACATATAACAATTTTTGTTATAATTAAATGCAGCGTGAAAACTATTGTCATTAACACATAATTGTTGGTTTAAAAACCAAATTTCTCCATTGTTTATTTAATAGTTTTAAACATTTTAAAATCACATTAAACATATATTAAACGCTTAATTGAACCAAACACTTTCTCTTCTACGATTTGTTATTTAAAAGCATCTCTTTGTTTTAACTATTTTTCTATTTTATTAAAAAAAGTTTTTGCAAATTAAAACAATCATTGGTTTTAACAATTTATAGCATTTGGTAAATATTATAATGGAGACATAATTATATTTTAATTGTGTTTAATTGAATCTACATTATAATTCCAATAAAACAAGATTTTAATTTCATATTTTAAAAAGTAGAATATATTTCAAAAAGTTAGTAACTTTGATCTTTAATGTGGGCTATTATATTTTCTCATATAATCTAAAATATAAAAAAGTATTTCAAAAATGATCTTAACAAAATCAAAATTAATCGAGTTTAGACTCCTTGGAATATTAAGTTTAAACACCGTTTAAATAATCTTCTCTTTAAATTAAACGACGTTTAATTTCGTTAGGAAATGTTTAGAAAAAACACAGATATTATGGCACCACAGGCTAATGACAAACAATTCCCTCGATGTTGACTAATTTGAAATGTCATTCGAAATTAAATAAATAAAAAAATGTTTCAGAAAAATAAAATTAATATAAATACAAATTCGAGCAACTAAAGTGTACGAAAGAATATATTTTTAATGAATAGTGTTGAAAAATATAAAAATTATGAATAACAAAATAATAAAAAGTGTTGTGAGAAAATTTCCTGTCAAAAACATGGAAAATTTAAATGAAATTTAACTCTTTATTATCGGTTGTTTAAACTAAGTTTAAACTACCGATAATGACGTTAACCGGAAAAAATCGATTCTGATTTTAAACCAAGTTTACACCACAAAGATTGTTCAACTAGTACTGAAAAATTACATTTAAAGTTATTTAAAAAACTGCTTTTGTAAAATACTGCATATATTTTTTTTAAACAAAACTGTCACAAAATATAATGTCCTTGAAAAATATAAAAATACAAAAAAATAAAATCAAAGTCGCCAATGAAAAAATTGGTCGCAAAAATGGAAACATATCGGCAGATCTGGCAGCTCTGATCTACAGAGCCAGATTATTTGAAATTTATATTTTTTGTATTAATTAATTTTTTTTTAATAATGTTTTATGCACTTATAGCATTTTCATTTTTTTCTTCTTTGAAATGTAATTATTCCATCGTTGGATGACAGACATTCACCTGTTCACATACACACAGGGAATTTTTTTTTGCAGCAAACATATTATGTTACACGTTAAAAACATGAATTTCCAGGATTTTAAAATAAATATGTTAATATCAAATTTTAACCATAACTCATGAAATGAATATCAAAATAATTTAAAAATTTGGAATTAAAAGTAAAATCCCGTTAAAGACATAAAATTTACGATTGCAAATATATTATGTTTGCTGCAGACAATTTTTTTCTCTCCGTATAGGTTTAACTATGGACGCGTTACGCTTGACATGATTATATAAACGCATCTTTATAAAAATATAACTTAACAAAGTTAGATGCATCAAAACACGTTGCCAGCTTCAAAAAATTACGTTTAACATAAAAAAAATTATTGATTTTTTTATTAATAAAAAAAAAACCTTCAAAATATGCTTTTGGTAAATAAAAATTAATATTTTGACTAAAATATGTTAGTAAAAATTTATTCTAATATCTAATATATGCTAACGATTTAATTTATAAATAAATTTTTCTATAATTAAAATTTATCGGGTGGCCACACTCTGCAAGTTATACATATTTCGCTCCTCTTTACTACTTTTTTCTTGTTAAACTTGAAGAGCATTAACAACCATTAAATGAAGAATAAGTGGAGAAATAATATGAATGCAGTCATCCTAGAAATTATTGCATGCGAAAATGCAATAATAAGGTGTAATTATTTTCACAATGATGCTTATAAAAGTTATTTATAAAAAATACAAAAAATATGAATTAAAAGTAAATTTAAAATAAAAATAATAATAATAATAATAAAAATGTTTGCTAACAAAAAGCATTCAATAAACTGTGAACTTAAGAAATATATTTAAAATATAAAAATAAATTAATAAAATATAGGAGAAAGATTGTATGGTGGGAGATAGTTATGTTTTTTGGTCATACCAGTTTTATAAGTAGCCGCGGTAGCTCAGTGGTTAGTGCGTTAGTCTGCGAGCCGAAAGGTCCTCGGTTCAAGCCTGGACTGGGGCTAAGAAAACAACATCTTTTCATAGAAACATTTTTCTATACCGCGCTACCTCTCGGCAGTAAATGGCAAACCTACGAGAGTAAAACATTGCCTATGAAAATCTCTCACCCGACGTTCGGATTCGGAAATAAACTGTAGGTCCCACCACTTTGAGTACAAATATAATACGCACAGCTCTAAATGGTGAGAGAGCTCGGCCGAAGTTCTTATAGCACTGTAGTTAGTTTATGTTATAATTTTATAAGTTACTAGCGTTTTTTTTATTGGTGTTATAAATGGTAACCGAAAATAAAATAATTCTCTAAAAAACAACTTTTCCCAAACACAATTCTTCCTTGGACTGTTCTTCTCCGTATAATGTTTTCCTTTAGAATTATTTCCCGTCCCAGTAGAATTCTTCCCCATGAAAGTCTTCTCCGTATAATGCTTTTGAGTCGAATTTTTCCCCGTAGAGTTTCTCCCCGTAGAAGTTTTAGTGAGTTTCGGTGTGGTGAGTTTTAATATGGTGAGTTTCAGTGTGATGAGTTTGATGAGAATTCGGTGTAGTGAATTTTGGTGTGGTGAATTTCGGTGTGATGAGTTTAAAGCATTTGACATTCACAAATATATAGTAGATGCAACAACAAATTGACATTTCTGTGTTACTATCTGGTATATATATACTACATGGTACGAATACCAGACTAAAATACGACAAACTGTGAATACACTAATTATTTATATATTTTATGTACTATTAAATTAATTCTAAATTAAGATTTATGCAAAATTTTGTCACGTTACAACCACCTACGCTCAAATTACCAGGTGTATTTAACATATGTTGAGTTTTTTAATAACAACAAATAAAATCAACAATCTATGGTTTTTTTTTTTGGTTAATTAATGCCACTCTTTTGTTCCCCAACACTAGTTATGCCATCTATGGTTGTCGCTCTATCAGTTCCGTCAACACTAAATGTCATACAAAATTGCTTTCAAAATTCCAATTTTGGTGAATCTTGTGAATGTTTTTTTTTTACGTTTTAAGTAGTTTTTTAACTTTTATTGAATTATAGTAAAATAAAACTACAAAATCATTCCGATTGTAGGAAATTTATTGCGTCACTCTATCAGCAGATGCTACACGTTTTTTCGGAACCTATTGGAATTTATGAGATCGTTAATTTTAGCATGCCAAACCTATAATTTATGAATAACTTTGGCTTTATGTGAATTATGATAATATTTCAATTCAAGTTGTTATATAACATTATTACTAAAAATTTTATTTTTCAAAAACACATTCTACAAGTAATGTTCGTTTAGTTCGAAAATTCCAAAATACAGAGATTCTAAATATGATAATTTTTATTATTTTACAATTTCGATATTACTGCTTCAATCATTTTAAATGAATTTTAACATTATTAAGGCAAGGTAAAAAAAATAAATAATAAAAATACATTTTTCTAAAACATGTCTTTAAAAATTAAATATAAAAAATTAATAATTATTGAATTAGGTTATATGTTTTATATTTTTAATTAATTAATTCAAATTATTCAATTAAAAATATCCTGTATTAAGTATCATTTGTCTACAGTCTTCTCATTAAAAAATAAATTGAATCTGTGAATTACAAATTTCTTTTTGTTTATTTTTAAATAAATTGAAATTTATAACTGTCAGTTCAAACAAATATTATTAATTATAAAGAGCGCATAAATTACTATTTAACATTTTCGCAAAAATAAAATTCACAAGACTTTCGAATTTAATGCGGCTTAAAGAAAGTCACCTAAGTTATTGTCAACCTTTGTGCGCCTTTCTTTTTTTCTGCCGACGAGTATGATTGAAAACCGTGTAGAAATTGTTAAAAATGTTTTAAAAAATTACAGCAGATATAATAAAGAAAAAAATAGAAATGCAGAAAACCTAGAGTTTTATTTTTATGCGTTTTTATGTGTGAAAGCCAGTGTTATTTAACGTAACTTTAATGGTAGACACCATGACATTTAAATCGCACTAATGATATTTAAACTTTTAACAAAGTGACTATAAATGTCACACGTTCCACATTTTTCATAGTATTTTTAACAGTAAGCATAATAAAAACTAAAAAAAAAAACAAAAACAAAAACAAAAATGAACAAATTAAAATAAAATGAAAATAATTATAGAAAAAAAACTAATTAGGTACCGGAAAAAATTGTATACAAGAAGTAATAATTCAAATTATTAATTTTTGATTGAATTGTAACATTTTTTTATTTTAAATATTAAAAATACAATTATGATAATTTAGATATTTAAATGGTTAATTCAACTTAGGATTATGTTCTATATTTGAAAAGAACCAATTTCCAATTCATAAATGGATACTACTCGAGACAAAATTGTTCACAATTTTCAGGAATATATTAGGGAAATATTTCCGGAAAACATACATTTAAATGTAATTTTTTGGAAAACGCATAGCAAATTTTATGGAATGTTAATTAAAATTATTGGCATATATTTGATACAACCTCCAAAAAACCTATAACCTTTAACTGGTTAAAAAATTTCAAGCAAATGTTTTTAAATTTACTCGATTCTGGAATAATATAATTATGGTATTTACATATCGTCATAAACATGCCAAAAGGGCATTTTAAAAATGTTTTAAAAAACAAATTGTAAAGTTTGAAATGCATTAAAAATTAGTAAAAATATTTTTTTTTAATTTTTTTTTGTTATTTTTGTTTATTCAACAATTAGCATAACGTATATAAAATATGTTTTGGTTTGGACAACTTACTGCATTAAAAATACTAATTTTGTGTAGCTATATCCACAAACGCAAATATTTTTGTTTTTTTGTCATACCTTTTCATGGGTACGATATCAACTAGTGGTGTAAAGGCATTAATTGTTTTATTTAAAAGCACCTATCGACTGGCATCATTACTTAAAATTAATTTACCAAAAAAATGTCTTGAAAATCGATAGGTGCCTTAAAAACAAATAATTTATGCCTTTACACCACTATTTTATCTTGTACCAGTAAAAAGTTATGGCAAAAAAAACGAAAAGATTCGCCCCTTTGGCATGACAAGATTTTTCAAATATGCCCTTTTGGTTTTGTCTTTTGTGCCTAGAAATATCCTACAAAACCACACACGATTTTGGCACAGTATACTTGAGGAAAAACTACATTCAAAAATGTAAATAAAAACCAAAATGTCAAAAAGTACACATTCGTCCTTTCGGCATGATAGTGACGATATATAAAATAATTAAAATGCGGTTCTATTAAGTATCTGAATATGCTCATATATAAAAGTAACAAAAAAAAAAATAAATTGCACTAAAACCACTTTTATGTGCTCTTTGGCTTTATAATATAAAGTTTATATCTTCAACTATTGTTACCCACAAATAAATAAACAATAGCTTGTACTAATAAACATATTTCGAAAACATTTTCATTATCAGAACCATAGGACCTTCGCACAACAAACACTTTTTTGCTGTGGCTGTTTTAATTAAATCGTATACTAAAGGTTTTCTTTGATTTTTATTTTGTTTTAATTAATTAATACACGTAGATACTCATTGTGGCAATAATTTAAAAATAATTTGAATATAAAAGAAACAAAGTTCTATCGCACACCTCTTGGCCTTTGCAAGTCACCCTATAAAGTAGTAAAATATAATTTCGAAAATGTTGAATGAACTTGAAACTTTGTCGGCGATGGGTCAGTCTGTATATCCGCCCGTTGTACGGTTGGATGGTATCTGTTTTCCAAGTAATCTTTGCAGCAAGATCTGGTTTATGACTTTTACGTTCAGCAGTTTATTTATTTAATAAAGTGTTGTTTGTTAGTGCTAGCGGTGTGTAATATATTTCCAACTAGTTCTGGTTCCAACAAGAAGAAAAAAAAATTCTATTTTGCAATTTTTAACACTGCTCTTCATGGGCAAAGTTATATTGAAAGATTAAGTGATGGAAGAAGTGCAAAATAAATGATGAACAATAATTTTAACATTTAAGAAATTACGAAAACTCAACGATATTAATAAATAGTAGAAATATTAAAGGTTTTATTATAATTACTAATGAAAATTAACATTATTTGATAACAAATAATACTACCCAGTCTGCCATGTCTCGCAGATATTCGATGCATCGTGGCTTTCTCAAACTAACTTCGATTAAAAAGTTAAATCTCGTAGCTTTGTCGTTTCTAATTTTTAAAAGTTTTCGTTTATTCAAAATTTAAGGATTTAAGATTTGATATTTAAACATTTATCACTTCTATATAGCCATCAAAACAATCTCGAATTTTAATAATGTTGTTCTTCGATATCGTTTCGATTTCGATATATTTTACGTACCGAGAAAACTTGGACAGAACACTTTATCTACCTACCACGTAGGTCCAATTTGACGCTCGATCTCTTACGAGAACGAGTCCGATATAGTGTGAATTCTCCATCTATTCGCATTGATCTCGTAACGATCGAGAACGAGTCCGATATTGTGTGATTTCTCCATCTATTCGCATTGATCTCGTAACGATATCGAAACGAATGGCATACTGGGTAATTAGGCATGTTAGTTAACAAAATATTGTATCGCTCTGTGTTGTCTATCATTTTCCATTCTTCGTATAAAAGAGCAAAAAAGAAATGAATGAATAAAGGCTTGATTGGTTACACTTCATTGGATTTGTAGACACGTCATAAGTATAAACTTAGATCTTGAGAAATACTTTAAAGAACAACACAAAACGCACTTAAAGAAAGTTATAACTTCAAATATAGGTCAACAGCTGTTGAGTTGTATATAGAAGAATTGTTCGGAATTAAAGTAACAAAAATTATAATCATATCATATAAAAGTGAATCAGGTATAATAGACAAATTCTTAATACAGAAAAAGTGTATTAATTGTTAATGGTAGAGCGTATCAAATGTCTGCACAATACTTGACAGTAGGTAATTGATTGATATAATAGGGTTGGACAGTGTTGATTTATTGAGAAATATTGAATTATCTATAACGAAATGATTGATAGCTTGATTTCTCTAGAAAGTTTTGAGAAGATGAACTGTCCATTACAATATATAAGGTACGGTTAAAAAACAATGTTTCTCATATTTAAGAATTTCGTTTTTTAAACTACGATACATTGTGATGAAAAACAATTCATAATATGAATCTTATAAATTAATTCTTCAATTTGAGAATATTTTATATTGCATATTTTTTTGATCAAATAATTTTATTTCTGTGTTCAAATTGCAAATGGTTAAATATTTTGTATATCGAACTTTTGGTTTTTATAAAAATATAAAAGTAATAATATTTTGAATTAATTAAAAAATAAATATAAAAAAAAAAATTCATGAAGACATTCAAAATTTATTCGTCAATGTAAAAAATATATTTTTTTTCATAAATTTGAAAAATATAAATAAATTATTAAAAAATAAGTTTATTTTAATTTGTAGTGCATGTTTATGCCTTTGCTTCACTGATATATTTAGAGTATTTAACACAAAATAAAATAAACTAAAAATGCACAATAATAATCTGTAATGAATTTGCGTGACAATAATGCGAAAAAAATTAATGAGAAAAATAAAAATTACTTTCACTTTCATGGCTTTCAGACATCGTAGAAGATGATTTTGACTGTGGATCTAAACGAAAAAACAACTCTAAACAGTTGGGATTTTTTAAGCGCATTTTAAATACTAAACTATGTTCGCACCTAAATGAAAAAAACAAAAATTACATGTTGTTGGGCAGATTGCGGTGAGAAATCGCAAAAACACACTTTAGCGCATGTTTTACGCAAAGATTTTTCTTGAGTTTCAACACGATGGTTGTTTACATTACACAGTCCGACAAAATGTTATAAGGAATGTTCCAAAATCAATTCGAAACTCAAACATTTAACGACAAAATCGAATAAAATACATTACACGATTGAAATACGTGCATTTTGTAAGGCTGTTCGATTAATCGATTAATAAAATTATTTTATTAATTTATTAATTGATTAATCAAGAATTAATCGGGATTTTGAATAATTAAAATTGTGATTAATTGATTAATCAGCATTTTGTTGAATTAGAATTTCTATTTAATCTATTTTTGTTTCGCAAAATGTTTCGAAAAATTAATTATCTTAAAAATAACTTTTCACTTTATTTAAGTTGACAAAATTTTGAAATGTTATTGAATAAAATTCTTTCATTTTCAATTAATCAAAATTCTGATTAAATTATTTAGGGTTTTGATTAATTAGGATTTCTAATTGAGCGATTTTTCAATTAATTAGGATTCTGATTATTCAGGATTTTTATTAATTGATTAATCGCACAGCCCTAGAATTTTGTAATGAAAATCAAATTATCGAGCACCAATAAACAATTTATAATGTGAAAAGGTATTTTTCATCATTTTTGGGTATAAAAAAACTTATTTTAGATCTGGAATAGTTTTTGGTTTTTGGAACGGATGGGGAAATTGTATGACAAATATTTTTTTAAAACAATTTAATTCTATTTTTTTTGACACATTATATCTTTATTATTGAATATTTAAAAAAAAATAAAATTTAACCTAAAGAAGTTAATTAAGATGGTTAATGTCGTCACTATCATGTCAAAGGGGCGAATGTATAAAATTTGACATTTGCGTTTTTTACATTTTTGAATAAAGTTTTTTCTCAAGTATACTGTGCCAAAATCGTGTGTGGTTTTGTTGGATATTTCTAGCCACAAAAGACGAAACCAAAAGGGCGAATTCGAAAAATTGAAAATGTTGTCATGCCAAAGAGTCGAATCTTTTAGTTTTAACTTTTTATTAGTTTTTAAAGTACCTATCGATTGGATACACTAATAGACATTATTCTGGGCTATGATCGGAACGGATCATTGAATTTTTTCCAGTCATTACCACAAAAAAAAAATGGCCAGGCCATTACAACCCTTTCTTGTGGGAAAATTAAGGGTCCAAATTTTCTCAAATTTATCCCAAAAGATTGAATTAAAAGGATTAATATGTGTGATAAAATATTAAACTACACGTTAAATTAAAAGACCTACGTATGTTTTAAAGAGTTACGATTTTTTTTTGTTAAAAGTTGAATTTTGTCGGACTATGTAATAATATTTTTTTGCTGTAATTATTCTTTGCTTGTTTTTGTAGTTGTTGTGTTTTATTGTTGTTGTATTACTTTTTGTTGTTGTTGTGTTATTTTCATTGAGTTATTGCGCTTGTTTACAATTTGTTTAACCAGCAGCGTTGCCACTTTATTTGCAATTGTTTTGTTTCAATTGTGTAAATTTCATGTTTGTTGCTGTTTCTGCAATTCATTGTTTTGCAAAATACTGCGTGGTTTGCGGCTCTGTTTTTTTGTATTTTCGACAAATGAAAAAAATCCAGAAAAACTAAACAATTGCCATGTCTTAAGGCTTTAAGTCTAAAGTTTGTGTACAACTTAATTATAAAGCTGCTGAGAATTTTCGTTTTTTTTATTTAAACCCTGCAAATGATTTTGCTATTTTTGTCGTGTTTTTAATTTTTTTTTTATTTTGTAATTTGGTCTTTTATTCAATTGAATTTTTTTAAGTCGCTGACAACTTCCGCTTCTTGCTTTAATAATAACAAAATGTAGTACAAAGCTTCCTCTTTTCACTTTGTAAAAAATGCAGTTTTCTTTTCCTCAGTTTTGTCTAAATCAAGGAAATGTGTGCGAATTAGGCGAATAACACATTTTTGTACACGCTTCATTTCCATATTTTATGCAGACAACATTTTTAATTAACTTTGGTTTAATTACAACATAAACAAGAAATAAAATAATGTCTCTTTTATATATTTTTTTTATTATTTTGAAAAACTTTTTTATTTTCAATATTTATAAAAAAATAGTTAAAAAAATACTTTTTTTTTATTGAAACCAATATAATTTTGTATATGGTATATATAAAACAAATATTGATGAAAACCAAATTTTTGTCGAAAACAAAAGTTACTAATTTTGTTAAAATAGTTAAAAACTGTTTAATATTTTTTCAAAAATTTTAATTAACCATGTCGAAAAACATTTTTTAATAAATAATAAACAAAATTAATGATGAATTCATAACATTAATTTTGAATATTATGAATTGTTTTCCAATACAGTGAATCATGGTGTGTTAAATGAATTTTTTTCTGTGTGATTAATACGATTTTTGCATATTTCAGGCATATATAACAAAAAATACGAGTGTACTAATTTTTATTACATACTTAAATGTTTTTCTATAGTATAACGTTTTTTTTTTAATTTCAATCGAAATGTTGGGCGCTTAATAATAAATTATAATAGTTTGGCGCTACAGTCCTGAAGAACTTAGGCCAAGCTCTCACCATTTTGAGCTGTGCGTGGTGTATTTATACACAAAGTGGTGGGACCTACAGTTTAATGCCGAATCGGTGGGTAAGAGCTTTTCATAGTCAAAGTTTTACTCTCGCAGGTTTGACATTTACTGCTGAGAGGTAGCGCGGTATAGACAACAAATCGGAAAATTAGCTGTTTTGAAAAATCACCCAGTTGAAAATTCGCTCAAGTTAATTGAGTTTGATAGTATATTTTTATATTTAAAATATGATTTTAAAAATAAAATTTTTATATTTTTTAAAAATTGTGTGCCTTATTTTTTAATTACTTAAGTTAATTATTTTATTTTTTGATTAGTTAATAAATTTATTCTCTTTTTTCTTGTTGTTTTTTTTTGCCAAGTACACTTTAATTTTGCAACCTTGAAGCTTAAGTTAGCTCAACCCATTGTTTGCTCTTAATATGCCAATTGTCGGTCTTTTTTTTATTTTTTGTTTTCAATATTTCTTATTTTTGACTACTCCAGTTATTTATAAATCATAATAATTGCTATTTACCAGCAGTAGGTACTAATAATAGCTCACTTTCAGTAGGTATTATGCAATCGCCATTGTCGTGCTGCGACTACCATGACTTCATTTAAGTTATTCATCGTTTTAGGGTCAATAGAAAATGTGACTCAATTGAGACTTGCAAATTTCGTGCTTTTTCGCTTAAAAACTATTTCCAATTTATTAACATTTTTGTGCTAAATAATTAATGATTAGACAGAGGTGCATTGTTTTACTTTTTCATTTAAGTTGAAATTAGTTAGATTTAGTATATAGTATTTTCAAAAGCAACATTCCAACAATTGTCAAACGATTGTCTACGAAAGTTTGTTGTTTTTATTTCACTATAAATGTGACTTATTTTAACACTTATTTAAAAAAATAAAATTAAAACAATTAATAGATTTTGTATATAATTCGCTTGATATATATAAAAAAAATTGAAGTTTGGAAAAATTACTCAAAATATTGTCTGAAAATCCAATTTCTTTAAGCTGGAAGTGGGCCAATATATTTTCGAGAGCTTGTACTACCACACACAAACAATATAATAAATTGTCTTAACAATAAAACTTCTTGATATTTCTTAAGATTTAAGGAATCGACTATTCTTAAATTAACCCTTTAATCAGCAAGACCTTCTACAGACGGTATTCACTCTAACCCAATAATTTTTTAAATTCAAGTTCAAGCGAAAATTATTTGTGATTTAGTCAACATTAAACATTTTTAAAAGTACTTTCCAGCAGCTTAATCGGAGTCCAATTGTTTTGGAAAATGATTGTAATATATGTTTTAATAATTTTTATGTGAGAAATAAAAATGCGTGGAAAAAATAGTGGTCAGTGGAGACCTTTTGTAGACGTTTTTGCACCTGACGGCTAAAAAAAATCAAAAAAAAAAATCATCAAATAGACTTCCAATTCGTGTTTCTCATAATAAAAAAACTGCTATTTCTATTCTGTCGATTAACAGGTTAATATATTGCAGATACCAAGTCTGCAATTCGATTCGATATCGCTTCGAGACTGTTTTGAGATGTCAGGGAATTCCTTCGGTCTGGGTTAAGATTCTCGTATTTATATTCGCTTAAAGATGTACGCAGATATCATAATCGAACTGATTGAGAACCTCAATACGTATACCCAGAAAAAACATACCATAAAATTAATAGTTTTTACTATTAAAATTAGTCAATAGGATTTGTCCGATAAACTATTAACTCAATCAGAGAATCCTATTAAATACTACAAAATACTATTAAATTTATCTGAATTTGTATGAAAATATTTATTATTTGTATACTATTATATCAATAATTGTCCTATTGACAAATTTTAATGGGATTTTATGAGTTTTTTTTCTGAGTGTATTAAACCGCACAGACAAAACAAACAAATCTATACATCGAGAATAGTACACACAGAAAAAATTCCCTCAAATCCCATTAAAATTGGCCAATAGGACAATTATTGATTTAATAGTATACAAAAAAATAAATCTTTTCATATAAATAAACTCAGTGGCAATGTCATGGTATTTTCTAGTATTTAATGGTATAGTTCGATTAAAATAATAATTTATCCTATTGACTATTTTTAATAGTAAAAAGCTATTATTTATATTGTCTTTTTTTCTAAGTGGACGATAAAACTACGCTTATCGTTCAGAAATCTCCGAATATTTGTGGACAAAATTTCTTTTATGAGATATAGACAAAGGAATTTCAATAAATTACAAAAAATTGTTTTTAAAATTAATTTTTTATATACAAATTTTAAGTTAACTTTTAAAATATATTGCCTTTATTTGATATGTATTCTAAATTGCAACAAAATCTACATATAAGATTCTCGTGTTTTCATAGTAAAAACATGAATTCGAGAAACAAAATATCTTGCACCAATAAAACTACGATATACTAGTAAATCGTACTCGGAGTGAGTTCGAGAACTATTTGAGGCATCGAAGAGCTACGAGGCATTGCAGAAAAAATTGTCGAAAATTTTAAAATAAAACTTTTAAAAACTAAAAATTTAAAAATTATAAAACAACACAAACTTGATACATTGACCACATAAAACCAATGAAAAATTCACGATATTGTCTTGAAGTGCTCAAGGTCCAGTCGGTACAAATTGGATGTTTTGTACCAAGAAATAAACAACAAATAATTGGCCAAATGCATTGATAAAAAAAATAAAATTATACTGATTTATGTTTTCGATTTTTGAGTAAATGTTTACAACGATATTACGATTTTACAAGTCTACTATTAATGCAATCTAAACTAGAATCCATTTTTCAATAAGAATTTTGTGTTGCAAAGTGTAAAAATTGTTTTTATTTATTTATTTAACAATATTTTTTATTGTTTCAATAAACATATATTTTTTTTAAACCAGTTGGTTTTTATCTGGTTGCAAGTTTATTTTGTACAGTTCAACGTTATTGCCACAGACGACAGAGTTATTTAAAAAATATCAATATCAGTGATAAAATAATAAAACTGAAAAAATAGAAATAAAAAATATCAAAAATCAGCTGAAACACGTTTTGCAGTTGCAGCCGGTGTCATTTTGAGCATACTGGCAACAGCAACAAAAATGACAGACATGGCAGCTAAAAATGCGCCAAACGCGCAACTGTCAAACGCAGCTGTCAAGTGTATCGAATTGTTGTGGCTAAAACAGAAAACCAAATGCGTTGCCGACGAAAACCATAACGAAAAAAAAATCTACAAAACAGATCAAAAAAAAAAAATATGAAATAAATTATGTAGAAAAAAATTGAAAAAATAATGAAAAATAAGAATTAAAGAACAAAAAGAAAAACAAAATATAAAGATAAATACGAGAAATTTTTAAATATAAAATAATAAAAATATACAAAAAAATAAATATTATTTCAGACTTATTTAAAAAAAAAAATTGTACGAAAAAAAAAATGTATTTTTAAAATATATATCGTCGTTGTAGAACGAAAAGTCACTATATAAATAAATTTTTATGAAAAACTTAAATTTCGAGTTTGTTGATTAATATTATAAAAAGTAATTGATTCCTTTTTAATGTTGAAATATCAATTGATAGATTTACATTTTCTAATCAAGTGGTAAAAAATTGAGATCGTCGATTAAAAATTAACAGAGTAATAAAGATTTTTGTAAATTAATATTTGGCATTTTGAAAATGTATTTGGTGATTTTTCGTTCTACAACGACGATATATATATATTTTTAAGTTAGTAAGCATTATTTAAGGATTAACCAATCGTTAACTATAAAAACTCAGCATAAAATGAACGAACAATCTATAAGACGAAGACTATCACGTTTCAAATTTTTGGAAATTTTCATAATAAAAGCACAAAATTCATCATGTGCTATATGAATTTTATTTTTTATTAATCATATCTTGATTTGAAGAACGGATTAATCAAATTTAAAAACACACTTTAAGTTTCTTCAAAATTTTATTTTAAATTTAGTTAAATAAAGTTAAATTGCTTAAATGATTTTTTTTCCGCTTTTGTCTTATGATGGGTGGTTATAATTCATCCTCCACCCAAGTGTCCACAGTCGCCGAACTCGAATTCGAACCCAGCGACCCCAAAGGCGAAGACTGCGCCTGATGCTCATCGCACATGCGATTGATTCGCCCATTAAACTCTGACCAGTTTTCATCGTCATCGTTCCCATTCTCATCCTCGACATCAGCGCCATTCAAATGCATTGTCATTTGTGCATTTTCATTGAGATTCCATTTCAAAGATGACGGCCTACGTCTGTATGACACCGACTTTTCACCCAGTTCATAGATGTCCGCATTCAATCGAGACTCACGACTACCTGCATAACTAATGGGGTATGTATCCCGTTCAAGGCCAATATTGGTACTACGACTATTTACTAATTCTAGATGATTATGTTGATGATGATAATGTTGTTGGTACTGCAAGGAACCACGCGGTGTTGTAGGTGTTGCGTTCGGAGTGAAGTTCTCCAGACTGGAAGTGGACGGAGTATGACGCAGATAGCGCGTATCTTCCTTATATTTGACTCTCTCAAAGACGAGGCTATTATGGCTAATACTATTCTCAATAGTATTTTCAATAGTATTCTCCATATTATTCATATTATTATTCTCAATATTAATATTTTGAATATTATTATTATCATCTGATGTTCTGGCGGTTTCCTGAGTCTGGACGGTATTTTCATGTTCATAATTTGGTTGTGTTTGTTGTTGTAATCTTTGAAACCTATAGCCATTGGCGCTGAGAAAGAATTTGGCCGTCAAGCTGCGTTTAACGCCATCGACGATTTCATCCTCGTCATCCTCCATGGCCTCCTCACAATCATTTGTTGGATCGGGATTACTTTCGACATATGGTTTTCTGTATTCATTATGTGCCGGCTGCTTTGTTACATCTGTTATGTATTTGGACTTGGTTGAGAGGTCATTTATGGCTACATTGTTGTTGCTCGTGGTGTCATCATCATCGTCCAGCTTTTCCAGGGAATGTAGACGACTGATGTGAATTCTGCGAAATATCTAAAAAATTATATTATTTTCTAAAAGTTAATTTTGATTTATTTTTTTTTAAAACAGTAAAAACAATAATTGGAATATTATTCTTCACACACTCAGAAAAAATGCTATAAAATATATAGTTTTTTTTTATTTAAATTAGTCAATAGGATAAATTATTATTTTAATGGGCAAATACCATTAAATACTACAAAATACTATTAAATTGTTTTTCTGTTTATATAAAAGTATAAATTTTTTGTTTACTATTGAAATAACTGTCCTATTGACCAATTTCAATAAAAATATTTTTTTTACTAAAAATAAAAATATTTACTTAAAATAAAAAAAAATTTATTAAAAATAATTTTTTTACTAAAATGAAAATTTTTGAATAAAAATCAAAATTGTTATTAAAATTCAAATTTTTCATTTGGAATAAAATATTTTAGGAAAAAAAATCCAAATTTTAATAAAAATCAAAATATTCATAAAAATCAAAAATTTTACTAAAATCAAAATTTGTATTAAAAATCAAAAAAAAAATTTGAATCTATATTCAAAATCTATATTATTACTAAACATCAACATTTTTATTAAAAGTCAAATTAATTTTTATTAAAAATCAATATTTTTTACTAAAACAAAATTAAAAATCTGATTTTTAACTAAAAATCTAATTTTCACAAAAGATTGAAATTATTAACAAAAAGTTGAATATTTTTTTTCTTAAAATTTTAAAAATCTATAATTTCCATATACTCCAAAATTGGAATTCAATTTCAAAACAAATTAGCAACAAATAATGTCTAGTGTAGATTATCTATTTTATGAAATTCCTGTTTAAATCTTGGCCTATAAGTATTTCAGAAATTTTCATAATATTGGACACCATGTGCGTCACAATGTAGTAACCTCTTTTGTGGCTAGATGGAAAATATTGACATGTGTTTCTATTTAAATAAGGCCACTAGGTTAGCGAATCATTACCGAAAAAATCAATAAATTATTCAAAGCAGTGGCTGCTTTATTTAGCGCTACTCCGTTGGCAATGGCAGCGCCAATGAAAAATATAAAAAAAGGATTAGCAATGCGCGCTGCAAATGATCAAAAAGTGAAAAAAGAAAAAAAATCGTGTATTTCTAAAATGATGAAACTCGCGTTAATTAAAATTTTACAATATTTTATTATTTTCTCAAATTAATAAAATTTAATAATATTATAAAATTTTAATTACAATTTTGAAAAAACATAACGGTTATTTTGAAAATTCAAAAATACATTTAAAAAGCTCACCTTAATGCAGGACTTCTTTGTGCGCTTCAAAATATTCGACATATTTATTTTTTTGTTTAGAAAATTATAAACATTTTATTAATAATTTTAATGCTTGCCAACATCTATAGCTTTTTTGCAATAGTTTGTCTGAAAATTGGTTTGTTATGCATCGCAAAAGTGCAGAGCAAAAATTCAACCCCTGACAACCGACGCGAACAACAAACGAACGAATGAGTGACTGAATGAATGAATGAACCAACGTACCGAACAACGTACTAACGAACGAACGGACACACGAACGTACGAAGGCAAAAACGAAAGGCGCAACGACAGGCACCACTTCCGTGCCAAGGCGTGTGGTGGGTGGTGATGGTGAGTGTGAAGTGGTGAATTGTAGAGGGTGCTCGTGTGGTGGTTTTTCTAATACATTGATTTCAAGTGCATTTTTTGCCTATGACTGCACTGCGGCACAGGCGCAGAAGGGTTACCTTATGTTAGGTTTTGAAGCTCAAGGTGTTGTTAATAAACGCCACTAATCAACACACTCTTAATTATAATAAAAAGGCTTTTTATAGCCATTTTTTTATACACTGCAATTAGGGTGTCAATCCCGGGATTGCTGGATTTGAGTCAAATCAGTCCCGAAAAACTGATCCCGGGATCATCGTTAAATCCCGGGATTTTCGGGATTACAAAAAAGCTAGTAGATCAATTTTTAATAGTTTATTCAAAAGTCTTTCAATGATTGTGAAAAAGTAAATTTAACATTTAATGGACTGTAATATTAAAACACTGACTTCAATAATAACGAATTACATGCTTTTTGACTTTTAAAAAATTCTCAATTGTTAAAAATTACGACATTTTCGACTATTAATTATTCGATTCGAAATACAGAAAGTACTTAAAAATAGTAAATAATTATAATATCATGACGGTCTCTGGCGAATTAGATGCGGGTTTCGAATAGCGATAAAACAGAAACCGTTGTCTATGAATGTAACCTTTATAACAAAATACGTAAATAAATATAATTTATCACCCTAACATTTTTTCATTTGGGTCTAAAACTAACATTTTTACATTCATTACAATCAAATTGTGCGTACTACAAATTTCAATAATATAAAATTCATTTGATCGAGAATAAATCTTTTTACCAAATCTGAATTCGTTAGTTTAACGGTATAAAATCCACTCAAACGATTGAATTTACATAAATAAATTCACGATATTAAATTGAATTAATTTTTAAAATTGTTATTAATTAAAAATCACATACAATGTGTCCACTATAAACTATTTTTTTTATAAAATATAGTTTTCCACCAAACACCAATATCCCCATAAAAATTTGATTGTTCATTCAAAATAAAAAAAAATGTATATTTGTACTAGAAAATAATTTTTCAATAAAAAATATTTAAAAAAATGAAAAAATGAAAACATTATACCCTTTTAAAACCTTCCATCAACTATAATAAGAAATAGCTTCTAAAGCCATTTAATTGTGACTTATTGTGACCCTCTCTACTAATTTCTATTTATAACCCCATTATTGAGCGCACTCTGAATTATAAAATACTTTTATAGCAACATCTATATTAGCTACTACCCTCTGGAAACCTCTAGAGCCTACTTTAAAATAAAACTCTTTTGTTAAAAACTACCATAATCAACTTCGAATTCTTCAATTTAATTCTTAAACACTTTGTTACAACTTAATTGTTTTAAGCAATTTGTCAATTGCCATTTACCAAAAATAGCTTAATTATGTGTTCCACACCGCATACCATAATTATGTTTGACACAAATACTCAGTTTAATCCGAATTTTGTTGGCTTTTTGTTGTCACTCCCAGCTTCGCCATGTATTGCGTGAAATAGCCACCAACATTTTTTTGTTGTTTAAGTTGGCAACACCAAAAAAGGTTGACCATTAACTGCCATAATAAACACGCTTTTTGAAATTATCAACTCGGTATTATTTCGATTTTGAGCATGGGTCAAAAATCTTTGAATTGTCGATATTATTATTAAAGCGCGTATGTTTTTTTTATATTTCTTTTATTAGTTGGTTCAATGAACCAGCAACAATTTTATAATAAAATAAAAAAATATCGTTAACATTGAAAGGTATTTTAAGAAATGAAAACAAAATATGTAGTTCGATTAATATCACTTAAAATTCAAGTTTTTAATAAAATTTTCTACTACATTTTCTTACTACAAATTCACATTACTAAACTTTTTTTTTTTGTAAAATATTAAATTTCCTTTAAAAATTAATTTTTCTTATCAAAAAATCAAAATAGAAATTTCCTAAAAATTGTAATTTTTACTAAAAAAAAAAAAACAACATGCTAAAAAAACTAAAACTTCAAATTTCCACTAAAAAAAAAAATTATACTAAAAAGACAAATTTCTATTAAGTTATAAATTTCTACTAAAAAAATAATATTTTTATTAAAATGACTAAAAATGAAATATGAATTTAAAAATTTCACTAAGAAATCTGAATTTATATAAAAATGTTGACACACAATAATAAATTGTTCTGTAAAATAAAATGTTCACTTAAAAAACCAATATTTACTAAAAAATAAAAATGTTCACTTAAAAAAACAATATTCACTAAAAAATAAAAATGTTCACTAACAATTTAAATTTTACTTAAATTTTATATTTTGGCTAAAATTTAATATTTTGATTAAAATTTGATCTGGTCATGATCTCATTTACCCTAACCCAAGTAGAAATGGAGCTAAAGTCATGATGGAGAACTGATTACCTTACATGTCCCATATGAACACGCCAAAGGATCGAATGTGCATTTTAAAAATGTTTGGAAACAAAATTATAGTATTTGAATTGCTTTGAAAATTAGTAGAAATTATTAATTTTTTCAATTCTTTTTGTTATTTTGGTTTATTCATCAATTAACATAACGTATATAAAATATGTTTTGATATGGACAACTTACTGAATTATAAATATGGATTTTGTGTGGCTATATCCTGACCAAAACGCAAATATTTTTTTTTTGCAATAACTTTTCATGGGTTCAAAATCAAATAGTGTTGTGAAGGCATTAATTTTTTGTTTTTAAAGCACATATCGATTGGCATCATTTTTTAAAATTAATTGCCAAACGTTTTTTTTCAAATTATAAAAATTCAAAAAAATATTTTAAAATAATGATGTCAATCGATATTTGCATTAAAAACAAACAATTAATGCCTTAACACCACTATTTTAACTTGTACCAAAAAAAGTTATTGCTTACAAATTGCAAAATTCGTAAAATGGAAATTCTTGTCACGCCTAAAGGGCGAATCATTTCGTTTTTTTGTCATAACTTTTTGTTGGTACATGATAAAATAGTAGTGTAAAGCAATTAGTTGTTTGTTTTTAAAGCACCTATCGGTTGGTATCATTACTTATAAATAATTTTTAATTTTTTTTTATTTGCAACTAAAATGTTTTGCATAATATTTTTATATAACGATGCCAATCGATATGTCCTTAAAAACAACTAATTCTTGCCTTTACATCACTATTTTACCTTTTACCAGTAAAAAGTAATGGCAAAAAAACGAAAAGATTTGTCCTTTTGGGATGACAAGATATTCAATTTTTTAAATTTGTCCTTTTGGTTTTGTTTTTCTTGCTAGAAATATCCTACAAAGCCACACACGATTTTGGCACAGTATACTTGATAAAAACTACATTCAAAAATGTAAAAAGACGCAAATGTCAAGAATTAAATTTAACATATTATTTTTATTTTAACATTATTTTATGGTTCACTAAATTTCACACATATCACTACAATATTGATTTTTTTACGAAAAATAACCCTCTAGGATTAATGTATTTTAGCTACTTCAGAAAAAAGTTACAAAAACTTATATTATTCCCACTTACATGAAATTTGCGTAGGTCGTGCTTGATGGCGCGCATTATTTCACAGATGTCAAAAAATCTTGCATTTGTTATTTGGTCAATTCACCAATTTCTTATTTCGGTCGGTTACTTTCACCTCATTATTATGTTGGCTAGCAGCATAAAGAAGAAAAATAAAAAATAAAACCACAATAAAACCGAAATAAATTAAGTGTCAGTCTGACCCGGAAAAAGTAAAACTTCATTCATTATAATCTTTCTGCATGATTTTATAATAAATATATGCTGCATATAGATATACCTGAGAAACGTATGCAGTTTAATACTTTTACCAATTTATATTAAACGAAATATATCTATTATATTAAATTATTTTATTAAATACTATTTTTTTTTGTCTTTTCAGGTAAGTTATATTGTCATGGTGTTGAATTGTTGTACACTTCGAAACTCGTCTGTAAGTTCTTTAATAAAAGACTTATTGATTTAATAGTTTTTTTTTAAAAAGGTAAATTAAAAAAGTATTTAAACTACTCAGAACTTTTTTAATAGTATTGTAAAGTATTCAATAGTTTTGTTTGACTCAAAGAATATTTTATACTATTGACTAATTTTAATAGCTATTGAAATAATGATATGGTATTTGTTTCTGAGCATTGTATTTATAATGAATTTTTGAAACAACAAAAAACAATAATAATTTAAAAATCATTTAGGAAACCAGTTATGAATTCATTAAGTTTTTTATAAAAACTGGGAGTTGTGAAAAAAAATGTGCACGTAAAACCCCAAAATATTCTTCAATTAAAACACAACAAATTATTGCCATATGTCCATGAATATTAATAGAATTTTTGTATAATTTAACTTTTAATTACTACATATAGTCACTACTTGTTTTCGATTACGTATTCACTCTGTTTCAAACAGGTGCCGTCAGTGATGGATTTTTTCAGGGTTCGTAAATTATGATGAGTTGTTAAAATGAACATAAAATATTTAAAAATCCAACATTATTTATTATTATATTCATTTTTTTTATTGAGAATGTAAATATAATATGAAAACTATTAAAATATAAAATCATCCACAAACAAAATATTTGAACTTTTTCTGGCATATTTCGGGCATAAGTCCGCCAAACACATTAATAATTGGAATATTTTAGGAGCTGTATAGCAGGCTGTAAAATTTTGTGGAATTTGAATGGCACATGCACGGCATATTTTGAATTCGATCATAAAACAGACAACTTGTGATACAAACTCCGCCTTTATCTGTTTGAAACATGTCGAAAAAATGTTTCTAAACTACTTAGACGCTGCCAAAAAGTTTGTCTGGGGATATTACTACAATAAATTTAATTGATCGTTTGTTGGTTTTTTCTGTTTGAACATTTTAACTTTTTCATTTCAACATTTTTCGAAATATATATCGATTATCCTTAAATGTTTCTGAAATAGACAATTCATCCTCGCGACAATTGCACGACATATTTCTCCCGCAGGATAATTCATCTCCGTATTCTCTCCGACAATAATTGTCCGACTCTTAAATTGTTCATACCAAATTTCATATCGTCACTATCATGCTAAAGGGGCGAATGTGCATTTTTTGACATTTGCATTTTTTTACATTTTTGAATATATCCTCAAGTATGCTGTGTCAAAATCGCGTGTCATTTTGTTGGATATTTCTAGCCACAAAAGACAAAACCAAAAGGACGAATTTGAAAAATTGAAAATCTTGTCATGCCAAAAGGGCGAATCTCTTCGTTTTTTCGCCATAACTTTTTATTGGTATAAGAGAAAATAGTGATGTAAAGGCATTTATTGTTTGTTTTCAAAGCACCTATCTGCATCATTAATTAAAAATATTTGCCAAACATTAATTTGCCATTTGTTATTTGCAGGGAATTTTTTTTGGCAAAATATTTGTAATTAATAATGCAGATCGATAGGTGCTTTGAAAACAAACAATAACAAACCAATCACTATTTTATCTAGTACTATTTATTAAAGAGTTATAGCAAAATAACGAAAAGATTCGCCCTTTTGGCATGACAAGATTTTCAATTTTTCCAATTTCTTCGTTTTTTTACTATATTTTTTTATTGGTGTAGGATAAAATCATTTCTAAATTTGTAATAGTTTAAAAATATAAACAATTCTCACCCGTGAAAAGTATTTTTTTACAAAGATATATTTTTCGTAATTTTTCGAACCCTGTTAAATGCATTTATTGCCAACATTGCACTGAATCATTCGCACGTTTGAACGTATCACAAATTAATGTTCGACAGTCAGTGCATTCTGTGGCCAATTACGTCTTACTTATTATTTCGTCGACTTAATAATGTAAACAATAAAACGTAGGCGTGTCGATATTACTATAAACCTGCTGTTATTGAGTTGCAATTTTAATTGCCAACAATTGCGATATAAATACAAATCAAAAATATTTAATTACTTCAAATAAAATATTTTTTAAATTGTTTAAATGAAAATAATATTTTACAAAATAACAATGAACTAAAATTGTGCTTTTATAGAACACAATTAGCATAATTAGAAAGTCTGCGGATTATTTACGCGCCAATTAGTGCCGACTCCGTTTTGCAACCCGTATTCGCGTACCATACACTGATTGATTGATAGATTCAATGATTTACAGATGGCAAAGTCTGCGAGTTCTACTCATTAATTGACGTTTATTGCTTGAAGTGAGAGAGAGCGCAATCATTGGTCTCGTGGCTGGGAACAAGGTCAAGCAAGAAACAAGTCATATTTTACCCATAATAAATTAAAACTAATAATAATAACAACAAAACAATATTTAATATAATTTGTAAATTAGCTCCGGCTACGCTAAAACAAGTTGCCATTTTTTACGCACACTACACAAGTAGGTAATTTTTCCAAATTGTGCCAACGATCTTTGCAACTTCATTTTTATGTGCCTTACAAACTTGTTGCAAAAATGATTATGCAGAATTATGTTAATAACGGCAATCATTGTAATCTGACAACGACGCACTACTGCTGTCGGTCTGTCTGTCGGTCTGCCTAACAAGTAACTTCTTGTTTAATTTGTAATTAGGAATCATAAAAACGCAGTTCAGAAATCATGCAAACAATTCAAGTTTTGTTAAGGTGTGTTTTTTTCTGTATACGTTTCTACCTAAGACAGTGAACAGGATTTAGCGGTTATTATTATTTTACTAACCGGTTCTTGCATGACTAACTGACTGGCTGAGACCTGTGGACATAGCATATAATATCAACTGGCAACCGTAAAACTGGTGAAATTCTGATCAGTAACGGATGTGCAAATAATTATGCGCAATCATTTGATTGATTGAAATTTTTAATTTAGTTGTTGTTCGATTTTCTACAACTTGTTTATTTGTGTCAATGCACTTTTATGAATTCATATTATTCAGTTTAAAATTTGGAAATACATTTCAAATCAAGTTATTTGCTAAATTATATAATTCAATGAATTGTTGGAATATGCTGAATACAGTTGAGCATGATTTGAGAATGATTTGTGTGGCTAGTATTTTATGGAGATCAAGAATTGTGTTTAAAAAATAAGATTTAGAAAAAAATCATTTTACGTTAAATGTAGTATTAAACTCAGAACAAAGTTTTATAATTGGTCAACAGAATATATTTTCTTTAATGGCATTATAATTCAAGGGCTTGAAGTACACATAGTACACAGCACATACGTTCAAAAATTTAATACATAATTCGGTAAAACAAACCAACATTTTGTTCTTCAGTATACCATGTCTATTTTAAATTCAAAATTCAAATTAGATTTTGTTTGCCCGTGTAAATATAGGTTATAAAAATGTGTTATTTCAAAATCGTGATTTAGGTGTATTTTCAATATAGTGTCTTGTAGTATTTATCAATTATACCCAGCAAACATTTTGAGTCTTTTAAGACTCCTAAATGTGTCATATTTATGAGTGTTTCCTGAGGCTTCCGACTCCTGGGTAGAGGGCACCATTTTATGAGCCCAAAAACCCTCATATTTCTGACACTTTTATTACTCCTAAAATACTCATATATGAGCACTTAAAATAGCCCAAAAAGACTACCAACCCCTGGATAAAGGGCACTATTTTAAGAGCCCAAAAATCCTCATATTTCTGACACTGTTATTACTCCTAAAACACTCATATTTGAGCTCTAAAAAGACCCCAACAAAGCTACAGAAACTGCGCTTTAAAGAGCGCATAAATCCGAGTATTTTTGATAATTATAAAATATTCTTAAAACATACACATTTTGAGAATTTCCAGGCACCACAATTACTTCATTTTTTGAGTTTTTCTTTCTTCATAAATATTGAATGTGTCTGAAATGAATCCAACATAGTACATGTTCATATTTATCTTAGTCGAGACATCCGTTCGAAAATGCATTCATTTCAAAAATCCATTTAATATGTAGGTTTGTCTGTTGAATTTACACTAATATTTCATTATTTTTCATTTGATTTCAAATTCAAAATGAATACAAGTTTATCAGTTTTATTTAAACAGTAGGCTCCTAAAGCCAGCATAAATAAGATACTTTTATTAATTCCTTTTCTGAGTGCTCCTAAAATACGCTTAATTTGATAATTTTATGAGTTTGATTTGAGGTGGCTCCTAAAACGCTCATATGTGTCAAATTTTGGAGCGTTCCTAAAACATTCTAAAATATATAACTTTTATGAATCTATTTTCTGAGCGCTCAGAAACAAATTAATTTTTGATGCTTTTAGGAGTCTAATTTATGATGGTTCCTAAATAACTCCTAAATATAAATCTTTTATGAGTAATATTTTAGAGAGCTCCGAAAACCGTCTTAAATGAGATACTTTTAAGAGGCATTTTTCTGAGGGCTCATAAAACACTCAAAAATTGGTCTCCTTTATGACTCCGATTAATCAAATCATTGTGTAATCAATTAATCAGGAGTCAGGGTAATCAAAATTTTGATTATTTTTAGAGTAAAGATTAATACGAATATCAAAAAAAAACCTAAAAAGTTTAATTTCAGTTGGTCTTACCCAAGGCAGTTCTAAAAAATGATGTTAAATGATTTTGAACGGACAAAGTCAGAGTTTGTAGCAAAAGCTGTTTATTTTTTTGTTTGTTTCCCAAATATGAGTTCCCAAAATATATCGGTACTCTTTCGGAAAGTTTCACAAACCAAAAAACACACGAAAAATCACTAAATCACAAAAGAAAAATCACACGTGATACTGTTTTCTTAAAAAATGAGTCACGTATTGACAAAAATCACACAAAATCACAGTGAGATAAATCACACAAAATCCTCATATCTTGATAAATCACATGAAAATCATACACATCTACCAGAATTTAAAAATACATAAATTATTATAAAACATAGTAATTGTATTATTTGCAAACAGTTTTCTTCATTTTTATTGAATGTATTAATAAACTTACTACCTGAAAATAGTTTGCTCCATACATCATTGACTCGGTTTCAGGAAAAATGATAAAGAAGGCTTACATTAATTCCATAAATATTTATATAAATCATATAAACTCGATTGCCAATTCCATTTGCCTAAAAATTACGTATGGAGCAAACCAGAGAGTAAATCACACAAAAAACACAAGAAAATGACAGAAAATTGACTCACAAAGTTGGCAATGTTCAGAGACATTTTTTAATCGGACAAAAGACAAACGTCCTATTTATTATCCTTCCAATAATAAATCATATAATTCTTTTTATTTTTTTTATTATTTTTAATTTTAAAATAGACAATTCTACTTAAGATAATGTGTTTGGTGCGATTATAATATGTTTCCCATAATCATTTTTTGTTATTTACATATATATCATATTTTTTATATATATATATATATATATATATATATATATATATATATATGTATATATATATATATATATATATATTCTAATTCTACTTAAAATAATGTGTTTGGTGCGATTATAATATGTTTCCCATAATCATTTTTTGTTATTTACATATATATCATATTTTATATATATATATATATATATATATATATATATATATATATATATATATATATATATATATATATATATATATATGTATATATATATATATATATATATATATATATATACATATATATATATATATACATATATATATATATATATATATATATATATATATATATATATATATATATATATATATATATAAAATATGATATATATGTAAATAACAAAAAATGATTAATCAAATCATTGTGTAATCAATTAATCAGGAGTCAGGGTAATCAAAATTTTGATTATTTTTAGAGTAAAGATTAATACGAATATCAAAAAAAAACCTAAAAAGTTTAATTTCAGTTGGTCTTACCCAAGGCAGTTCTAAAAAATGATGTTAAATGATTTTGAACGGACAAAGTCAGAGTTTGTAGCAAAAGCTGTTTATTTTTTTGTTTGTTTCCCAAATATGAGTTCCCAAAATATATCGGTACTCTTTCGGAAAGTTTCACAAACCAAAAAACACACGAAAAATCACTAAATCACAAAAGAAAAATCACACGTGATACTGTTTTCTTAAAAAATGAGTCACGTATTGACAAAAATCACACAAAATCACAGTGAGATAAATCACACAAAATCCTCATATCTTGATAAATCACATGAAAATCATACACATCTACCAGAATTTAAAAATACATAAATTATTATAAAACATAGTAATTGTATTATTTGCAAACAGTTTTCTTCATTTTTATTGAATGTATTAATAAACTTACTACCTGAAAATAGTTTGCTCCATACATCATTGACTCGGTTTCAGGAAAAATGATAAAGAAGGCTTACATTAATTCCATAAATATTTATATAAATCATATAAACTCGATTGCCAATTCCATTTGCCTAAAAATTACGTATGGAGCAAACCAGAGAGTAAATCACACAAAAAACACAAGAAAATGACAGAAAATTGACTCACAAAGTTGGCAATGTTCAGAGACATTTTTTAATCGGACAAAAGACAAACGTCCTATTTATTATCCTTCCAATAATAAATCATATAATTCTTTTTATTTTTTTTATTATTTTTAATTTTAAAATAGACAATTCTACTTAAGATAATGTGTTTGGTGCGATTATAATATGTTTCCCATAATCATTTTTTGTTATTTACATATATATCATATTTTTTATATATATATATATATATATATATATATATATATATATATATATATATATATATATATATATATATGTATATATATATATATATATATATATTCTAATTCTACTTAAAATAATGTGTTTGGTGCGATTATAATATGTTTCCCATAATCATTTTTTGTTATTTACATATATATCATATTTTATATATATATATATATATATATATATATATATATATATATATATATGTATATATATATATATATATATATATATATATACATATATATATATATATATATACATATATATATATATATATATATATATATATATATATATATATATATATATATATATATATGTATATATATATATATATATATATACATATATATATATATATATATATATATATATATATATATATATATATATATATATCATATTTTATATCATATTTTATTAAAAATGTGTTTATATTATATTTTTTATAGCGGTTCCGATTTTATATATATAGCAACCGATATTAATTGCATTCATTAATCAATCCAGCAATGAAATTTACTACTTTAATGAAAACATTTGCTATTCTTCGTTATAAGCAATTTCGTTCCGTACGTCAATGCAGCAAATAATTTAGTCGGCGCTGTTTAGCAAATATAATTGCTGAAACTACGCCGACTAATTAATTTGCTGCATTAACGTACAATATTCGTATTAACAAACGGAATTGCTGAATTAACGAAGAATAGAAAATGTTTTCATTAAATTAGTGAATTTCATTGCTGGATTGATTAATAAATACAATTAATGTCGGTTGCTATATTTACGTCCATTATTTTTCTCTGTGTAACGGATCCGATTCCAGTTTCGGTTCCAAAAATCGAGACGATTCCGGTTCTGATTTCGGTTCTTTGCGGTCCCTGGTTCCAACAAACACAATTTTTTAAATGACAGTTCCGGTTCCAAAAATCGAAACTGTTCCGATTCCAGTTCTTTGCGGACCCTGATTTTAGTAGTATTAATTTGGCAATAAAGCAATTTATTATTTTAAATTTAAAAATATTAGTATTTAAAGAGTTTAACATGTTCAAACTTTAACTATAATTGCTATGTTTTACTATGAAATTACATACTATAGTATTATTTGACAAGGTTTATCCTATGTTTATCATTTAACTCACAACTCTTGTATAACGTATCGGTGCCTGGGAAAAATATATTGCAATTTCATCGCCTTGTAATATTAAACCACACCGCTGCGTCTAAATATTTCGTGTCTTAAACAAAAGAATTGAATTGCATAAAAAATACAAAAAAAAAATACTACAATAAGCAACATATAAACGAAATCAAGAAGGCGTTAAATAAGTCGACAGCGCGTAATTTAGTCCGATGCGTCGGATGAAAATACGAGTTGTCTGTCGGTTGCTTCGTTGGAATGCGTACCACATAGAGTTTTGTTCGGCCTGAGTGCGTCCCACAAAAGCATTATCATAATGATTATGATGAAGTTGTTGACGTTGTAATAATGTTGTGATTATAATGATGATGATGATTTTGTGGTATGTATTGATGTTGTTAAGGTGTTGATGAGGTTTAGGTTAATGTAACTTAGAGGTGATGATTATGATCTTGAGTCTATTAACATATTGAGTGGTTGCTAATATGATATATTTTATATAATATATGTAACTGAATACGATATTCGTTCAAAACCGTTTCATTTAAAACCATTACCTCAACCTCAGAATCTTTCATATCGATATCGCAGCAAAATTAAATCGAATTTCCATTTCGAGAATTCATTTTAAAATTATTAAAAAATAACTACAACAAATTTGAAAAAAAAAAAAAAAAATAAATAAAACAATAAAATAAACATAAAAACGAAAATAAAAATAAAAAAAACTAATAAAACTCAGAATCAAATGAAATAAAATTCGAAAGTAGTTGGTGGGCGGTTATTCAACTTTAACGTTGGCTGCCTGAAAACTGTGCGCGCCGGCGCATTTTAAGTTTTTATAAATTCACAAACTCATATAAAATAAAAATGAAACACATACAACTCACGTAGAATAATACACAACCGTCATAATTACCTGCATTCATACCTTCATGCATGCCTTGCCTACTACATGCCTTGCCTAGTATATGCCTTCTGGGGTCTATGTGTCCCACGCAAAGCTCTTTTGTTGCAGCAGCTGCTGTTGCATGCAACCTCAACATGCGGCCGACGGACGGTTTTCAATGCAATCACAACTGCGCACAATTAACGCTCGACGTTTGTGGTTGCCAACTTTTGATTTTTCTTTTTGACCATTTACTATTTTTAGCCAAATGCAATTGGCCTAATTTTGGCATTTTATTGTTTTGACTGCATAGCTTTCCAATTATTTTGACCTGAAAACAAAAAAATAACTCAATTCTGATAAATAATTTGTTTAAAATTAACTGCAACTGCAAACTGATTCAAAATCAATACACATTTTGTATTTTTTTAA
>OX638131.1:112705567-112721998 GCA_951804985.1 Dryomyza anilis | reverse complement strand
CTTTCTTCTTTCTTCTTTTTTTTCTTTCTTCTTTCTTCTTTCTTCTTTTTTTTCTTTCTTCTTTCTTCTTTTTTTTCTTTCTTCTTTTTTTTATTGCATTTTAAATATTCGCTGGAACAAAAATTATTAACTTAAAATATAAAAACGTTCGAAAAGCGACCAACACAAATAAACAACGCGAACCAAAGTTGAATTATGGCTAATATAAAGATTCAGTTATTCACTGAAAATTTGTTTATTTGTGTATTTGGCAGCCATATATTTTATGGAATGGCATCGTTTTTCTATTTTTCACCATTTCAATTAAATTTGAAATTGCGCCCGCAATTGTGCTGCACGTAAATCATGCGCGACGTGGCGTTTTTCAATTTTGCAGTTAATTGAATTTTCATTTTTCTTTTATTTTTCCTCATTTGTTTCCATTAAATTGCTGCGCATCTGCTGCCGTTGATGCTACTGTTGCCTGCTGCAATCAATTAAAAATATTGTTAGTTGTTTTATTTATATTTTGTGTTGTATCCAACTTGTTGGCATTGGAACCCGTCGATTGAATCGATCGATTGAAAGGTGGCAGCAGGCGCACCATCAAATTGAATGGCAACAACTTACGTCGTTCGACGTGCGCTGTCGATCAAGCAAGCAATCTGAACGATTGCTGATCAATGTCCGACGTAATTTGTGACTCATTAGTTTGGGCTACCGCTTGATTTTACTCAACGTCTCGTCGACTCAATTAAAATTTAAAATTACAAATAATAATTCACACGGCTACCATTCGTCGATCATCCGATCGGTCGGTCGATCGATCGATTTACGCGCATTTCGCATTTCAATCGATTGTTGGTTTATTTTATAAATGGCCGGCTAATGTTTTTTTTGGCACTTTGAATGGGGTTCAATGGCTATGGCCACGGTTTGGGCTATGCGTAGCATTCTTCGTATCCATTAGGTTGTTTGTTTGGATGTTTGGTGCTGATTGTTTAATCAATGAAATCTGTTGCGGTTAATGTTGTCTGGGGTCTTTTTCGATTGTTGATTTTTGGGCTGATCTCGATCTATGCGAAGGTTGAACTTGACATTTCGAAGGTGAGCGGCGGACATTGGATTCGATTCTTTCACAGATGTTATAGAGAGATCGAATTCTTCAGATTCTTATTTATTTATATTAGCTAAACTTCCTATTAGTATATTTTAAAATAAGCTAAGTACTTTCATAATAAATATAATTTGTTAATTTTACAGTAGAATGCTATTTTTTTAAATATATATATTTTATATTTAAAATTAAAATTTTTATTTTCATATAAAATGTAAATATTCTCCAAGACTCAATTTTTGACAGGTCGAAGCAGTTTATAAATATTTTTTCAACATATTTTAAACCAACAAAGATGATGTTTGTATCATATGCTGTTTGTAATATGTTTTTTAATTTGAATTCAGAATTTTACTTTTTGACCCAAAATTCAATTTTTCAATCAAAATTAAAATTTTGAATTTTGATTCATATTTTAATTTTCACTTAATTTTAAATTTTTCAATAACAATTTCACTCAAAATACAAATTTTTACTCATTCATGATTAAAAATTTCACTCAAATTTAAATTTTCAAAAATTTCAATATTCAAATTGTTCACTCAAAAATAAAATATTCACTTAAAAATAAAATATCATTGAAAATTCAAAATTAAATTTTCACTCTAAATTTAAACTTTCACTCATATTTTAAATTTTCACTTAAAATTTAAATTTTCACTCAAAATTAAAATTTTGACTATAAATAAAAATTTCACTCAAATTTAAATTTTCAAAAATTTCAATATTCAAATTGTTCACTCAAAAATAAAATATTCACTTAAAAATAAAATATCATTGAAAATTCAAAATTAAATTTTCACTCTAAATTTAAACTTTCACTCATATTTTAAATTTTCACTTAAAATTTAAATTTTCACTCAAAATTAAAATTTTGACTATAAATAAAAATTCCACTCAATATTCAAATTGTTCAATCAAAAATAAAATTGTCACTCCAAATTCAAAATTTCACTCAATATTGAAATTGTTCACTGAAAAAAAAATATTCACCAAAAAATTAAAATGTCACTCAAAATTAAAATTTTCACTCAAAATTAAAATTTTAACTCAAAATTAAAATTTTCACTCAAAATTAAAATTTTCACTCAAAAATAAAATATCATTGAAAATTCAAAATTAAATTTTCACTCTAAATTTTCACTCAAAATTAAAATTTTTAGTCAAAATTAAAATTTTCACTGAAAAATAAAATTTTTACTCAAAATTAAAATTTTCACTCAAAATTAATATTTTCTCTGAAAAATAAAATTTTCACTCAACATTAAAATGTTCACTCAAAATTAAAATTATTACATTGAATTAAAATTTTCACTCAAAATTAAATTTTAAACCAAAAAATAAAATTATCATCCAAAATTAAAATTTTCACGCAATATTCAAATTTTCAACAAAAAAAGTTAAAAAATTAGATATTCCCCTTCTCAATTAATATTTTCTTTAAAATTTAATATTTTCACTCAAAATTACAAGTATCACTTGAAATTGTATTTTTCAATATAAATTTAGGTTTTCTATCAAAGTCAAATTTTTTATAAAAATCTTAAATTTATATTTTTCACTTCAAATTAAAAAGTCATGATTTTAAAGTTCACACAAATTTTGACTTAAAAAAAATACATTTCAAAATTTAGAACAAAAAAAAAATATAATTTTTAAACATTTAAATTACACCTTGATTTTGTTTTGTATGACCTGCTGTTAAAAATCCAAAAATTCCCATGCAAATCCTTTGCACTTTCACTTGACTGTTAGAAACAAAAATCTCTGCTCAATGCAAATTCTTGACACGTTGCCAATAAAACTACAATAACTGCTCACAACCACAAATACCACTACCCAATAAAGACAGACACACACACAAATATCTACTCTTGTATGGCTAGAGCCGTACGGACAGACAGAGAGACATATAGACAGACAGACTCATGCTATGTTGGCAGAATTTGAACATTTGCTAAATATTTCAAAATAAATGCAACCATCGGGAAAAACATGCTATAAAACAACAGTGGTTAAAAAGTACCCAATTGGAAAATGTTTTATTGTTGATTGATGGCAGTTTAAAATGTATATTTCAAAATTGAAATAGTTTAGTGTAAATTTGTTGACTGTCATAAATTCGCATATTTCCTACCCGGTTGACACGACAGCAACAACCACAATAATCGCAAATGTTCTCTAAATGTTTTCTCAACAACTGTTGCGTGCTCAATCGCTCCATCAATCGCTGGATCGTCGTCGTTGCCAATCGTCGAATGGGTCAATAGTTCAATCAAAATATTCGACATCGCATGCGAAACATTCGCATGAAACTTTTCAATAAATTTCTGCTTTTCTATTTTTCGATTTTATTCGCTATTAAAATGATGCATGATGGCAAATACTACGACGACGACGGGCGGAAGTGAAAAGTGCAGAGCAGCGGATATGAAAAGTGGTATCAGTTGAATTGCATCCGACTTATACCATGCATAGTTTGAATTTCATTTTTCTGTGCTGTGTGTATTGTTGATGCCTCATATAAATTATATGTGTGGGTTTTCATTTGTTTGTATCGCATGCAAAGTGCATTTAGAGATTATATGGAATTTTCCATAATTGAGGCGCTGTTTTAGTGTGCAACACAGCGTGAAAATTGCGGATTAAATGTTTGTGCAAAATACAGAAATTATTGGGAAAATGTTTTTCAATTTTATGTTTGTGTTATGGCTCATTTGTGAGCAACATTACAATGTGCTAACATTTTGAATAAGATTTTGAATATAAAACGTAATTCCTATTTACATTTTATTATATATTATCCGTATATTATATTATATAAATCCGTTAAGACCTTTCTATTAAATAAAAAATGAAATTTACAAAGAGTCGGCAATGAAATGCATGATTAATTTGCACTGTATATAATACCGACATAGTTGAAAAATAATCTCATTTCAAAATGTCGCCAATTACATGAACGAAAATTATCACTCAAGATTACAATTATCACTCAAAATTAAAACCTTTTACTCAAAATTAAAATTTTCAATAAAAATCAATATTTTTTTTTTACTCAGAATTAAAATTATCACTCAAAATTGAAATTATCGCTCAAAACTAAAATTATCACTCAAAATAAAAATGTTGACTCAAAATTAAAATTTTCACTCAAAATTAAAATTATCACTCAAAATTAAAATTATCACTCAAAATTAAAATTTTTCACTCTAAATTAAAATTTTCACTCAAAATTAAATTTTTCACTCAAAATTAAAATTATCACTCAAAATTGAAATTATCACTCAAAACTAATATTATCACTCAAAATAAAGTTTTTCACTCAAAATTTAAATTATCACTAAAAATAAAAATTAACATTCAAATTTAAAATGTACACTCAAAATTAAAATTTTCACTCAAAATTAAAATCTTTCACTCAAAATTAAAATTTTCAATAAAAATTAATATTTTTTTTTACTTAGAATTAAAATTATCACTCAAAATTAAAATTATCACTAATAATTAAAATTTTCACTCAAAATTAAAATTATCACTAATAATTAAAATTTTCACTCAAAATTAAAATTATCACTCAAAATAAAATATTTCACTCAAAATTAAAATTTTCAATAAAAATTAATATTTTTTTACTTAGAATTAAAATTATCACTCAAAATAAAAATTTTCACTCAAAATTAAAATGTTCACTCAAAACTAAAATTATCACTCAAAATAAAAATGTTCACTCAAAATTAAAATTTTCACTCAAAACTAAAATTTTCACTCAAAATTAAAATTTTCACTTAAAATTAAAAATTTCACTCAAAATTAAAATTATCACTCAAAATTAAAATTATCACTCAAAATATATTTTTTTTTACTCAGAATTACAATTATCACTCAAAATAAAAATGTTCACTCCAAATTAAAATTCTTAATAAAAATTAAAAAAACACTAAAAAGTAAAATTTTCACTCAAAATTAAAATTTTCACTCAGATTTCAACTTTTCACTGACAATTTGAATTTTCCATCAAAATTTAAATTTTCACTCAAATTTTAAATTTTTACTAAAATATTTAAATTTTCACTTTACATTTAAATTTTCACTTAACATTTAAATTTTCACTCAAAATTTTAATTTTTTTTATTTGAAATTTAAATTTATCACTCAAAAATTAAATGTTCACGCAAAATAAAAACTGTCGCTAAAAATTTCAATATTCAAAATTTTCACATGAAATTTAAATTTTCACTGAAAATTTTAACTTTACTCAAAATTTAAATTTTTCCCTTAAAATTTAATTTTTCACTCAAAATTTGAATTTTCACTCAAATTTTAAATTTTATCTCAAAAATTAGATTTTGGAACAAAATTTTAATTTTATTCAAAAGAAGACATTGAAGTGATTTAAAATAATATCAAATTTACATTTTTTTTTAGATTTCAGTCAATAACACAGTGAAGCCCAAAGCAGTAGTGACACCGACACTGACTACTTTTCACTCTATAAATAGCACAGCACCGAAACGAAACAAAACAAAAAGGATCGACGTGGGTGACAGCGGACATTTGCGGATGGCATTCGAACAAAAGCATAAAAGTCGCTGCCGACAAAAATAAATACACAAAACATGCAGACAGACATACAGACTTTTAGAGACCTTTAGTAGCACATACAGACATAAAAAATAGTAGAAAAAATGAAAAATAATAAAAATAAAATTTGTTGTTCTCATGGCCAACATCACAATCTCAGCACTCGACATTTTTCATTTATTACATTTTTATTTTTAAAGGATTTTTTTATGTTTTTCGGGTTTTGTGCGTTTTTAACGTTCTGCTTTATGGCGGCTTTATTTGTGCGTTGACGTGTATTCAGAGTGATTTTAAGAGAATTTTCAAGAGTGTCAAATGTGCAAAAATAAAATAGAAAATACACACACAAAATTTAAAAGCCTAAAATTTAAGCCATTTCTATGCCATTTTTAAATAATGCTCACTTAGATGTGTCGACATTTGGATGCATGAAATATACATTGTACATAATCATTAAAAATCATTAATCATTAAAAACGCTAGAATTTTATTTAAAACTAAAAATTACTAAGTGTCGGCATTTAGATGCTATGAAATTTGCACTGTACATAATACCGACATATGAAACAGAGTTAAAAAATGCAAAATTTAATTAAAAACTAAAAATTACTAAGTGTCGGCAATTAGATGCAAAGAAATCTACTATGTATTTAATTCCGACACTCCAAAAATTCCAATGTTCTTCAATCAGTAGATGTTTTTTTAAATTTTCTTTTTCTTTTACAGCTCTAAAAATAGTCTCAATTGTCATTTATGCCAAAAGACATGCTTTTGGTAATTTGATAATTTTTTGCAGCATTTTAATTAAAACACATGCAAAACTATAAAATACTACGCTGCTCATTTGCATTTTGAGTTTAACATTTTTCATTTAATTTTCTTACCACATTTGCATCCTGCCTGCAACTGACATCCTGTCGTCGACATCCTGCCAAAACAGACAAAAGCAGTAGCTGCAGCCACAACTACCGACATTTGTCTTGCTCAGAATATTTTCTGCATTGTTTTAAATATTAGCAACTTGACTCTACTTTAGTCAGTCATTTGTTCGACTATATTTTAATCCATCGCAAAAGCTACTCGGCGTCGTGGTTTTTAGACATTTATTCATCTTCATTTGCATAGAGCCTTTCAACGGGTTTTTCTGCATCGTCTTGTTGACATTGCACTTCCCACGTCACCCTATTTTATTATAGTGCTCAAGCCAAATTTATCAACTGCTTCTTCAGCTCATAAATCTGCTCCTGCTCTTGTATTTTCTCCTGTTCCTCTGTTTTAGTTTTTCTTCGGTTAACTATATAAACTGATACTTTTCCTACTTCATCTACTTATTTGACTTCGTGTCTTGTTTTTGCTCTTTCAACAACATCAACAGCTTCTCTATATACTGCTGCTTTCCTCTGCTTTGCCTTCCTTCTGCTTTTACTCCTGCCTATTCTTCTGTCTTTGCTTCTGCCTCTGCATCTACCTCTATCCTGATCATCTCCTGTCTAAGATTTTGCTCCTACATCTCCTCTTATCTCTTTTCCTATCCCAAAGCCTTCCTCTGCTCCTGAATCTGCTCCTTCCACCGCTCTTGTCATCTGCTTCTGCACCTTCCTCAGCATTGCATCTACTTTGCCATTCTGCTCCGACCTTTTCTACTACCTCTACTCCTGCCTCTGCTCTTGCTTCTGCTCCTACACCTGCTGTTATCGCTACTCCGCTCGTACCTCTGCTTCTGCACCTTCCTCAGCTGCTACATCTACTTTGCCACTCTGATCTGACTTTTTCTTCTACCTCTACTTCTGCCTTTCTTTCATTTCACTTGCTTCCCTGTCTTTACTCCTGTCTTTGCTCTTGCCGCTGCTCCTTCTTTTGCTGCCATCTTTACTGCTCTTCCTCCTTCTTTCGACTAAGTGCTTTTTGTAGCTCACTGCACTTGTAGCCGCTTTTTACGTCTTAGTCGTCTGCTTTATATCCTCCTGCTCTGGTTTATATCATATTTTTGCGGTTAAATGAAGTTTCATATTTCCGCTCTCTTGCATATTCAGCATAATGCGGCTGCTTGTTTTTACTAAACATAGCACTTAAACAATAACAATAAAAATGAAAAGTTATTTTGGTCCTGCCAATGAATATGCGCTGCTACTCGTTGCGCGCTACTCGTTGGCTTCTTGGCAACCATTTTGTGCACTTTGGAATGCTCTTTATGCATTTGTCTTCTAATTTTTGTTTTTTGTTGTATTTTTAACATTTTTTCGAAATTGTTTTCCTTATTTTGTCTACTTTTTTCTTCATTTTTACTTCCTTTTCTTCTTGCTTTTCTTTGACTCTTATCTATTTCGCTTCATTATTCTCGATCATATACACCATCATCATTATCCACTCATGACCACGTTAGGTCAAGTTGTTTCTTTGTTTTTGGTCTGCATTCTTGTTGCCAAAATCCTTTCGTACTTTTGCTCCTTTCATTATTTATGCAGCTGTTGTTTCCTTTATTTTTTTTCTGTTTTTTTTTTCTATTTGTAACTCTTGCTCCCTCTTTGTCTGACTCCGTAGATGTTATGTTGCTGTATGTTTTGCATGCTCGACACTTTGTCGACTGCATTATTTAATGCAACTCTGACACTATTTCAATTAACTACTAATTTTTGTTGTTTCTGTTGTCTGGAAATCAGTTGGAGCGCGTAAATGCTACAAATTCTGCACAGCACACTTGCAAACAATAATATGCACTGAAAAAAATTGCTCATATTTTAAAAACAAATAAATAACACTGTGCGCACATTTGACATTTGAAATGTTCGACACCAGAATTAAAGTTTGGTATTTTCTATTCTCTTCTGAAGTTGAGTACAAATTAAGCACAAGTTGAGTACTAGTTGAGCACAAGTTGAGTACTAGTTGAGCACAAGTTGAGTACTAGTTGAGCACAAGTTATATAATGGAATGCATATATATCAAAGACACACATTTAAATTAGAGACTAATCACTATATAAATTAGTGTACATTTTTCACTGTGTCCTAGTGCAAATTAGGCGCCAAAAATGTAAATTCTAAAAACCATGTGATTTGCATAAAAATGCAACTGTGTGCAAATATCTATCTGGAAGTAGCAGCAGTACCACTACATATCTGTCACAAAAACGTAAATAAAAAAAACATAAATATTTGTCGGAGACATACAGACAGACAGTTAGACATACAGTCATCCAGGCAGCAAGATAAACATCCTGGCGTACTGAGAGACAGCAAGGATTTATGGAAAAGCGCGCTGACTGGCGGATGCGCTGAATTATTTCATGTAAATTAGCCGTGATCTACGTGGCGCATAATATATATATACGAGTCTGCTAAATGAGTTCCGTATTTGTGCTACAAACAGCCAGGATAGACACAAGAAAACATATACAGCATGACGTTGTCCATCCAACAAAATACATTTTCAAGCAAATCAAATTTATGCATTATGCATATTTATGACACGCATATATGGTATGTGTATTTATGTCTGTTTGACAGACGAGTCAATTATGCGCTTGCATTACCCACATCCAGTCAGTTACTGACTCCATCAGTCAGTCAGTCACTCACGAACATCTCACAAATAATTGCGTGACTTTGCGATCGTGCACCCAAATAAAAAAAGAACCAAATGACAATAAAAATGTCAACTTTTTTAAATGTTATACATATGAAAAGCAGTCAAAAATAATAAGCGCAAATATTGTCTGCACGCAATGCATACATTTCAATTATTAATAAACATTTGCAAATTAGGTTTTATCGATCAATAATAGAGGTTTATTACCAGACTAAAAGCTATCAATTGATGGCATTCTGTGTCATGTTTAGCAAATGACTCTATTGAAATTATTCTATACTGCATAATTTTCACTTAAGCAATATAAATAGTAGGAATTCTAATCTTTATACAGCTTTTATATAGCGTTTTTCAATGTTTATAAAATTTGAATACAATATTTATACAATATTCAAACAATATTTATACAATATTTATACAATATTTATACAATATTTATACAATATTTTTAAAATATTTATACAATGTTTATAAAATATTTATACAATATTTATACAATATTTATACAATATTTCTACAATTTTTATACAAAAATTTACAATATTTATACAATATTTATACAATATTTATAAAATATTTACACAATATATATACAATACTTATACAAATTTTTTACAATATTTAAACAATATTTATACAATGTTTATAAAATATTTATACAATGTTTATAAAATATGTATACAATATTTATACAATATTTATACAACATTTATAAAATATTTAAACAATATTTATACAATGTTTATAAAATATTTATTCAATATTTAAACAATATTTATAAAATATTTACACAATATTTATTCAACATTTATACAATATTTATACAACAATTATACAATATTTATACAATATTAATGCAATATTTATACAATTTATATATAATTTTTATAAAATATTTATACAATATTTATAGAATATTTATAAAATATTTATACAATATTCATACAATATTTATACAATATTTATACAATATTTATAAAATATTTATACAATGTTTATAAAATATTTATACAATATTTATAAAACATTTATACAATATTTATACAACATTTATACAATATTTATACAACAATTATACAATATTTATACAATATTTATACAATATTTATGCAATATTTATACAATATTCATACAATTTTTATACAATATTTATACAATGTTTATACAATATTTATACAATGCTTTTATGCCATTTCTACTGTGAATAAATAAATTAATATCCTTCAAAAAATGCAAAATTGAAGCCATCTGAATATATATTAAAGATATCATGCACTTTATAAAGTTGTACATGCTAATGTCCCACTCAATTTTCACACACACAGTTCTAATTAAATTTCCATGTTCAGTCACTATGTGTCTGCTATGCCCTATATGTGCTGTCAGTGTCTGCAAATGCCACGCAATTCGCTTGTTTGCCGTTGGGGCGTTTTGGTGTTTTTAGCGCAATTTGCATGGCAAAAAGCTTTTTGCACAAACCAAAAAAAAACACACAGTACATATACTAAACGTTTCAAATTTAACATCTTTTTCAAATTTCAAGAGGCGCGCTTTGCTTTGACAGTGAAATAAAATACCACGTTTGATGCATGTGAAAAATGCGTTAAAAAAAACTACAAAAAAAATAAAAATTTAAAAATGTAAAAAAAACTAAACGCACATAAAAAACTCTGCCAAAAATCAACAGTGGCAGCATTTGAAAAATGAACTTTTGTTATCCTTCAAAATGTACAATGGCTGCCATTGCCATTGATAGTGATAGCAATGCAGCCCCGAGGGTGTTACGTTGTTTTTCGACATTTTTTCTGTTGTTTATCCCTTGCAGCAGCTGGCTGCATTTGTTGGCCAAAACAAAAGCGCGGTTTACAGTTCAAGTGCACTTCCGCTCGAAGACACACGCGCGCGAATATTTCGACGTACTAACTTTCGGCATTGAAAACAAGTTTATATTCAGTATATACAGCAGTTGTTTATAATGTTTTTTTAAACAAAATTGATTTTTTATTTGCTATAAATTATTTATAAAATTGATTGAAAGTTAAATAAAACATTTTGCTAACTTTGCTTAAATGGCACTCATACGTCAAGGGGGTTTATGATTTTTATATTATGTTTCAAAGCAGTTAATGTAAAGAATTTTGAAAATTTAAAAATGAAAACTAAATAAATATATTGCATAAGTTGTATTTTATATAGTTTTTAAAAGTTCTTTTCACTAAATTATTAATCAAAAATAAAATAAATTTAAAAATCTTTTTTTCATTTCAATATTTTGTTAGCACTTATTTCCAAAACTATACCAATTTATTAACTTCAAATATCAAATTTAAATTCTTTCAACATTTTTCTAGCCAACTGCAAAAAAAAAATATTTAAGAGATGTTGCTTTTTTTAAAAAATATTCAATTTAAAAATATGCTTTAAAATAACACTCATACTTCAAGGGTTTAAAGTTCTCTATAAGACTATTTAAATGCAGTAAATGATTTTCAAATCTTTTATAGAATAATAAAATAAATAGCGCTTCTATTGTATGCCAATAAAAAAGCTTTTACATAAAATATGAATACACTAAAATCCTTTTTTCAATTAAATTTTTTGTAATTAAAATTTTTAAAACACAAAATAGCTAAATATATTCACTTGCATATATAACTTTTTTATAGAACTTTGAAAAAACTTTTAGTGTAAAATACTTACTTTATAAACACTAAAATAAATTAAATTGAAAAACATATAATATTTTGTCTGCACCTATCACCAAAACTAAACTATTTATTAATTTCACATATAAAATTTAAATTCTTTGAACATTTTTCTAGCCAACTGCAAAATAATATTATTTAAACGAAGCTCAGTTTTCAAATTATATTCAATTTAACAATGTGCTTCAAAATAACACTCATACGTCAAGGGTTGCAAATTTCGTATAACAATGTTTAAAATGCAGTAAATAATTTTGAAACATTTTTTAAAATTATTAAATAAATAGCACATGTATTGTATTCTAATAAAAATGCTTTTAATATATATATGAATACGTAAAAATCGTGCTGTGATTTGAAAAAAATATAAACTACTGCAATATTTTCAAAATTAAAATATTTCAAAATTTAAATTTTTCCAAATTTAAATTTTAAAAATTAAAAATAGCTAAATATTTTTACTTAATTTAATTTAAATTAACTGAGCTCTCCAAATTTTTTTCTACAAAATAATTTATAAAAACTAAAATGAATTATTTTCAAAAAGTTATAATATTTGTTAGCAGACATCTCAGAAACTGAACATTTGATTATTATTAAAACTGATATATAAATTCTTTCCACATTTTTCTAGCCAACTGCAATACAAAATGGTTTAAATTTCGAACACTTTGCAAAAATAAGGTATTTAAACAATATTGACCAAAAAAAACACTCATACGTCATGGTGCATCAAAAATATCCTACAATTTGACAGTATATAGCTCAGCAACGGTAACATGTATTAGTCAATGAATTGAAACTTAAGTTCTTTGCACATTTTTCTATCAAACTACAAAACAGAATAGTTTAAAGGAACCACAGTTTTCAAAATATATTGAATTTAGCAAATATGTTTAAAATTAAACTCTCATACGTCATGGTGCTTCAACATTTGAACTTTTTAAGAAAACTTATATATTTTAATGATTTTCAGTTAGTTATATTAAATTTATTAAATGTATATTTATCTGACATCGTCTACAGTTTCACCTGCATGCACTCCCTACATCATATATGCAACCACAAGCCAGCATAAAATATGAATTTCAAAAGCAAAACTAAATTTTTTCTTTCAACTTAAGTCCTCGCCACAGCCCGCAATTTAATAAACCGCATATTTACAAAAGAAAATTGAAATGTGTCCATGAGAAGAGCGCAAAAAAACCTAATGAAAACTGTCAAAAACAGTGCCAAAAATAACAAAAATCATGGCATAAAATTCGGACGGATAAAAATACATGAAACGCAGTAGTAAGTCTCAGTAAATAGAAATCAAATAAAATGCTTAAAATGCTAAAAATGCCAAAAATATCGAAAGGTAAAAATTGCGCTGGGACTTTGTGTACGTTGCCTGGATTTGCCTTCCCCAGTGGCAGCGGCGCGCATAAAAGTTAAATAATGAAATTTTTATGCTGTTTGCGCCGAAATTAATACAATGCGGATGGATGGTGGTTGGCGGATGCCAAATTTTGTGGGTGGCAAGCAAAAGCAACCACTTAACATTTCCGCTTCCGGTAGATTGTAGCGTTCTCGCACAGCAGAGGGACCTCGAGAGCAACCGACACGACACGAAAAACTCGAAAAATGCGGTTAGCATTTACATTTCTTTTGTTTGTTTGCTAAAGAAAATACACTAAAAACTAAATCAATTTCAATTAATATTGACTTGCGGACAGAAAGTATTTGTTTCTTTTATTAATATACTTTAGAATTACTTTGTGTTGATCTTAAAGCTCTGTGGAAATAAATCGGGATAATTTCTTTTGTGACCAAAATATTTCTTATGTTTAAAAAAACAAATTCTAAACTCAAGTAATAAAATTCTTATCGAATTCATTTCAGACATTTATTGACATTTTTTTTCAATTTTTAGTGAATGTACAGCAAGTGTGGTTAATTTTGACATATATTCAATACATTCCTCAAATTCTAATACTTCACTTTTTAGGTGTTTAAAATTTTCAAATATTACGAAAGCATTTCGTAAATTTACAAAAAAAAATCAATGCGAAGTTAACGAAAAGCTTTCCAAAAATTTAAGAAAATGCCATATCGTAAATTTAAGAAAAACCATTTCGTAAATTTACGAAAAATATTTCGTATATTTACAAAAAAAACATAAATTTATTTATGGAAAAATTTCGCATATTTACGAAAAATTACATTGAAAATATACGAACAAATTCGTAAATTTGTTAACACAATTTTGTACATTTACGACAAATCATTTTATTCAATTTATTAAAACTCACAACGTAAATTTACAAAACATTTCGTAAGTTTACAAAAAAAACCTCATTTTCTAGTTTACGTAAAGCATACCGTAGATTTCCGAAAAAGCATTTCGTAAATTTGTTGAGTCAATTCTGTACATTTACGAAAAATCATTTTATTCAATTTATTAAAACTGACAACGTAAATTTATAAAACATTTCGTAAGTTTACAAAAAAAAACTCATTTTCTAATTTACGTAAAGCATACCGCAAATTTATTAACACAATTTTGTACATTTACGAAAAATAATTTTATACATTTTATTAAAATTCACATCGTAAATTTACAAAACATTTCGTAAGTTTACAAAAAATCACATTTCCTAGTTTACGTAAAGCATACCGTAGATTTCCGAAAAAGCATTTCGTAAATTTGTTGAGAGTTTGTTCAGTATATTTACGAAAAATCATTTTATTCAATTTATTAAAACTCACAACGTAAATTTACAAAACATTTCGTAAGTTTACAAAAAAAACTCATTTTCTAGTTTCATTCATTTTATTCAATTTATTAAAACTCACAACATAAATTTACAAAACATTTCGTAAGTTAACAAAAAATCTAATTTTTAGCATACCGTAGATTTTCTAAAAAGCATTTCGTAAATTTGTTAACACATCTTTGTACATTTACGAAAATTCATTTTATTCAATTTATTAAAACACACAACGTAAATTTAAAAAATATTTCGTAATTTTACAAAAAAATCTTCTAGTTTACTTAAAGCATACCGTAGATTTTTGAAAAAGCATTTCGTAAATTTATTAACACAATTTTGTACATTTACGAAAAATCATTTTATTCAATTTATTAAAACACACAACGTAAATTTACAAAACATTTCGTAAGTTTACAAAAAAAAATCTCATTCACTAGTTTACGTAAAGCATACCGTAGATTTTCGAAAAAAGCATTTCGTATATTTGTCAAAACAATTTTGTATTTGTACATTTACGAAAAATTATTTTATTCAATTTTTAAAACTCACAACGTAAATTTACGAAATATTATATAAAAATTGCGTTGATATAAAATTTGAAACTGAAGTATATGATTTGAATTCCTGTACAAATATGAATCATATCCTAAATTATAAAATTTTTGCATTTTCAGCACGTTACAGTTAAAATGTTTTTTTGTTTAGCAACTAAATTTTATAATACTTGTATTTGCTGTACACGTGAAATGGCTTAAACAGCATATACAACAAATAATCGCGGTAAATGAGGCCAATGTTAAATACCTCATATTGTGTTTTATTATTGTGGTGCACAATTTATACACAGCACTCGGTGCTGCATATGCTGCGTCATCGAAAAAGTTAATTTCGACTAACAATTGTTTGCATAATTTGCAAATAAAGCTGAAAAAATTAAAATTTTTAGAGCATATTTTCCGGTGACGAGGCAGGCAGTCGAATTTCAACTTCAGGCTGTTAAGCATATTTGGCATGAAGTAGCAAAATAAAAACATCTAAGCCAACATACGCTGACGTCATGGGCCAAAACACTGCTCTGCCACCAGTCCCTTTCAGTTTGAGTTTGTGTATGTGGCATACATAAAACATGACTTTGTTAGGCTTTGTGCGACTTTCATGTATGTTTTTCTGTCTGTCTGCCTGCCTGTCTTTCCGACCGTCTGTCTGTTCACTGTGTGTACCATAAATGCGTGTGTGTGTGTGTCTGTGTAATATTCTCATATTTGTATTTAATGTAAAAAATGGCTGTCAAAGTGTTTTCTTTTGTTATTTGTTAATGTTTTTTCTGTGCTTAATATTTGTGTTTGTATCATTCACTGGTAGTTGTTGCTGCAACAATGTTGTCCCCTCTCCGCTCGTTTTTCGCTTTTATTTAATTTTAACATTTTATTGTTTTGCTGATTTATATCAACATATATTTTAAAATGTTATCTGAAATCATAAAATAAATATTTTCATTTTTTTTAGCAATTTTTTCGTTTGTTTTTAGTTTTACCTTTTTTGTTTTAGGTTTTTGTATGCCACACATAAATCATAATAAATTTATTTCACTAAAAGTTCGGAAATAATTTTCACTTTTGATTTAAATCATTTGCACTTTTAATGAAAACCTTTCATTTTGTATTAAAAGTATTTATAGTATGTGAATTATAGTATATGAATT